>VZTE01003397.1:1065828-1112369 GCA_013397775.1 Eulacestoma nigropectus
TTTTTCAAAAGTGCTTTTCAGTGAAACTGTTCACGTTCAAGGATTTGATCAAGTGAGAGGGTACCACCACACGGGGGGAGGAGCCCCGAGCCTTGCCAAGCCGCCGCCGCCGCTGAAATACACCGCCGAGTCACCCGCCACGCCGCGCCGCGCCGCCGGGGGCCGGGAGCGGGGCCGGGGGCGGGAGCGGGACACCGCGCTGCACCGAATCAGCTGGAGCATCACCCAGCCTTTTCTCCTGATTTGGTATGTGTGCTCCTGGCCGAGATAAAGCAGCCGTCATTCCCCGTTCCTCCTGATGTTAATGTACATAGACTCGTATTTACAGCCGTGTGGGTACTCCTCGCCCTGTGTGTGTGCGTGTACATGTACGCACAAAGGCTGGATGTCAGCCACGGGTAAGGGGGCACAAGGGAACGCAGCTGGGATGAGCGGCTCTTGGGTGCCTCCCGTGTGTAACAGCGTACCCAGGGACCCAGCCATCCAGCAGCATCCCTCCAGAACCGGCTCCGTGCGTGTGGATGTGCCCGTCCCAAGCGCAGCCTCCCAGCCGTGGGAACTCACGCGTGTGCGTGGGAATCCCAGCAACCTTGCCACCGTCCAGCAAGGGAGACTAGCAGGATTTGTGTGGGGCCAATAACGAAGAGAGGGCAGTATCTGCAGGCAGCTCCCTGCAGCAGCATCTCGGGATTCTGTCGGGAGAAGGAGCGAGAGGGATGCATTTCTTTAGGTCACGGCAGCGCAGCGCTCCCGCTCCCATCGCACGGATGCTTTTCCCCTGGCCAGGACACCTGTTTCCTGCTGGCAAAGCTCAAGAAGCCTTTGCAGCTTCAGCCCCCGGACAAGGTGTGAGTAATGGCAGGGTGCGAAGGGGAGAGGGAGGCTGCCGCCTCCCGCGGCTGCGGGGCGTCCCCGTGGGTCGCCCTTGTCGTCGCCATCTGTGCCACTGCCACGTTCCTCCGGACCGACTCATTGCAGCAACACGTCGGCACTTTCTCTTCGGATCAAACCCACGGTCGACCTTCTCCCGTTCTCCTCCTCCCTTTGAAAAGTGTCGATAATTAGCCATTTTTTTAATCGTCCCACCCTCCAGCTTCCCGCATCAGCCATTCTTTGCCGTCCAAAGATGGATCCACCAACTACACGCTCTGCCCGCGGCGTCCCCCCTCGCCACCGCCAGGCCCGGTGCGGGGGCGGCTCAACAGTTTCTCCCGCCCACCGCGGGGCTCCCAGCCCGGCAGGGAGCGGGGGACAGAGGCAGGACCGGAGGTGGCACTGCCCGCACTGGGGAGCGGGGAGGTTTCGGGCCAGCTGCTGCCCGGCGCTTGGTCAGCGCCTGCTGCAGCGTGCCCAGCTCGGGATGGGGGGCCCGTGCAGCCCGGCTGCCGCCGGGAGAGCGAGAAGAGAGCCGGGGGAGAGAAGAGGGGCTGCACACATCGCCGCCTGTTGCAAACGGGAGCGGTCGCTAAAGGGCTGCCCTGCAGGAGTGGGAAGAGGGGCCGGGGTGGCAGCCGGTGAGCACAGAACAGCGCTGACAAGTCTCGGGAAGGCGGCGGGGGCCCTACCCACAGACACGGCCCCTTATTAGCCAGAATTCCCGACGCAGAGAGGGAAAGTGGGAGGTGGGGGTAGGGGAAGCGAATCACCCACTCCCAACGCAACGGATGGTATTCCTGGCTTGGAATCGGCTCCCTTTTGTACTGTGCTGCCAAAATGTTTAGATGACATTTTATTTGTGTGGGAGCAGTGACGTGAGCCTGAGCCAGAGCTGCTCCATAAAACCTCACGCAAGGGGATTTTACAAGTTGCACACACTCGTGGCAGGTGCTACCCTGCATGCACAGGGACACGCCAGCCCCGAGGCTGCACCCTGCTGCTGCTTGTAAGCCAACAGCAGGTGTGGGGAACAGGAGGGACCCCGCTGTCCCCCAAACTCGACTGCTGCAGGAACAGAGTCCCCAGGTATGTGGCATTAGCAGCACATGTGCCTTGCCATTGCTGTGCACTGTGAGGGGAGGCACTGCCCACCTAATGCCATCCTCTAGGAGCGAGGCTGCAGCTGTGCCAGGCAGAACTTGTTCTTAAATTATCATCAAACTTTCTGCAGTCCCCCCGGACCCAGCAGCAGCTCACTGCTGCTCCTGAAGATCTCTGCATGTCCAGAATCCCATGCACCACAGAGTAAAAGCTACTGTGGTGCTAGCAATTGCCACTACTTAGCCAGTCCCCTGCAGTGCAGTCTACCAAGTGCCATTTATCGTCTCAGCCTTGCCGGACACTGCTTAAGACCTAGTCCTTGTTCAGATCCTGATCAGTCACTCCTTTGTGCAGCAGGATCCTTGACTTCATGGCCAAAGCCCATCACACCAAGACAGGACTTGTGGACACACCTCATTTCACAAATCTGCCATCACAAGGCATTTCTTTGTGTCCACCATATCGCTCTTTGTCACCACAAAAGCCCAGCTGTGCTCGACATGGCACAGAATGTGACGATGAACACTTCATGAAGCCTAACACTTTATTTAGGACGGTACTTTCCAATAGCAGGTGTTTTCTACCCTGCAGACTGAAGAGCCATTACTTGCAATCACCTTCTGTGAATGTCATCCACACCTACCACACTCAGAGATAGTACAAGACATTCAGTGCAAACTATGTCAGTGAGATTACCCCAAGCCCTAATTTCTCAGATAGACACCCACAGGAAGCTCTGGTGTTTCTAAAGCAAATTCTAAAATGCCTTCACCAGTGCCTGCTTGTTGCTGTTAAATAATGGATGCACAGCTGGGGGAGTCCCACTGATGATGTGGGACTGCGCGCTAGGATCTCCCCGCTCTGCCGTCTCCCTCTCCTTAGCAGAGGCCGCCCTGCCAAAGAGAGCAGCAGCAGTGCTAATATCTTTCCTTCTCTAGAAAACAAAGGTAATGTGAGCAACACCCCCATCTCCTGCACGATTCGCGAACTGCGTGCCCATCACCAGCACACAGAAACAGGGGCTTTTCCAGTTTGTACTATCTGTTTGTACTGTCTTAAAACTATCCAGTTTGTACTGTACAAGCAGGCACTGGTGAAGGCGTTTTAGAATTTGCTTTAGAAACACCAGAACTTCCTGTGGGTGTCTGAGAAATTAGCGCTTGGGCTAATCTCACTGACATAGTTTGCACTGAATGTTTTGTACTATCCCTGCTGCAGGAATAACAGATTTGCTTCAAAACCTGGCCTCTTGCATGACAGGGTGACAGTGAGGATGTCATCTGACAACCCTAGATTTGCACAGTCTATATCCAACAATAGAAATGGAACAGTCCAACACAGTATCCATTACAGACTGTTTTAATCCCTGATCTAATCCATTATGAGCTGCTTTAATCCCCACCCAGCTGCACACATCCATTCAAAGAAGCAGGGGTTGGTGTTATATTCTGTTGGACCATGTTGATTTTTAATTGATGTAAGACAACCATATGCCCTAACACCAGGCAATGCAGAGGATTTCTAAGTAAGCAAGTAAGTAAATGTTCCGGAAGGCAAATTGTGGGACAAATATAAAGTAACAGAACATGCCTATAACCAAGGGGGAGCTGAGTTCAGTTAAGGAGAGAAAAGCAATTGGGGGAGTTATGTTTGTTTGGAGGGGATGATTTGGATGGAAGAAGACTAATGACACTATCTAAAGAAAGAAACAAATGGAGCCTGGCTATTGCCAAAGCCTTCAAAAGCAGCATTGATTATTTGGGGTTTTCTTTTATCTTTCTTCCTATTCTGTGACATTTGGGGGAAAAAAAATTATGAAGTGTTAACTCCTATCACACATATCAATAACTTCACCATCACTGCATCCACTGTTGATTGTAGACCTGCTCCCCAGTACCCCAACCCTTCTGTTTTGCCCAGTTCTGCCTATCGTTGCTCCATGTCCCTCTCCTCCTGCAGGACTGCACACACCAAGACCTCCCTGGAGACCCAGAGTGTGTCTCCCAGTCACTATCACCTCAGGAAATTTCTGAGTGGGAGCTGGAACATAAAAGAAAGGAGAGAAAGTTAGGAAAGAGATCATAAGAGGAAAATTTAGAGAGGGGGGAAAAAAATTAATGTCCCAGCTACACTGTACTCTTTTCACTCACTCATATCCCCCCCTGAAGGTCTCCTGCACTACTCAAGCCCTCCCAAGGGAGGAAATCCCACACATACTAAAAGAAAAATCAATGCTTGCTCCAGTTAACTTTAACCTATTTATTATGTGTGAGACCAGTCATTGGAAAACAAAGCAGCTCTGTGATAATGCTGTCTTGTTTACCAAGGAAAAGCCTGAATCTACCTAAACAAAAATCATTAAAAGCTGAAGTGTCCCTATACCCTCAGACAAAATATCACCTACAGGCAGGGCCTCCACTGTTTTTGCTGGTGCAGTACTACCCCCATTATGGGACAGATTTTCCCTGAGCACAGCCAGCCAGGGTGTGCAGCAGACACTCTGGCTCTGAAGCACAGCAGGCCCATGGCACTGACAGACTTGCTGCAAAGCTCCTGAACAGGGGCTGCAGAAAACACTGTGCAGATGCTGCAAGAGGGAGTCTGGTTCCTGCACTGAATGATGCAGTGGGAGTCAGCAGCCCCACAGAGCAGCAAGAAACACAGGTACCACAGCAGCACGCCAAGGGAGGCGTTTTACACAGCCTGGATCACGGGACAATGGTGGGACACTTGATCTCAGCTGATCTTGGAACAGGCTCCTCATGGAGAAGTGGATCCCCTCACTGCATCACAGCACCTCCATCTCTTTGATCAACACCACTGACACAATGCCCCAGAGCAGGAGAGGGAGCCACAGGCCACAGTGGGACTGCAGCAGGTAAAGGCTTAGCAGAGTGAAGAACCACTTCTGAGAATCTCACCTCGGGCTCAGAACTTCACCAGCATGAACAGATGTCATGCCAGGTTTGGTGACCAACCTGACTGCATCCCTCCTTTTGATTTTATCTATCCGAACACCGTATCTGTGGGAGACAGAAGAGCCGCTTTCATTGAGGGATGCTCAGACAGCTACACTATCTTCACCCACTGATAAGGCTGCCCAAAAGGTGCACAACCTGCACAGTGCAGGTAAAAGACTTGGCGAGGCACAGAGCAGGCAGAGGTGTTTTCAATTATCTGGGGAAATTCAGCAGGTTTTAAATCATGTTTCTAGTTAAGGTTGGGTTCTGTTGTTCATCTTAAAGCCAAGATAAGAAAATCCCCTTCTGCTGATAATCAACATCATCAGGAATGCCAAAGAGCTTATCAGAATGAAATGAGTGCACAGATTTGCAGCATATACAAAGATAAACTGTGCAGCACACAAGTTCACTGTGTTGAATTCACAGTATTCTGAAGGTTCCATATATTTTTATCTTAGAGATCCCAGTCAGAAACACAGGATCCCCTGTCTCCCAGATTTCAAATCATCCAGGACCACAGTAAGACACTGGATTTTCAGAAGCATTTGCCAAGTTTTTGAAAATATGCTCCTTAGCATCACACTTAGAGAGCTCTGGATCAGGACATTTAAACCTTCAGCCCCTCTTTGTTTTCTGAATTCGATGAGCTCATCTAAAAGTTGGGTCCAACTATGCCACATGTAATGAAGAGAAGCAGAATCATGGCTTAAACTGTTACAATATCTAAGAATTCTCTATGAGTAGTGAGATACCCCATTTGGAAAAAAGCTGATTAAAATCAGAAATGTGCCTAATAGTCATATGATCATTGATTCAGAAAGACTAAATGACCTTCATCTCCCTTCCTGTCCCAAGATGTGCCTCAGTCTCGCAGGTTCCATGAAGAAAAGGGATCCTTCTTACTGTTAGAAATTTTGTGCGCCTCTCATCAGCTTTTCATTTCTGGTTGTTAATGAAGCCTCATGCCTAAGAGTGTTTAGGATTGGCTTTATAGCTACTAAAAGCCAGAGTGCAAATACTGCCTTGCTGTGAAAAGATAATCTTTCTGAACATGAAGCATCCCCTATGCTTGTTCCATTCCTGCAGAAACAAGACAGAAAAATGACATAAAGCGCCTTTTCCCACCCCACAGAGAACACACTGGGAGAATGAGGCTGATGTGGCCAGTGACACAGCAACAGTTCTCTCTCTCTCTAAGACTCTGTTCCCTCCCCAGCTACCTTTTTCTATTTTTTTATCCTCTTCCAGACAAATCTTTCCCTCTTCCACTCTTCCCTTCCCCTAAGTTTGAGATAGACTCAGAAGGGGAAGGAGCTGGTATTGTTTCTCCCCTATTCAAGCTAAATACGAAGTGATTTCTCCATGTGTGAGTGCACAAAGGCAGAATTTTCCTAGCAAGCTAGAGAGAAACAAGTCTGGCAGCAACCCCAGCTTTGATGGTGGGACTTCACAGGAGGATGTTCAACCTGCAACAGCTTGGTGCTGTTTTCTCTCCCACAACAAACACCACCTTTTAAGATTCTCACCTATGGCTATTTCCTTCCCTTCTTCTAAGAACCCCAAACAAGACAGAAATTGAACTACAGCACTCAGGAAAGACTTTATACTAGTCAACATGAAGGGAAGGTTGTATACTTAACACAGAAGAAACAAACCAAAAAGGAAATTAAAAAAAAAATAACACAAAACTACAGTAGTAGGCAGCTGGCTGTAGGCAGGTGTTTCTTACCAAGCCAGTCCTGGCAGTCCCCAGATCTCCTGTGCACTGAATCAGCAATGACTAGCTCCTAAAAGGAGTCAGGTTAAATCAAATATCATGTAAACAGAGTTTAAAACATTTTGAAGGGGGAAGTCTCAGGCCAATGTGTGCTCCCAGCACCTCTAAGACAGGAAGTAGGACAGAATTAAGTGGCAGCATTTAAAGCCTTTGCTGGACTGTCTTGGCCAATAGCTTCAACTCACAGGGGACCAACTGAAGTTTCACACCACCAGAGGAAATTAGGAAAGATAACACCAGCCCCATGAAGAGAAAAACATGCAGCCTGCACACAGTGTAATGAATTCTGGCTGGCAAAGGCCAGGCATCACAGCTGTATGTATTTCCATGATAAAAATGCCAATTACTAAATTAATAATAATTTAAACTTTAGCAATGCCTAGAGTTCCTGTCAGGCTCCAGGGGAAGGCCTGCAAATGCAGCAAAGAGACAGTCCACTCTCTGAAGTTTAGGTTATGACTTGAAGACAACACACAAGTTCCCTGCCTTCAAGACAGACTGAACATGAGAACAGTTAAGGAGACTGATCTTCACAAAATAAAAATGTACTGGGGCAAATCAGGGAGTTCATCTGGGGAAGGAGAAGGAAAAACTTGCATACAGATTTTTTGCAATGCAAAACTTCATGCAGGCAAAGGGTGGAGAGGCCAAAAACTTGAAGGGTTTGGGAATGTTCAAGGGAACCTCTTCCCTTGAAAGACCACCTGACCACAACATTTGTTACTCCAACACAGAGTGTATTTATTCTGTGTTCTACCAAGTGATTTAAAAGCTTCCTTCTTTTGTTGGTGGTTTAAATCTATTCCTTAGCTTTGTTGCAGATGTCCAGGTTCCAGTGCAGTACTGCAGAGACCGCTCTTGTCTTTTCTCCCTTTTCTGAATCTGCCCAATACTCGGCAATTTTAGAGGTACTCACAAGCAGAAGAGCAATCTCAGAAGGGTTAAAATTCAGGGACACAAATGAAAACACAATTAATAAGTCTGCTACATAAAAGATCCTCATGCTCATAATGCAATCGGCAAGGGCTGAGCATTTTTCTTTGGGCTTCCTCTACTCCATTGCTGCAATAACGCATGGTAATATCGTTAGCATTGATTTGCCGCAAGGTACGTGTACTACATCTGCAAGCTAAGAGGCGAAATGGAGGGAGCCTCTCTCCTCGAAAGGCTGGAATTACTTAATTATCCAAGGAAAACGACATGCAGATTTAACAGCACAGGGAAGGGTTAGGACTCGCTTCCCCCATTCCCAAAGAATACAGAACAACTCTTCTCTGCTACGTGATCTCCATGCAAAGCAAACACTTCTGGTTTGTTATTATTAATTACCCAGCTCCTATTCACTGGAATTCAGAGGTGTTGATACTTCGCATCACCCCCAGCTATGCTTGCAATTCATAAATCATACTGAGAGGAGTTGCCAGGAGAGGAGAGGAAATACTAAAGGAAACTTGTGAGCATCTCTGAATAGGCAGCTGCTGCTCAAAGAGGCTGCATCCTCTTCACAGAGTCAGATATAAACCAGCATTAGTGTTAAGAGACAGCAAGAAACATGCCAAAAGTGGGCAAGCAAGACAAAGAAACAATGCATTCAGACAGAAAAGATAAAGGAAAGCAGATGCTCCTGGGAATTAACCTTTCATCTTCACATCCACAGGTTAGATCAGATCAGATGGTCTGATAAAAGCTCAAAGGCTCTATTATGATTATTAATCTGGAGGGGGTTGACTGTAGTCCAACCAGAGAGAAAGGTGATTGTTCTAGTGGTCAAACCAGCACTGATTTCCCTTCTCCTGGAATTTAAAACCTCTTTCCATTTGTAAAATAGATCTGAAATTACCTCACCATTTCAAAGGCAAAGTTCTGAACAGGGGTTTGGGCATCCCACACCTCTTACCTCTTTATACTGATATACATTCCACAGAAAGCATCCACTCTGCTGCTCTTCACAGTGGCTGTACTGAAACTATTACTCCTTTTTAGACGGGTGTCCTTTTTAAGGAATTGAGAAACTTAAGTTCGATACCCAAGGAATTTCTCTCAGGCCAGTTACGAGACCGATGACCACATCTCGTTATTGACCCCACTCACTTGCCCTCTGGCTGGCAACAGCACAACTCTGAATCAGATCTGGATGAAAAAAACAGGCTGAGATCACCTGGACCCAAATTTATCCCAAGACAGAACATGCTCTCCATTCACAGGGTTGGCTTTTTGGGTCGGTTTTCCCCCTCTTTTCAAAAATCATTTTGAAGTTACAAGCAGTTGATCCTTGAAAGCAAGGTTTGTTGGAAGGGAATGGCAGCTTCTCATAGGTGTCGCCAGGTACCTCGAGGAAAAAGAGAAACTTAAAGGCACACAAGTCCTTCATTTGGCCACACAGCATCTCAAGTTCCATTTTCTTATTTTGAGGGAAGGAAATGTTCTCCTCCTCTTTCCTCCTTTCTATATTTTGCAGTTTAACCCAGAGAAACTAAAGATTTTAGGTTGCTTTTTTCTTCTTCCATTGTGGAGTGTGTGTGTTTTCCCTTCCCTCACAGTGCACCTCTTCAATACTTTTTCAGCCCTGGAAGCTTGACAATGTGGCAAAAGAAACTGAAAGTAACACAGAAACAGAACAAGAAATCAGCTGGAAGTTATCCATTCTGGTATTCTATAATATACTAAAGGGAAAAAAGGACAAAACGGGGTTAAAATATCATCTTCAAAGATCACTGATCTGAAATTCTGAAATACTGAGATTTCTGGTCTCAGTGAAAATCTGAGAAAGGAAAGACAAAAAAAAATCACGAATACCTTAACAGAGATAATACGCTCTTTAAATTTTTTCTTTATTTTTAAACAAGGTTTTTTATTAAATGAAACCCTGAATTATTGTGTAAATTTTAGAAATAGCATGTTCAGCCTGACACTTTGCTTTCCGCAAGTGGATTTCTCATTGTTACCATAATAGCATTTTTATGTTGCAATTAACTTTTTCCATCCCAGACTGAACAGAATATTTCTTACTCTTCCTGCTAGACTTTCCCCTATACTCTCTTCATTACTGCATTACCAGCACCGGAGATTCAGAAGTACTTTAAACTGGCAACTAAAGAGTCTTCCCTGCTTAGGTCTCTCATTGAGGCCCACCTTTATCATACAAGTAGACACAGGAGGGAGCTCAAGCAACCTCATTCACACTGAGGTTACATGTCTCCTTGCAGCAGCTGAAGTGATTTAATACCTCTAATTCTCAATTCAGGGTTCCTTTAGGTCTTGGACTTAGATTTCAACACCTGCTAGAATAGAAGTCTCCTATTTTAGGTAGCAAAACAACTGATATGTGCCCCCTGCATACCAGAAAACGAAAAATCTGTAGCAGTGTTGGCTGAGCTGAGACCAGAGGGACGAAACCTCTGCTTGCCAGACTTGGCAGTTGCAGATGTTGCTGCACACACACCTGCAACTTAACACTGTTCTTAGTACTCCTGGCTGAACCCTCAGCTGCCTTTTATGTTTGCTCTTGCTTGTCTGCTTCTTTCTCCTTGCTAGACCTCACAAAGAAAGCCCTAGGACTTCCTCTTCTTTAGCCTCCTCCTATTCTGCCTAAGCTGGAAGTCCATGGGTGCAGCAAAAGACATCTCCTGGGGAAGAGGGAGCAGGACTTCCTTCTCTTCAGAGGATTTTTATTTGTGCAGCCACCAAGGCAAAGCTTTTGAAGGTAATGCTCATTTACCCTTTGTATTCCTTTCTACAACAGATTTCATCCCGCTTATTTTGTCTCCCTTTCCCGTTGCCCTTCAGAGAAATATTTCATAGAATCATAAAATGGTTTGGATGGGAAGAGACCTTTGAAGGTCATCTGATTCCAACCCGCCTGCCATGGGCAGGGACAATTTTCATTAGACCAGGTTGCTCAGAGTTCCATCCAACCTGGCCTGCAACATTTCCAATTATGAGGCATGCACAGCTTCCCTGGGGAACCTTGCCAGTGTCTCACCACTTTCCTCATTAAAAAAATATTCTTTATGCTCAATACAAAATATCCTCTTTTAGTTTAAAACCAATGCCCTTTGTCCTGTCATTACAGGTCTTAGTAACGAGTCCCTCCTTTCCTATAAATCCTCTTTATATACTGAAAGGCTGCAATAAGGCCTTCCTGGAGCCTTCTCTTCTCCAGGATGAACAACCCCAACTCTTCCAGCCTTTCCTCACAGGCGAGGTGCTCCAGCCCTCTGATCACTTTTGTGGCCCTTCTCTGGACTCGCTCCAACAGGTCCATGCCTTTCCTGGGCTGAGTGCTCCAGAGCTGCACATCGTACTCCAGGAGGGGTCTCAGACAGCAGAAATAAACAGGCAGAATCACCTCCCATGACCTGCTGGCCATGTTCTTTTTTACGCAGGTTGGCTTTCTGGGCTGCAAGAACACATTACCATCTTATGTTCAGTTTTTCAGCACCAAAATAAAAATATTTGAAACTACTGCTTTATCCCAAGTTCACAATCCTCATTAAAAATGAAGCAGTGCATGAGAATCCAAAATAAACTCTTACAGGACCTAAAATGAATTCACTAAAGGGAGAATATACAGCCACAGCCTTCAGCAGCTATCATCACTTGTTTCCACATCACACACATGAGGTCAGGGAGCCCTGGAGGCAGCTGACATAATTAAATGAAAATTTTGATTGAATCACCTCAAAGTCAAACAACTGTGAGCAGACACCAAGATTAAGTGTTTGCTCATTTGCCAGACTATGGCCAAAAAGAGCACATCATTTTATTTCGGCACATATTTCTGTAAAGAACGGAGTAGGTACTGACAGTGTGGCCTGTTATTCTAGGTTTTCCTTCTTTCTCTAACATCAGCAATGTCAGGTAAATTCTGGAGAGAAAGATAGTTTAGTTCTACCTTTTTAAAAGGAGGTTTTGGAGAATGTGATGATTTACTGTATTTCTTTGCACTCCTCACATTATGAAACCTGACTTAGGCATTCTTTGCACACCAGAGCAATAGTGATCTATAACAGCTGCAGCACCAAGAATGAACCTGGATGCATTAGAAGAGCCCAGAAGAAATCACATGTTCAAAAGGACTTCGTTAGATGTAAGGAAGATTATTGACTTTTATCTTCTTCCTCATTTCTCTAATTTCTACTGCTCAGGATTGATGCAGGGATGTGACTATTTGCAGCCTTCTCGCTGGGATGCACTGGCTGCTGCTAGTTGTCCTCTTTCCAGTTAAATCCATACAGAAGTACCCAGCTGGTGCATTATCGTTTAGGCTTCTCATCATTTGCAAGGAGAGATCACTCCTCATTTGAGGGGAGAAAAACCAAAAAAACCTGGTTTCATTTAATTTTTCATTTCTCCATTTTCCTTGTATCTAGAGGCACAGTTTTCTAAAAGGCCTGTTTTTCTGCATTGAGATGGCGTACTTTACATCCCTGAAGAGAACAGACATTCCATATTACCATCTGAGCAGACTCAGTGGGGTATCAGAGTGCAGAATTCTCAGTCTGTTCCTCCACCTCATTCATTACTGAACAAATACCTCCACAATGAACCAGGGAGTTGGCAACCCCATCTGCTCTGAATATACCCTGCCACGAGAGGAACCAACAGAATGTGTATGACATTCTTGTCCCTTTCTTCCAGCAGATCCCAGAGGGCTTTGCAAACTGTGTAACTCTTGAAGGGAAATGCAGGTTATACATTGATTTTTTAAATTATTTAAAGGATGTAAAGTTAGAACAGGCTCAGCTGGGCAACTATGATAGCATCAATGGCAAAATTAGCTCAAGAGCCCAGAAATCCTGATGCTGCTCTGCCTTCTGGTCAGGTTTTCTGCACCTTAAATTCATTTCACTCACTGCTCTGAGCAGAGGTCTGAAACTTACTTAGTTTTGACAGGGACTGCACTTCACCTCCAAAGGGAGCTTCTCCTTATTTGTATGCTCCCTTTCCCAATTCTACTGCCTCAGAAGTCTTATGCTGTCCCAGACCTGCATATTGGTTTTCCACAACCCTCCTCATCTTGCATGGTGCATTGATCTATTCTTGCTGAGGCTGAAGGACATACATGCCTGCAGGAGTAGCATTTATGCTGGTTTGCATAGCAATGATTATAAAGGTGTACTCAGCGAAAGTGCAATCAGCAATTCTTTGCCAATATCTCCCAAGAGAAGCAATACTAAAGCCTACATTGTTACAATATTCTCACTAACAAAATGGTCTCATACTGGAAGCATCTTTTTTAAGTATCTGAGCACTGCTATTTAAATACAAGCTCCAGTCCTAACCTAGAGACACTGAAGACTCAAACACCCAGGATACAGTGTGAAAATCAAGCCATTTCACAGTTCCCTGCCACACAAACCCACCCCCAGCCCCTGCTCACCCTTGCTCACAGAGAGAAGTTCACTTATCTCTTCCAGAGACAACACATTCAGACATGCAAACCCCTGATAAACCCAGCAGAGACTGATGCACTCCATTTCCTTGCAGAATGCTCAGGGCACCTGCCCTGGCCCCTCCATTTGATTGTCACCACAAGAGTCACAAGGGAAGAGCAGTTCTCTCACAGCCACAACAGCAGGGATACATCTGCCACCTGACTTTAACTGTTTTCTTTCTTACAGGGAAGAGATAATGCAAGGAAACCTGAGGAAGGTGAAGAAGGAGGTGCAAAGAGGAGGTATGTCTTTACAGGTGATCAGAAGCTTGAAACTGCTCATTTGGTGCTTCTTTCCTCTTCTTTCCCCTCCCCAAGATTTTCTTTTAAACAGCATTCCCAGATGTTGTCTACTTTTTCCTAGATATCTTTTGTTGGTCTGTTTTGTTTCTCTAGAAGAGGAAATAAAGCTGTATATTTTCAGCTAAACTATATTAGTTGTTGAGTGTTTTGCACTGTTTTTAGCAGAAGGGCTAAATGTTTATTAGAAAATATTTTGACAAAGGAGGAAACTAATTTCCAGCTAGGTCTAGCTGTAGGAAAGGTGAATATGGCTCGCTGAGTCTGTAACTGTATCAAAGGTTTAAAAAGTGCCAATTTAAAATCTAATCCCAGAGCCCTTGCATGAGTGGCCCTATTAAAGGGAGAACAAATTTACTTTTTGCCTTCAGATTTATACTGGTTGTCAATATAAGCAAATTAGAATTAAAGAAATTCAGAACCACAGCCTGTTCTAAGCTGCACCACTTCAGAGAAACTCTCCAGGAGTCAAAGGATGTGCTTTTAATTAGCACTGGAAACACACAGAATTGAATCAAGAAGATAGAGTTTTTAAGTTAACGAAAGTGGTATCATTTATACACTCTAGGATCTCTGAATCATACAATGCATTTCAAAGACAAAAGTTAGGATTCCTCTGTCATTATGCACTCACAGTAACTTCTAGGGATGCACTCACCTTCCTTTAGTTACTAAGGTTTAATCAAGCAACTTCTCTAGGTCACTCTACCTGAACATTGCATTTTATAAGTATCCCTGCATCTTGGTGATGTCTGTGTGTAAGCATCAAAAAATGACTGCTCTATTCTCAGTATTCTACCACTTGTGATACTTCCACAGTAAACAACTCTTTCTCCATTGGGAAATAATATCTAGGCTAAAATCAAATTGTGATGTACTGAAAGAAAGCTAGCCTCCTCCATATTAATCCTGAAACATTTATGATAGATCAAGGCATTGAATTTCCAGATCTAATGAGACCTGTGCGCTCTGAGGCAACTCCTCAATTTATAAGGGAGGAGAGTAGGTTTCACCACTCCTTGGGCACCTGGCTCAGAAAATACTGCTTGTATTGTGTAATTGCAAAAATGGAAGCCAAATCATTATTTTGTCTGGTCCTGTCTATGCTAAATCGGCTTAAATCCCCCTGTAAAGCCTCCTTAGTATGGACACAAATTACAATCACCCTATGACACCCTAAGCAATGAAAAGGAAACTGGTCTGTGTGAAAATAAGACCTGCTGAGTGACTCTCCCTTGTGAAAACCTGGCTATTGATGATAAGAAGAGATAGAACAGGACAGAAATTGTCTGAATCTTAGAAAATGCACTGGTGTGGGCAGAGCAAGATGCTGACTATGTTTTATTAAAGTGTAAAGTAAAGAACAGGACAGAAATTGTCTCTGAATCTTAGAAAATGTACTGGTGTGGGCAGAGCAAGATGCTGACTATGTTTTATTAAAGTGTAAAGTAAAACTAGCTTTCATATGATACAATCCTGATCTAAAGGTGGTCAGTGTTAGAGTGTATATTGTATCCATGTCTCCAGTCAAGTTTGTTTCTTACTGATATTGAGGTAAGACCAGTGAAACCCAGAGCAGTAAGCACAGAATCATGTTTTAAATAGACCAGCAATTCCACTTGAGGATAAGATCCCACCACCCATGTGCTCAGTCCTTGAGAACAAAAGTTAATTAAACCCAGGGTCAATCTGTCTGTAGTCTTCGTGCTTATTCCAGCCAACGTTCAGATTGTTCCTGCGCACCAGCCCAGTTTAGCACCCCTCAGACCAATGCACTGAAAAGAGACGTTCGTCCCTCTACAATCACTCTCCCAACCACACTGCACCCATTAACTACTCTGAGCATTTCCAGATTTCCTCTTATTTCCTGTTTCCTCACTGGTTTCAAACCTGCATCACAAATTTGCAAAGCTCCTGTTGAGCTGACCTCAGAAAAAGGATCTTAGCCCAAAATGGAGTCTCCAACAGTTCTTGGCAGTGGCCTAAATTAAACTTCTTTGAGCAACTGTGAAAAAAATTTACCACAGTCTCTTTTAGGCATATCAGATAACCCCACTCCAATTCTGTATCAGCACTTTTCTCTGCACTGCACTTTGCCATCCTCTTTGCACTACAGATGCCATGTATATTACAAATAATAGGCAGACAGGAATCCTACACCATTTCTTTGAGCCCTTTTTCTCCCCCTTCACCAAAATACAGAGACAGCTGAAGAGCACAAAGATGTTTATTCTCTCAGAAAGAGCAGCAGTGCTTTTATTGACTAATGCTGGCTTGGCAGAGGAACTCAGATTAACTCCTACCATGTTAAGTCACGTTGTTTGCAAATTGCCCCCATTTCCCTCCCTCAGCCTCCCCACCAAAGAAACCCAAGAACATCCCACATATTCAAGGAAAAATGGTAGTATCAGTAGAGGAAAAAAATTAGTGAAGTTTCATTCTCACTTTTTGAAGGGCACATGTTTCTTCAGAGGCAGAGATGGTAAGGTTTTCATAGTGTTTGCTGACCTGAAAAAAAATATTGTATTTCCAGAAGTGTGAAGGAATTCTGTTCCATTAATTCATTTGCATTTTATCACCCTTAAGATTAGGAACATAATCCTTTCTGTCTCCCCTGTCAGCTGACATTCCACATCACAGCTAGGCTGAGGCCACTGTCATGCCCCATTAAGCATTAGTGGACTTTGCTCAGCCAATACAAGTATTTAAAAACTCCCTAGAAAACACATTAATCAACTGGATCCGCAGTTGTGTAAAATCAAAGTTTTTAAATGTACCATATTTAATACGCAATGGACTGTCAAGCACCTCCAGCATGCCAAACTGGCACAGCTCATTGCACCTCCTGGCTTATGAAAAACACGTAGAAGCACAGCTCTTTTGATATGCCTACTTTTTCTATATTTTTACTTCCTTAAAAAAAATTCAAGCTTAATTCTAAATATAGAAGCAACAGACAAAATTTAGTACAGAACATAAACTGAGCAGGATCGTAAAGCCCATGTCAGATCACAGTATGACTTATTCACCTGTGTGGGAAAACTGATACATATATTCACATGCCTCATAAAATTTATGGCTCTCATTTTAAAACAAAGGTGACAAATACTTGTGCAATTTAGAAAATGGACCACTTTTCATGATTTAGCAGAGACACACGCAGCATGCTGTGTTCCAATTACAAACTAAATGGCACACATTCACTGGCAAATGGGAAAGAGAAAATTATTTGCTTTGAATGTGCTGAATCATGAGAGAGAATTTGAAGTGGCACAGCACAGAAAACACCTCCAACATGCATTTAATCCACACTGATCAATGCTTGAGGCTTCACACATGAATAAGTGACCAGCACAACATCAAATACTCCTGTCCCGTCCCACAATAACAGCATTACACAGCCTGACAATAAAACATCCATCCATTCATTCGCCTCTAGTTGCTCTGTGTTTGCTGTTGCTGGAAGCTCCCCAGAAAGATCTGTCACTTCTGAACTCATGTGTGTAATATGCAGGGCATGGCCTCACCTTTAATGTGACTGGCTGTGGCCAATTTAAAAGTCACATAAGAAGGATGGGTAAAAACTCAAAGTTTAATGCTAGGAAGACTTGCAGCGTTTTCCCAGGGTGTGCCTCTCTTTCCTCCTTTTACCCTCCTGTGGCATTGGAACAGCCCTGGGCAAGAGGCAGCAGAGTCAGGCTCTGATCTCTGTAGTATGGGGGGTAAAATAGAGCAGCTTTAAGCCAGTAACACAGGAAAGGCAATGGGTCCAGCATATGTTCCTGGGAGGTCAAGAGCTACCAGAACACTGTTCCTGATTCATTTCCGGCTTATATTGCCCTAACTCCATGGCCTGTGAGAGAGCTGTAGCTAAATAACAGCTCCACTAAACTCACGGCAGTTACTCAAAATTTATACCAGGAGCTGAATCTATCAAGGCACATCCGAAGCGTGTGGAGGTAAGAAGAACATATGTGATTGCAGGAAAGGCAAACACAGCAAAATAGAGACTTAACTAGGTGAATAATGAAGAGAAAGCAGCACTCAGGTTGCTGTTCATACCCTTCTACTTCCATGCAAATGACACAAACCTGAATGTTTGCCTGAACATGAGGGTAGGAAATGCCATTCATCACGTTTACTCCTCATCCAGCACCAGCTCCACAGCTCATCTTCCTGAAATGAGGCTTACAAAGGTGGTGAAACAAATAGAATAAGTATCTTGCAGCTTGTGTTTCAAACAAGAAAAGGTGTGCCCACCAGCAAGGGAACTGGCTTAGCAAATCCAAACCCCTGCAAACAGGAAAACATGCATGGAGTCTTCTAGAAGAAAAAAGTAAAACAGTACATCTTTAAAAAACCCTGCAGAGTCAGGAAGAGGCTGGAATAATTCCACTGTCCTTTCTTGTCTCATTTGAACTAAGTACAAGAAGGGCCTGAGGCAGAGCTACCAGCCAAGAGCACACCTCAGCAACACAAACCTGAGGAGAGATGCTGCAGAGGTGGACAGCTTGTGGAGATGTGGGACCTCACCCCAGCAGCAGTGCAGTGTAACCCTCAGGTGTGAGGGAGAGAGATTGCTCACTGGACTGATGAATACAGGCACATACACAAGATAATTTCGGGGTGTTATCTAGTTCCACGTCTCCTTTCATTGACATCACTGGAAATAGGAAAACACATTCCCTCCTCCACCAAAGCTCTAAAGCTGTGCATAATCCTGAAGTGGAAGAATAATGTCACAGTGGTAAGAATAAAACCATACATGATGCCAAAAGGTGAAAAATTCAACTCTGTGTCATACATAACATATATATAAATTAAGAGTGATGGCATGTATTCTTTCAAATCCCAGTCTCTCCCAAGTTCTGAAAACAAAGTCCCAGACCTCCCTACATATTTTGACAGAAATGGCAAACCTCAGAGAAAAAAAACCAAAAGCCAAAGATATCAAGGGGGCAACCTCAGTGCAAACTCAAGAAAGCCTCAGTCTTTTCCCTAGACTGTACTTTTCATTCATTTTGTCTTACAGCACAGTACAAATTGCTGAGCTAAAGAATCTCCTGATTTCAAACATAAAAGCACAGAGTAACAAGGCCGTGGTCTGAAGGATCACAGCTTTGCCTTTCTCATACTCAGACAATCCTTGCTCTGTTCTGCACAGAGAAGGAAACTGTCCACCCTGTTCACACCACATCCTCCGGGACAGATGAGCACCCAACATACCGAAGTGGCTTCCCCCAATACACTCCCTGAATTTTTAGTTATTTAAAAAGAACAACAGCAAACAAAAGCTCAATTGTGAGTACATCCTGAACTTAAAATCATCTAGAAAAGACCTTCCTTCATTCCCTGCTGTAGCTTTTTTCATCGCTGCCAGCTACACCGCAGTGCCCTAGGGTAAGTCACAAAATTCTCCATTCTTTTGAGACAGGAATAGTTCAGCTTAGAGAAGGAGCCATTGTCCATGTGATGAGATACACGTACCTGATGTCAGCACTGGGTTTGGGAAATAGGAAACCAAGTTGAGAGAGAAGAAGAGGGAGAACTTCGTTGTAATATAAATGCACCCACATCAACAGGATTTGGTTTAGTAGTCTGGCAAGAACTCCTTACCCTGGTACTGAAAATGCACTTAAAGATCACATCACACCTGGGACTCTGTGGTATTGGATGTGATGCAGAGACTGCCACTGCCAAAAACTGTTTTCATACTAAACAGACTGTACAAAGGGTAGGAAGAGAAATGAATAATTTGTAGCCATCAAACCAGCACTGTCTTAAAAGAGCTGGAGAGCAAATGCAGATTTTATATTGTGCACAGAAGGAGCAGCAGGTATCAGACACAGTGCAAACTACCTGACAGCCTGTCTCATGCATCCATGCTTAAAGAGCTCCATATTAGCATAGCACGTGAACCAGCACATCGAGTTAAGAATAAGCATTACACATCACAGTCTTCACAGAATCATGTGGGGTTGTTGTGACTGAAGTGCAGGACCTGGCAGTTCACCTTATCAAACCTGATACAACTGACACTTCAATCCAGCATGTCCAGATCCCTCTGCCTTCCTACTCCCCAGGAGATCAGCACTCCTGCCCAACTGTGTGCTGTCTGTAAACTCGTTAAGAGTGCACACAATCCCCTCATCCAGATCACTGAAAGGGATAGTAAACAGGACTGGCCCCAGGACTGAGCCCTGGAGAGCACCAGTAGTGCCTGGCTGCCCACTGGGTGCAGCAGCATTCACCATTCACTGGCTGTGGGGCCCTGGGCCCAGCCACAGAGCCAGTGCTTTACCCAGTGAAGCATATCCTGTCCCATCCATCTGCAGACAGTTTCTCCAGGAGAATGGTATGGGAGACAGTGTCAAATGCTTTACTAAAGTGCAGGCAGACACATGCAGAGCCTTTCCATCATCCACTAGGCAAGTCACCTTGTAACAGGAGAACAGGTTGGACAAGCAGGACCTGCATTTCCCAACCCCATGCTGGCTGGGGCTGATCCCCTGCTTGCCCTATATGTGCTGTGTGATGTCACTGCTCCATAACATTCCCCAACACTGAGGTCAGGGTCAGCAACACACCTTTCCACTAGCCCATATGTCTGATACCTGACCACATAGAACAAGAGTTGAACTCTTTCCTCAGACCAGAAAGAGAGATGAATTCCCAGCCATCCAAACAAAAAAACCCCAGTCTTAAATGCTCAGCTCTTACAGACTGATTTCTGATCCAACTTCAACACTGTCAGGATTGTGGTGGGAGGATCACACTCCTCAGGATGACCCCTTTGACAAGTGATCCCTGGAGTACAATCAGAGCAATGAGGCACACTGAGGAGCACACTCTGTAAAGGCAGGGTATGTGAGAAGCTTTGCAGCTCCATGTCAGGTCTAAGTCAGCAGCTCCCAGCGCTTGTGGTAGCAGGGGAGGCAGAGTCTAGCAGCAGCAGGATGGGGATGCTGGGCTGGCTTTCCACCATAAGAACTATTTCTGTAATAGCATTTTCAGAACCTGCATCTTAGGAGGATGTTAGAGCCTCCCTAGCAAGGAGGGAAAGGGCATATGACAAGAACCAAGTAAGCCTACCCACGTGTTCAAAGGCAGAGAATTACAGTCTATAGCTCTGATACAAAACGGTAACTCCAAGCCTCCAGCTGCCTTCCCTTCCCAGATGTTAGCCGGCATCTGTGATAAGCATGCCCCTCTGTGGCTTGCTGTCAGGCATCACAATAGGCTGGAGAGGTGGTAGATCTACAAAGAAAGCAGAGACTCTGGGACCAGGATTTATATAATTTCCCTCCCTTTTCTGGGGTTAAGGACCAGCATTATAGTCTGCTGAGAAGTCCAAAGGAGGAAAATTAATAATTTATGTAATTATTAATGATTTTAATTAAAGTTGCTATTAGATTTGCTGACAGTTGCTTGTCATACAGTTTAAAACTGGTTGTGGATCAAGTCAAGGGTAAATGCACACAATTTCCGCTGTGCCAGCCAGCCTCCTCCAGCTCCAAAGATTCCCATGCTACAAGAATCTCTCCATTACAGCTGCCACAAAACCACAGCCAGACGGAGCTGGGACAGCAACAGAAGGCAGGAGACTCTACAGTTACCATTTTCCTGGCCCCATCTGGGAGACCACTCAGATTTCAGGCTCTATCGTGGCTTTTCATCTTCCCAAGCAGGTTCTGGTAGCTGCTGCTCAAGGCTCGCTGAGCTTCATGCTTCCTGCTAACTCACACTATGTTGTTACTTGCAGAAGCTAGATTGCCACATTTTCACCTTTTTATATGAAACTTTGGTTAAAAATAGTTTGGGGGAAAAGTATTTTCAAAATTTTAAATAAAATGCATATTTTTGCTTCAAATTTGTAACAGTTGGCAGGCAGGTTTTTTTTTCCCATAAAGAAGATTCAAAACTAAAATATGCATGTTTAATAATGGCAATTATTTTACAAGTTTTTCTGAGCACTTCCATTTTTCCCCCCACTTCTTCCTGTCTGCTCATATTTATGCAAAGACTCAGAAAAGTATGCAAGTTGCTCACTCCTCCCAGCCCTGTCAGAAGGTTTAAAAGAACATATTTTTCATAAGATAATGAGAACTTACTTAAAAAGCTTTTATGAAAAGCTGCATTATGTTTAGGCTTTTTGGAAGCAACTAAAAATTTCACAGGCAAATTTGAAGTAAATAACCATTCAGCAAAAAGTTTTCCTTCAGAGAACTTGGACTAGCAGCCACTGAAGTCTGACAGTCAGGATGATGTGTGGACTTGGACCTTTGTTAACTCAAAAGCACCCAGGTTCCTCCCCCAGACACATCTTTATTACTATGTCATACATAACTAGAAACTCAAGTTTGGTGTTGAGGCAGTTTGACAACACATGCACACCTTAAGAAGTTTTTTGATTCTACAAGGTGTAGTGGGGGCTACATATTGCACTGCAATGTCAATCTTCCTCAACAATTACCAGAATAACTTTTTCTGCCTTTTTTCCCCTCCACAACTGAAACTGCTTTCTTTTCCCACTGAAAAATAAAACTCTCATTACCTTGGGAATTTACTAGTAAATTCCCATAAGGAGCAGTCTTACTCTGCCTTACCAGTTACAAAATTAAACTTAAAAAGTGACAGAAATTGGCCAAAGGCAAGAATGAAGGAATCATAGTGAATGCACTGAAGGATCACAGTCAAAATATGGAGTTAAAGACTAATAAGAATTGTGGCTTTAAGGCAGGATCTAATCAAAAGAAAAGACAGAGCATGTTGTATTAGTTATTCAGCAGATGACACCAACAAAATGCAGGGATGGGAGAAAAAACAGCTTTGTAATACATGAGATGTCTTCTTTCCAGTAAGAGACCATTACAAGAAGTCTGCTGGGATAAAGCAGACAGTTCTGTCACCTACAGTCACAAAGAGCTACTAAGATCAGAAGTGGTATGAAACAGGGCTAACAGTATGATCAGGAAGAGAAAAAAACCATCCCACAAGTGGAACCTTGATTATAAAAACAAAAGCAAAAACGAATGTGATCATTCTCCATATAAATCTTCGGTAATTACCACTAAGGAAAGAATTAACACACACTGACATTTTAGCTGGGGAATATACAATGATTTCTAATCACAATGATTTCTAATCACAAGTGTTGGACTGCCAAATAGCTTTTTGGTAGCAGTGATTTCTAGCTTGTTGTAAAGTGAGTTTAATCAGTTAGTAAAACAGTTAATGTGTGACAGCACAGACCTGGACTTCCTGACACAGAAGATTCATTCCACGAATTTTCTTTCATGTTTCTGAACTCCTAAAGACTAAATGAATCCATGTTTGCATCTGCTGGCTCGAAACATTTGTCCAACAACAATATTCTTCCAGCATTTATCATTGTCACCTGTTCATTAAGCACTGGCTATGGAATTACAGCTCTACCAAAGAAAGAACATATCTAGGCTCTTCCGATCTAAACAGAATGCTCTTTCATCCTGTTATGTAAGTTTCCTTCTCCCCAAAGGAATCTCGAAACACTTAAATGCCATGCACTGGTTTACTGTAAACAGAGATTTACCAATTATAGCATGCAGTTCCTCTGGGGTGATACGTGTCAGCTGTTTTAACAGCCCACAGCAGACAGGCATAACAGACGAGAGCATGTCCTCATGAACACACAAAGGAGATTCTCTGGTAAACAGCCTGGAATTACACCAAACTTGGACTCTGGCCAGAATTTCACGTCTAACACCTCCAAATGGTCCCATAATATTTCTGAAGCAACAGGAAGTTTGTTTTAGGCTATATCCAAGCGAGGCTCGAGTTGCAGACATCAGGATGGCACATAAATGGTCTATTAAAAAAATTGATAAATTAGCATTAGGACCAAGGACCACTGTGAGGCAGGGTAAGGATATTTTTCCCAATTTACAAATAAACCAAGGCTCACTGTACCTAAGTAACTTCCACACAGTAGCAAAGAAAGTCTGTGGTGGACTGAACCCCAGTTTATACCTCAGTTGTTCCTCCTTTGGCTGTTCATGAAGCCATCCATTGCTGCAAAGAATAAATATGAGGTTTATCCATGGAAGTGAAAAACTCCCATGCTTATAAAGTGTCTCTCCCCAAAACCCCACACTAACTTCTTGGGTTTCAACAACTCCTATTTCACCCTTTCTAGTATCTGAAGGATGCAAGTACCCTGTCCTTTCAGGAAAAGCTGCCTCCATATGTTAATTTCCATGACAGCCTTGACACCCATTTGTCTATATATCACTTAAAAACACTAGATTTATTTTTAGTCTAAGCTATGCCACCAAAAGTAGTGAATCCATTTTGTCATCCATAAAAGCTAAAATAAAGTTTCGCACTTTCATGGCTTTAGCCATCGAAAGAGCTCCCAATGCTGCACAAACTGACGCACCAGGGGGGTCCATCAAATAGATCTACTCCATGACAACAATGTATATAGACTGTGACTGAAATCTTCCATGGTCTCATGAGTGGAGCACTATTTTCAACCTTGTTTTAGAGCAGGGGTAAAAGAAATTGCAGAAATTTGCTGCAGCACAGGGTGTTGAATTTAAATTACTCAGGTCATATACAAAACTTCTAAGCACTAGACCATTCTTCCCTTTACCATAAAAAAAAAAAAAGAATAGAACAGATCACAATGTGCTCAGGTGGCAATATTATACTTCTCTAAATTGCATATTTCTTAAACTGAAAGCTTCAGATTATTGGAAACATTGATGTTCCCCAATGTCCTTTCATAGCCCAACTCCTCCTCTCTCCTCTACTCCACTTCCAAACTCCGCTGCATTTTAAAATGTCATCATTCTCTTGGTGACACATCCCAGCCATGTAGGGTGGCAGCTGAGTCACCTCCCTGCTGTGACGAGGTGTAATGGTGACAAGCACCTCACAACTGCACATTCCTTTTTTGGGCACTTTGTGTTGGAGGTTGCTCTATACAAAGGCTGGGTGGGAGGAACAAATCAGGGTGGAAGAACTTCACACACACAAAGGAGAAAGGAGGGATTGGAGGTGGCCCTGGCATTCAAATTACATCTTAAAGCACAGTCAAGCTAAAGGGCACCTAGAGAACCAGGCACAGACTGAAAAACCAGGAATGAGTCAGAGACTCATTTGGGCTACATTCTGCTGGTATCTACTGAAGGCTCTGAATCTCTTGAAGCATCTATGCCTCTCCACAAACTCTGTGGAGACACTGGGATGTAGCATCACATCTTTGGCATTGATGCCAGCTTAAAATGTTTGTCTCTTTCTCCTGCCAATTCTACTTCTTGCAATTCATGAGGAGGTTCACCTTCTTCTCAGGCCCACCAGTAAGGCTGTTTGTGGGGCTCTCCTGGAAACTGGAAAAGTAAATTATCCTAATTTAAAATGTCCCTTCTGTCAGGGAAAAAAAAGGACCAGAAATCCTGTAATCCAGCTTTGCTGTTCAAGACAATGGACCAGCACCACAGAACCAGTTTCACACATTGCTCAGAATTCCCAAATCTCATTCTGTTTGACTATGCCCTCATACCCATATCAGAGAATGTTTTACAAGGTAGATGATCATACAGCACCCACAATAATAACTACTGCCTAAAGGGCAATGGAAAAGCACTGAAAAATCAGGCTGTTTAGTCTAAGCTGGACTTTGCTGGGTGGGTGGGAAAAAAGTCCTTCCAAACAGGTGACATCACGTTATCCCAAGTGTATGATTTTGCCTTAAGTCCTTGAAGGCCTAAGCTCCTGTCTGTTGTTGTATACGAGAGAGAAGCTGAACTCGTGGTGCCAAACATCCAGAAAACCAGCGTATTTGCATCCGTCCCCCAAAGGATAGATTTGCTAATGCATGTTGGCCTCAGCAGGATGGCAGATCAGCTACATACATCCTCCTCTCTCTAACGCTCAGAAGTCTGGCAGGTGTGTTTTCTAAGTTTGAAATGACAGTTTTATACAAAACATTGTCCAGTGTTTCACCTGGTTAACCAAAGAAACAAACCTGGAACTTACCACCAAGCTGTAACCTTCTTGCACGTTTACTTGTGCCTCCTTTCTCTGAATTAGGAAGTGCATTATGCCAGATGGCATTATAATGTCCTGGAAATATTGCCTGCAAACTTCATGAAACTTCATTTCCTGAAAAACTTTCATTTCCTCTTTGGCCTGCACCGTGAAAGATGCATTTTCTCCCACCAATTGATCCACCAAAATACTAGACCTTTTATCAGCCCAATTTACAACTAATAGAAACAGGGTAACTACAAGCAATGCTAGAGCATCACTGACAACTAAGGATGGGAAGCTTTCTCTGTTCTCTTAGTGTTCACCACTTAAATACAGGCCCATTTGCTATGTCATGATGACCTGAAGACCCTTATCAGATTAACCTACAGGTTAGTTATTCTCCTCTTCTATGCTCTACTTCAAGCCAGCTCAGAACTAATTTCAAATGCTTTTAAAAGTAAACTCTGTACAGGAGTCATTTATCAACACTTTCTTGCAACTGGAGTTGAGCAATTCTTCCTGTGGAAGCCACACTGAATGTCTGCAATGGGTTTGACCTCACAGGATACATCCCTAATGTAGTCTTTGTCCAGTTAACCCTCTGGGGAGCAAGAGGGGAATGGAAAAAAGTATAAGAGCAAAAATGAGAATTCAGTGCATTGTAGAGTGTTCTCCCTGGTGTAATTGTCTTGGCTGCACAAAAGCAGAAAGTACCTATTTCTGGGGCTTCTGTAAGAATCTCAGCTTAACAGCTGACCCTTACATACAGCCTAGTTACAAAAAGAGATGCTCCATCTTTCACACATCACTTCCTCACCTTTGGCTGAAGTAACTGGAAAGGGATCAATGATAAAGATAAAACCTGAAAAATCAGATGTATTCCCAAAGGGGCCAGGAGTTTTTTACTTGTATTTAAAAAGCTTTGAGAAATGTTAACTGTAAGTCAATACAGACAGGGGAAAAAATGCAGTTGGGCTGCCCCTTGCTCCCAGGAGCAGGCAGGCAAGGAAAGGGCACAACACTCACACAGTAAAAAGAGATCTGCGAAGTTAATGCTCAAGCTTGCAGCAGGTCAGAGTGTAACTGCGAACCCAGCATGCTGTGCAAGCTGCTCTAAACTGGCTAGTTGTCACTTTATTCTACACTTATCAGTGCCTCTGGCACTGCTTATCCTGGTTTCAGCTGGGATAGAGTTAATTTTCTTCCTATTACCTGGTACAGTGCTGTGGTTTGGATTTAGTATGAGAATAACGTTGGTAACACACTGATGTTTTAGCTGTTGCTGAGCAGCACTTACACTAAGTCAAGGACTTTTCAGACTCTTTGCTGCCTAGCCAGCAACAAGGCTGGGGGTGTACAAGAAGCTGGGAGGGGGCACAACCAAGAGAGCTGACCCTAGCTGGCCAAAGGGATATTCCAGGTCATATGGCATCGTGCTGAACAATAAAGCTGGGGGAAGTTGGCTGGGGGTGGCAGCCTGCAGACTGCATGAGAGATTGCATGGCAGGAGAGGGACACAGTGGATTCCCAGCCTTGCACCATCCCAGCCAAACCAGAGCACCCAACTCAAGCCTTTAAGTTTGCTATGAGACAGATAGAAAACAGCTAGCTGCATGCTCGCCCCCAAGAGCTGTGCACTGTGCTGCCTCTTCTTCAAAACCTTCTGTCTGAGGCTGCAGCAGATGAAGGTTCAAACACCCTGCCACAAGGCTTAGTGGAGCTTGCTGGCCGCTTCACACACAAGAATCCTGCACGTGTTGGGGGAAGATGACATTAAACCCTGTGGTGCCTTCATAGGGACAAGCATTACTGAAGAGTCACCAGATTCCCAGCAGCACCTGCTAGAGGACCCAGATTCATTACATTTCAAATTTCTACTTAATGTCACCCCTAGCCCTCAGAAATCAGTCTTCAATGTTTACAGCCCTTTAAGAACCCCTTTTAAAAGTTAGCTTCTTCATTTCTGATCTTTTTGTGTCACATACCTAATCAAATGTGGTAAATTTATTCTATAGTCCCTTCTACGCATTCTCTTCCTCTTCAAGATAATTTTCAAATGAATTTTTTTCCAGCATCTGCTCCTTCCACAGTTTCTGTACCACTGCTGTAAATGGGATTTTTCTTTTTGACATCAAAAAAAGCAAAATAGGGCTTCCTAAGATAGTTTTCTGGCTGATTACACAGAAGTAGTGCAGTAGTCATGAGCAACAGATAAGTAGCTTTAACACATCATAGTTTTGCTTCTTTGGGCTGTAGAACAACATAAATATGTTAATGCACCCAGCTCTGTGCCCTGCAAAGCTCCACAGCAGCCTCTGCTCTCGGCTGCAAAGGCGAGCACACACCTCAGCGGGAAGGGCTCCCGCTCTGCAGCTGTGCACAGGCAGCAGCACAACAGCCTCACAGCACCTCGAATGTGCCCTGGGCCACTGCTAAACCACATGGGGCCAACACGGGAGGTGGTGACAGCTGGAGATGTCCCTCAGAGGGTGATGCGGCCATTGGGTGGGGAAGTAACACAGCCCAGGTCCTCTGAAGAGGACTGGCAACAAAAAATAATGAAGAACAGTCTTTAGTTGTCCACCTCAACCACAGATCCCATCTAGATCACACCTGAACTAACCCACTCACTGATTTCTTTTTTCTGTTTGTAAAAAACAAACAAAAGAAAACATAACAAAAACCCTCTGGTGCTCCCTTGTGTTCATATTTAGGTAGCAAACAAGCAAGAAGCTGGAAAAACCATGTAAAGTAAAAAAGGAACTTTTGAAAAGGGGTTCAAGGCAGGCAGTACTTAGAGAACAATTTCCTGAACACGAACTTTCTTCGCTGGCTGACAGCACAGAGACACTAAGTTTTATGCATTGCAAAAGCATGGTCTGTAGCAAACTTCAGTCCTGGTCAAAGGAGCAGAGACAGAAGGAAGGATGAAGAGACACTCAGAAGGATGGAAGGGCACACAGAGGTTCAGTGAAAGCAGAGCCCCCGTCTGCTTTTGGCAGGTTCAAATATCTGCTGTAGAATATTTCACATGATAATGTTATATATATGTGTGTATAGAGATACGTACTTCTTTCCCACGTGCCCATTATGGAATTGTCATAAAAGAAAGCATTTCTCAATAAGTAATTCTTCTTGAGAATAATTTACAATTATGTACACAAGTCATCTACTAAACGCAGTTGCATCTAGACTTCAATTTCTGTGCTAGTTCATAAGATTTTCATGCAGTAGCACAATTTTGCTTGTATTCCTGAGACTGCAGGCAAATGTTTAAATATTTTACAAATAGAAAACCATTTTGAATGAATTTTTTAAGCCAAGATGTAATGTTTCTATTCCTATTTGATTTGAGGAGTTTCATACAGTTAAAGAATGCCCCATCTGGGACTTGAACTGAGAAACCAATGGCTCTTCAGTTTTTACACATACAGACTGATTCTGCACTGAATGCATGGGATGATTTTTGAACTTCTGGTTAAACTCAAAACACTAATTTATAAACATACTTCCGTTTTAAATTCCCTCACTAGCTGCCTTCCAGCTTCCCAAAATTCTCAGCATATCCTGAGACAAATATGAGCAAGCCAGTGGTGTAGACCATATCTGAATGAGAACTGGAGCCTTCATGGCGCGCCTGAAAGGAAGGGGCGAGCTAGAAGACATTAAACTATTTTCTAGATAGATTTTTCATCCATGTCCTTTACCTGATGAATGGCTGAACAAGTCTGAATTAGGTTTCCTTGTAAACACAATCCAAAACTAACAAATTGACAGGTAGTTATAGAATGAAAAATATACTCTAGAAAATGGATCAAGTTGATGTTCGTCAAACTGTACAAGGCAATAAAGCAGAAGAACTGCTGAGTCAGGTCAAGCCCTACACAATGTTTGAAATAATCCAGGTGGAAACTTCTTAAGAGATTGCTGAAGTAGAAAAAAGGAAGTCTGTGAGGTTTAGGATCTTCAGCTCTTACATTTTCTACTCTTTCCTCAGCTCCTTGCCAGAAAGAAACCCCACTAAAGAAGATGTTGTCCTCATTCTGAAGTTCTTTGAGAACTTTCAATTCCTGGTTTTTGCATGGATACAGAATTTTAGCAAAGACCTTAAGGTCTTCTGTGTTCTCTGGTACTTTGCCATACAAATAAGTTGGGTATTTAGTACCAGAAGTCTATGACAATGAACTGGAGTCTTTGTGGATGTGTGGTGGGAAGGAGGAGTGGATCTTTCACCAACCTTGAGGAGCACAAGAGGAAGGTGATTCTGCCCCTTTATTTCTGGTCTCTGAGACCCCTCCTGGAGTACTGTGTCCAGCTCTAGAGCACTCAGTACAGACAGGTTGGAGCAAGTCCACAGAGGACCAGAAAAATGATCAGAGTGCTTGAGCACTTCCCCTGTGAAGACACAGAGCTGCAACTCTTCAGCCTGCAGAAGAGAAGGCTTTAAGGTCCTTTCCAATCCAAACATTTCTGTGATTCTATGAGAAGTTAGCATTAAGATTCAAAATATGGTGGGGGAAAAAAAAGGATACACAAGTCTGCCAGCCTGCTACTGAATTCTCCTCTGCTGTCCAAAACATTTTTACTCTCAAGAACCAACTTTCACAGAATAATTTATGTTCTTTGTTTCTCATGTAGTTCCTTGCAAACATTGAAATCAATCATGTCTAGAAACCATCAGATTCAAATAGGAGGGGATTATGCAACAGCATGTCATTAGTGAGTCAATATTGTCTGACCAGGCCACATGCTTGTCAAGGTCACATTGATTTCTTTAATGTCATATTATTGCAGCTGACCTTCCTAGCAGATCCATCCACGTTGCAGTGGTTACAGGTGTAGACTCACCTCATTTCTTGCCAGGCTGTAGAATGCTTGGTAGTTTTTTCATTTCAAGTTTCCACTCTTCATCTGAAGCACCATTGCCCTCCCTGTGTTGTGCCCAGCTCCAGCAAAACCCACTGCTACAGTGTCTCCTGCTTCCTCTGGCTGGACACACTCAGCTGCTGAGTCATTAAATCCTCTGTTCTGAAAGCATCAGAAGCTACATGTGCTTAGCACAAAAAAACCATATAATTCTTTATGGGAAACTGAAAAGTACCAAATCTCTAGGGTGTGATCATAAAAGTTTCATCTTTGGCCATCGAGCAGTGGTCCTTATTATCCATTGGGTACACAGCAGGGAGTGTAACAGGAACAACTCAGCAGTCAGGATTGTTCACTGCTGAGAGTATCACCTTTTACTTTTAAGTCAGAGAATTGTTAAAACTTGTCCTGCTCATCTTTTATAGCATGACATTATGAGGTGCACTGAAGAAAAACAATTCAGAATATAATTAGATATGAAGGGCAATAAGCAGAAAGTTCTATGTTTATTACCAGATGTTAGTGGCAAGTTGCAATACAAGAATGTAGCCTGGCAGCAGAGACCAAGCCCAGCAAGAGCTGGGAAAAAGAGCCAATTCACACAGGAGTGTTATGTCCCAGGCTGAAGACTGGTGTCAGATATTCCACAGTTTCTTTACCAAATAGAGCCACAGAGCCAAATCAGGGTGCAACACGAGTGAGAATGTTATTTCTAGGCAGAGTACAGACTGGTGGCAGGCAGAAGAACTCCATGTGCCAAGCAAAACCAGTTAGCCAACTGTCTCTGCTCTTTGAGTGTGAACATGTTGCCTTTCTTCTGCTTGGATGATTTTTTTTTCATTTTTTATTTTTAATGAGTTCTGTCCCTAACCCTAGGGTAAAGCAGCCCAATTCTCAGTGCTGCTAATAAAAGAACTCCCATTAAATACAAAATTTACTAAAGAAAAAAAGCAGTCACATAGGTAAAATCAGAAAAAAAATGGCTGGGGGAGAAGTCTGCTATAGGAAATTTGGAGCAACCAGACAACAGAAACCTGGCTGCTTATCCTGCAAGATAAAGATATGTGAGGAAAGTGATGAGCTAGTTCCCCTGGTTAACACCTGATTAACAGTTGTATCACTACAAAGCAATGATGAAACAACTGAAAGTCTCCTCATTAAAATAACACAGATGAGGAAGAAAAGATTTTTGAAAATGATGACTAGTTAACACAAGCTTAACTCATGCCCCAACTGGGTGAGCAGGGAATGGAAAAACACTCTGAGAATTTAGAGAAACTGTTCTCAGAATAAGACAAGTGAGAAGTCCCTCTCTTCCCCTACACAAGAACCCCAAGAACCAAACATTGTCTTCTTTTTTTTTTTTTTAACAACTCTTCAAAACTCATGAGTTGATTATGTGCACAGCCTTTTCCATCTTGGGTGTCAGCTGTAAAGTAAATATATAGGGATTCATTAAATTCTTATAATGGCATCTGGTGCTGAAGCACAAGCACCTCTTAAAAGACTATCAGGACCAAATTCTTAGAAGATGCTGGCCCTCACTTTCATTACATCCACCAAACATTGGGAACAGTCTATAAATATCACCAAAGCCAGTGCTCTTGTCATGTACATAATGCCCCAGTTGAATTAACACACTACTTTGACCATGACAAAAGTCCTATCTTTAAGGAAAGGGACTAGTCACGTGAGTAATGTGAGTAACACATTTCCACTAGGTCAGTTCCATCTCCTAGCTTTCCACCATTTCAAGCAATACTGATTTCAAAAGCAAACTCCGTGCTGTCGGGTGCGTTACCAGGAGGGTTGAAGGTCAGTCCAACAGTCCAGTTAGGACCCCTCTGGCAGAGAAGGGACCTCTCAATCAATCAGTATTGAGAGCTCACCTGTTTTTTAACTCTCAAGTTATAGCAGTGCTGCAACATATTCTGCTTTTAGCAAAGTGAACCAAATTTGAGTGCTTAATTCAAAGTAAACCAGTAAAATCATACAGACAAATCCGCTCCCACATACGTCTCCTGGGACAACAGCTAGGGTTGACTTTCATGTCATCCAAGCAAGCACAGGCCCTGAGGAATTCAGTTTAATTTATTCTAACATCTCTGCAGAAAATGCATTGCAGCAACCCAAACATCAAGCAAAGGCAGCTACGGTAAACCTCGGTATCTCCACTTCCAGTGCACAGCCCAATATCTATATATCTGGCAAAGAAAATTTCCTCTTTCTGAAAGCAATCTCTGCAGCAAATCTTACTCCAGGCAGTACAGTTTAATGGTCAAAGTCACAGATCTATATGCCCTCTGACATGCTCACTACAATTTGGAAATCTCTTTGGGAGTGCCTGCCCCTTCCACCCATCCTATTTTTTTTAATTAACTGGTCATTTTCAAACCAGTTTCATGAACCAGGGGAGGCGTCAGAGACATGAACTTCCACAAAAGAGTTTCAGTACAAGTAATTGGATAGAAAAGAGACCCCCAAATTAATGAGTCTTCCTGGGAAACGTTTTTCTGTTAGACATCAGAAAATTCAGCCGTTTCTCGTACATCTTACGGCCCCCGTCTTATGGATGGAAGAGAAAAAAAGAGTCAACAGCCATGCTGGAAAGCAGTCTTCATGTATTTTGATGTTCCTGGTGCAACTTCTTGAAAGTTAAGACAACTTCTGTGATAGTGATCGCAAAGGTACAACTTCAGCCTGAGGCTTGGGTACAGAGAAGAACAAGGACACAAAAAACCACACTTGGGCTTTTCAAAAAAACCTACTTGGTTTCTGAGTCTAGAAGGCAAGTGGGCAGCTATCATTGCAGTACTGCTTCCAAGGGCATTGCAGACGTGAATTTACAGTTTAGGGTTTTGGCTTGTTTTGGGTTTGGAGCACTGGGGTTGTTGTAGATGGTGCAGTGATGGGGGGTTGTTCTGTTTTGTTTTAAAAACTTCATCCTCCAGATAGAGCAGCTTCTGGGAGAGGCCAGGCTGGCAATTCAGAGGAAACAGGTAACAGAGGAAAGCTGCACATAATTGAGACAAAAGAGAAAGGTGCACAAAGCTCAGACAGTTTTAACTGAACATGTTTAAAAACAGCAAGGCAACATCTCGCATCAAAAGCTCTCTGTGGCTTGCAGCTGGTGCCAGCTCTGCCATTGATGTCTCAAGTTTTTTGGGGCAATTACTTCTACTTTGTGAATCTCTCTTTCTTATCCATAAAATGGAAAACAGGAACCAAAGGTGTTTCCTGACACAAATGGGTTTTGTTATTAGCCCAGTCAAGGACTTGAGAGATCAAGTTTCTCCTCCTTGCTGTAACACAGGCTTCCTGTAAACAGGTCACAGGGGCCTGGTTCATCATAGTACTCCCTCCAGCATTGAAAACGTCTTGGAGTTCTAGTGTGGCATCTAGAATCAAAACAATGATGAATGATAAGCTACTGAAGGACTTACATTTTGTCCCTATCTTTCCACTGACAGGTAGTTAGGAGTTTTCAAGCTAATCCCTCTGCTATACTGCAAGATGCTGATGGACTTGAGTGTATAGTGATTGAAACCAGAAGTACAGAGAGAAACAACTCTGTGAGAAACAAATTACTCAATGTTCCAGGAAATTTATTATAACAATCCTTCGTTCTCAAGTAATGTTTTCTTTATATTAAAAAGCGTTAATTAGCACAATTATCCCTGTGTGGGATGATGATTGTGGATAAAATTAGAGAAAACTGGGAAGTTATATTATTCACATTCCACCAGAAGTTAGCACAGAAATTATTGGATGGAATGCAGTTGGCATGTACAAAATGTATTCCACAATGATTCCCCACACAACACAGCCTTCAGCCTTGTGTACAGACTAAGAGGGATGAAATGAAGGTGGGAGCAGGTGGAGACATGGTAGCCAGGCTCTGCTGTAATCCTTGCAGGGAGGGGAAGTTGATGGTACCAGTAGCTGATAAATCACACAGCAGCTGTCAACCAAAGGAGACAGGGGATGTCTTGCTGCTGAACCAGCAACTGTGGCAAAATAGCTCTCCTCAGATGAACTTGGTCCACGCACACCTCCATCCCAAAGTTACCTGCCTCCAAGGTACGACCACCCCTCACTGAGCATGTGCTCTATACTTCATTGACTGTATTTTTCAGAGCAAAGCAAGAGACTTTTACACCAATCAGTAACAAAGGTATGTATGGCTGGAATCACTCAGGCTGCACCTGAATGGAAAGAAATAGTATAATGGTGAATTAAGAATGGGGAGAAGTCAGGGGAGACTTCATTGTGACTTCTGGGATCAGTCAGTGGGCTGAAACTGTTTCCTCCCCCATAGGGACCCCTACTGGGTGAGAATCGCATTCGGTGCATACTGAATGTTTATCTCGAGCAACTTTCATTGGGGATTTGAGCTTGGCTGTGTATTGCTTTAAATTCAGTTTAAATGCAGCTGCCAGCAGCAGATAACACACTCATCTAAAAGCAGGGAGATCCAGGAGGAAGGGAGTCTCTTCCTAAATTATAATAAAGGATTCAACTCTCTTAAACTGTTGGCACATGCCCCTGAATAAGTTAGTCAAGCCACACTCGGGTTCAGTGGAGTCCCCATAACAGGACAGCAAGAGACTGGTCAGACACAAGAGAGAAGTCACATTTTATTTGACATCTTTGTGGACATTAACCACTAGCAAACCATAAACAAGCTGTGAACAGCACAAGCCCACTATAAATATGAACAGTTTGTTACAGCTGGCTACACACACCTCTGGAGAAGGTCCTATTGATCTGATGGAAAGGAAGATAACATTTTAATAACCATTTAGTTAAAAGAAAGTGTTAATGAATTGTTTACAATGGAAACTTTAAGCATTACTCAATTGAAAGAAAATATCTTTCTGTCCAATTTTAGAGCAGAGAGACCTCTGTAATAAGTGCTATCAGCTAGCAAAACATCAAATTAAAAATCTGAAAGAGTATTCTCTTTTTCGTTAGAGTTGGGAGAAATGTATGGTATTCTATTTGCACATACCTTTATTGGTTTAATATCTGTTACTCTGCCCACGAGTTTTATGTAAAATAGGTCAAACAAGAAGTCCAGCAGATTATTTCTACAGACTTCTAGAAGTAGCACAGGGTATACTCACTTGCAGATTGTGTCTATCCATTAATCACAAATGAACAATAAAAACCATTCCAAAACTGGTCCTCCATGAATGGCTGTACTCAAATTATTTGGGGTATTTCCCCTAAACACAACAGAAATGGTTATGCATATCAGAAAGTCCTAACTCATGTTGGTGAAAGTATTTCAAGATCCCCAGAAAATCAAACCAATCAAACCTACCAGGTCATGCATAAAATTAGCTCTGTGGTGTCACTGTATGTGTGGTAAGCAGCCGAACAAGGCTGAGGAAGCCAAGAGTTTTACCTGAAGGCGTTTTAGCCAGGTCTGGTTAACTTGCCATCAAGAAGGATTAAGGGCAAGGAAATCTCAACCAAACCATCCAAAACTGACAGATGCTGAAGCCTTCAACTAACTAAGAAACTTTTAATCACTTGGAAGTGATGGAAAGAGTGCACCATAGCAGTGCCTAAAGACCACTTCCAGGGGACATTTCTAGAGACACCAGAACAAAGACCTTCATTTCTATAGCATGAGCTGCCTCATTCTGTAGGTCACACATCAGCACAGCCCACTGCAAAGGCAAATCAGAGGGAGATGTTTACTGCCTGAATTAAAATTCTTGCTGTGTAGGAGACATGCAGAAGCTGGACCAGTACTTTTATCATTTATTAACTTCACTCAGTCTTATGACCTGTTTCTGTCATTGAAGACAGAACAGTCAGACATAGTCTTTCCGTCAATCACTGACAAACAAGTGGTAAAATTATTAGTCGTCTGTATCCAAAAGTCTTTTTTTTTATTGTAGATTTACTGAGTTAGAGGAAATGCCAAACTACAAATACATAGCATATTCATCAAAATTCCCACCTTTATCTTGTTCTTTTTTTTTCTTCCACTGCTGTTAAGAAAAAAGAAAATCCTTGTTGAAAAATTTATACTGGAAGAATTTAGCACTGGAGGAAAATAGCCATGTCAGCTCACAACAGGAAAAGCTATTCAGAATGGGAGAATTTCTTGCATTGTACCCTCTCTTCGCTCCAGACCTGCCTGATCCAACAGCTTCCGAAAGCAGCAGGGAACTCGCTGCTTTAAATTGCTTTCCATGCGCTCCTGTGGATCACTCCTACACATGCTCAGCTGAGCAAAGGTGAAACCTGTCCCAAGGGAAGGTGGCTGTAGCCCTGAAATAGGGCAATTATGCTGCAGAGTGAATGAACAGTTGCCTTTAGCAGAAGATTGAGTGAAGCCTCCCAAGAGCACCAGGGTCATTGTGTTGTATCAGATCTGTCAGTTAAAGAGGGGACAGTTTTGTTTTTAGAGCAGAACTTGCTCTGGTGAAGAGGTTCACAGGCTCCCATATGAAATTAACACATTTGGAATATTCACCAGGCTAGAAATGCCCTCAGATGAGTGGGCTGTATCCTCATGTCATACCTCAGATAGACACAGAGACTCTCAAATAGTTACAGCTGTTTAGGACATGCCCCTTGTCAGCTGCCTGAGGCCACCTGCATCCTGCACACAGATCAGGGTCCTGCTATAAGCACCCCAGCAGGAGCAGGTAGAGGATTTCAGCCCTTCTTCACACTGGTGGCTGCTGGCGCTCAACTTGACAAGGGAACTCCCTTTGAGAACAAGGGAAACCCAGCCAGGCAATTCTGCTACTATCAGATGGGCAGCTGGGGCAAGTATCTCTCTCAGACACTGTACACCCTCTTTTCAGCGCTTTCTGCAGCCTTAAGAGAACCCCCTTTCCAAGGTAGGGATGAAGAGTTTAATACATCTCAATAAATTTATTCCTCTCCTGAGCAAAGCTGTCAGAAATCAATGAGCTGTCAGCAACAGCTCTAACTGTATAATTTAATCTCTAGGGTCCTTCACAGCTCATATGACAATAGAATTCTGTCCCATGTTCTTCTGGGGACCACATTACTCAGCACACTCTGACAAAAAGCAAGAGTACAGAAAAAAAATGGATGAGGCAGAGTATTTTGAGTGTGAAGAGAAAAAATGCTGGTTATATGCTGCCTAAAAAAATAGCCTTAGAAATAAACTCATTTTCTACTTGCCAAAGTCCAAATAGGGCTATATTTGAGATCCTCTGTCTCACTGCTACCTTGTTCTGATTTGTAGGTGCTCACACCACTTTCCAGGAGACTGGTTTGGTAGACTTCTTCCATTTGGGTAGAATGAGGGAACAATAAAACTTTCCTTTTAGTGAAAGATAAGGAAATCCTGACTCTCAGACTAGACTGGCTGTTTACTCATGCTCTACAAGTGAGTACATATTTCAAAAGAAAGGGACTTTTGGGGCAGACAAACTGAAAGAAAAGCTTGCCTACAGTCACTGGATGAATCCAATTATATCAGGAAAATGTTTAGTCCCACCAGCACTTCCTTCACCTAACCTAAACAATCTTTAAGGCCTCAGATACTGACTAAACAGTCAGTGTTTACTAAAATCAGGAACTAGCAATCCATGTACAGACCAACTTGAAGTAAGTAAGCATCTTATGAGACCTACAAGACTCAATTGGCCTAGCTAAACCCCCATAACACATGCAATTTTGTTTTTATGAAATTTTAAAACGGAATTTCCCCCCCACCTCTTTCAGAGAAAATGTTTACATCACTCGTCTCTGTCAAGAAATGGGACACTTAATTCCTGATGAGCATCAGCCCAGTTCATTTCAAAAAATTAAAGCAAATGGGCAGGTAAAACAATGTACAATAAAGAAAAATACCCAGCAGGTCACTGATGATGGGATTTTCTAAGATGCCAATGAAGATATATTTAAATTCTACTGGAATTTGGCATTTTAACCTTGAGGCAAAATTTGCTTAGCGAGTTACATAGACTTTTAACTGCACATGGCCAGCCTTATTGAGTTATGCCAAGCTGACAAGTGTCAGCACAGTTTCCTACAGCCAGCAATATCCCAACCCTCATATATTGCCAAGAGCTCCTTTCAGGTTTGCTTTAGTCTGACAGAGACCCCTCCATTTCCGAGCAGAAATATCCAGGTTCCATTCCTCCACTAACATGAGTTCCCAACTGAGCAACCTATGCAGCAGGAAAACACAGTAAACAGGGGAAATGAGTTACCAACATTTTTATAGCTTCTTTAAATGTTTTGCCCGTTCCACTTAAAAGCCATGTTAATTCTATAAAACCTCAAGCTCTGAGCAGTGAAAATGAAACACAAGAGCCCAGAAAGCTCCTCTGGAATCTGGTTGAAGAACTGGCCAATTGCAGTCCAACGCTGAAAGACAAAAGAGAGGCACAAAGTGCAAGTACAGTAGAGTCAATAGGTCTGTGCCATCAGTAAGGCAGCAAGGAGGCCAGACCTCAGACTCCATGCTCTGATCAAGCAGTGTCTCTGGCTCACATCTGCCGGAGTGGGAAAAACACAGCAGCACAAATGTTTGATTATCCTTCTTAAAACATTCAGTTCAAACTCCAGCTTTGTTCCACATAGACACATTTTAGGGGCACATCCTCCCATTACCAGGAGCAAAGGAAACAGAGTTTTGAATGTGACCAAAAATAAGCTGTCTGACAGAAAGGGACAGATCATTATAACTTTTCAAAAAACCAAGACATTAGGGACTTTGTTTCACCCCATTTGATATCTGGTATTTTATGTCAACACTTCAGAAACAAAACAACTAAAGTTGTTTGGGTTTGGTTTCTTTCTTTATATAATTCACTATTTTTCTTGCAGCCAGTGGCATTATAAGGTTCTCAACAATTACAGGTAACAAAGCATGTCTCTATTGTCATAAATACTTTGCAAAGACAGGAAAGGTGGAGTACTTGGTGCTTTGTAGAAGCTGTAAGTATTGGGTGAAAGGAGACCCAGGGATCTCTGTACCAAAGACTGTTTCAAACAGCTTGTGTGTTTCCTGTGCATTGTCCAATCCTTTAAATGTCAAAAGTCCCACACCGTTTTGTTAAAAAGAAAAACATGCCATGCACTACTAATTGAGTAAATCAATACACAGAGAAGGCCACGAAGGGAATGAAATGTTTTTGACACATACAAGCAGTTGTTTCCAGTGTGCGTAAGAGGAAGAAAACCCTGCTTGCCCTTTATGCCTTAATTAAGACAACCTCAGAAACATGGGGTGAAAGACCTTTCCTCTGCACCCTCCTCACCATTCTGCTCTTACCTCCCTGCTGTTTGGCCATTAGTAACAGCCAGAAGTCCATGAACACAAAACAAGTCACTGCAGTCTCTAAGAAGGGATCCAAACACCAGATGGGTTCCCAACAAGCTCCAGAAAAGCCTCAGAAATCCATGAAGGGAAATATGTGATGGACTGCTGCCATAACAGGGGCTTGATATAAAGTATATTTATAGGGTCCAGTCACATGAGCTATCTAAAGGCCTTGGTAATTTTTTCATTTACAAATATCTACATTTTTCTTGGAGATTTTAAACCCCTTTGTCTCCAGAAGGGCCTTCCAAGGACATTCTTACAAAACTTTTGCAGCCAGGAGTCTAACAAAGGCAGCAATTTGGGCAGAAATCCTTCTCCAGAAGCTTCCTCTGGGCTGAGGAGCACCCATGAAATAGCCTAAGACAGCTTGCTTTGAAAGCACTGTAAGGAGCTCCATGGAAGCCTGGCTTTTGAAGCCACTGAGACTTACTCTTTTCCCAGAGCTTTTCTTGCAATGTAAATCTCTACAGAGAGATTCTCTGCCATGCAAAGATGAGCAACCTCCTCTTTCTGGCTGCTGGAACTTTGGGCTCTGTCTAGCAGCTCTTGGTGCAGTGCTTTTCTGTCCTGTTTGTGTCTCCCTGGAGGTCAGGCCATGAAGGGCCATCCTTGTGAGCTGCTGTGGTGGCAAACAGCAGAGAGCATCTACGGTGCACTGATCGGCATCTGGTATCTCAGCCCCCGGTAGAACCATTTGCAGAGATTGATATTCCCTAAGCACGGCACTGTCTTTAATACTTTGGAGGCCTCAGCCTGCTTTCCTCACGAAATCTAACTCTGAAAGGCAATCTAGTGTGGACTGACAAGAAGCCATTTCAGTCTTCCAAGGACTTCCATCCTTACCTTTTGTTTACTGCCAGCTCTGAGATCCTCAAGCTAGGATGGAAATGGAAAGTAGCCATAAAACAAGTTACAGCAACCATAGGCTGAGCTCAATTAAGGCTTGCCTATGTCCCTACAGTTAGACAGACAAGGGAAAGCGGAACAAAATGATAATATGTGATTTTCTGCCAGTGAGAAAATGAGATTAAGAGACCCGAAGCCCATGAAGTGGTATATGACCAAATAAAGATACACCATGGAAACCATTTGTGCCACTAGCTGTGGCACAAAACTGGAGCGAGGTAAGATCAAGATGACATCTTCTCTATCTCCCACGCTTCAAAATTTGGGGTGTATGGGAGGACGGATGTTTAGAGCCCAGTCCTGCCCTCACTACTCATTTGAGTATTATCTGATCTTCAAACACCTGTAGAGCATCACCTACAAAGGAAGAGACTCTGCCCCCGTCAAGTTCTGGAGTCTGTTGTTGGCATATCTGCACACACAAATACTCCTTATTGCCCTGACACTTGTCTATAAGCTGCTTGCACTTCCATTCAAAGTGCTTGTGGCTGCCAGGCATTCTTGAATCAGTTCAGGAGCGACCTAATCCTCTTATAATTATTTACACCTTCCCACGAGTCAGACTCTGAAGTGCTTCCTTTTAAGGACAGAATCAATGCATTACTCAATGCACACAGGTAACGTCAGAATTTCCACATCCTTTCTCTTTGCTCCTCAGAAAATCCTATTGCTTGCTAAAATTCAGCTAGATTATTACTCTCTAGTTGAAAGCAACAAAGTTTGTTCCTGAATGAAATTTCATCTTGAAGAGACCAGAACTGATAGAGCTTGTTTTATGGTAATTTCTCACCACTATTTTGAAGGAGGACAGTAATCTACCAACAGTAGATTTTTCTCCAAGGAAGCAATGTAGGATGGATGTGGTCAAGATCTGAGCCCAAACCTCTTGTTTCTATCCAAAGATCTGAGACACAAAGAATGTTCAGTTCTCAACATGCTAGGAGATTACAGAAGGAAACCTTAAGTGATTAGTCAAGCATCACAGAGAAAACCAGTGGCAAAACCATTTGCACTCGTTCTCACTCTCGCATGACACGAAAGAAGAAACAATCCTGTTGGCCTGATGGAGCTCACGGTATCCATCAAGCACCTGGCTGTCCTGTCATTTCATTTATGCAATCATTTGGTGTAATGACCTCAGAGTTAAATCATAAAATACCTCTTGTGCTTTTCATTTTTATGACTTCAGAGAATAATACAGTCCCAACCTCACTTTTAACTCCCTGACTTTTGGTAACTATGAGTATCAGAAAATGTCATATACTCCATGATCACAGGAGCCTTGGGCTGAGAATGCTGGCCTGGAAATCCTTAAGAGTAAATCAAACTGTGATTTTTTTGAACCAAGATTTTCTAAGCATGAAGTCTTCCCTCTGTCCACACATATTTTGCAAATTTCTTCTCGGGAAAGGAAACAATAATAGTTTTCCAGCATAGTCAAAGCTACTAGGAAGAGAATATTAGCTGACAGAAAAGATCAAACTGCCTTGAGAAGTAGGATGAATTAACTCAGCTACTCTTTAAATATGTAAGCATTTTCATCTCTGCCCGTACAATTAAAAATTAGCATTCAGATTTAGCATTTTTAGATTGGTCTAAAATTAAGCCCTAATAAATCATACAAATTAAAAATTAGGCATAACTTCAACAGTGCAATGTACCATGTATCATGTCTTCTGTAGAGGTCAGCTCATTAACACCTCAACATAACATGGTCCAGCCTCTTGGTACAAACCTTCCCATCACACAAGTGAGCAAAAAATCATTGAGGAGAAGTTTCAAATATCCAGTCCTTTCACATCCCAGGATAGAGTATGAAATGAGATATAATCAAAGAATTACAGGAGATAGAGTCAGCAAATGACCTTGTCTAATCTATTTCTATACCCTCAGGAATGACCACTTTGATCTAAACTAATCCCTACAGATCTTAGCTTTTCTTAAGGGTGATAAAAATCACGTCTTTCAAATTGTTTAGAAACACATCTGCTTCCAAAACTTTTGGAGTGAAAAGTTAGGTCAGAGTTCTTTAAAGAACTGTTCCTCCTGCAAGATTTCCAACTTTTTATACTTCCAGTGAAGACTGGCATCTTAAAACAAGTTTTCTTCACAGCCTCACAGGCTCTGGTCAAGCATTCTGCAGTGATTTTGCAGGGTGCAGCTTTGTTGTCTGCCTATTTCACTCATCTCCTTCCACCAGGTTCCACTGGTCATTCCGACACCAATATATCCAGGAAGTTCTCAACACAGAAAGCTTCTGAATTTTCCAGAAGTGCAGTGGGATGAAGAAATGACCTAATCAACCCCAACCAGAAACTATCTACGCTTCAATCGTAGCTGCTTCTAGCAACGCTGGAGATTCTGGAGGTTATTTAATGGCTTCTAAACCAACTATTCAGTAGGAGAAATGAACTGCACTGGAGACACAGTTCTTTGATTGAGAGCCAAAAGTCAAGATCATTAATCCTGATAATCAAAACAGCAGTGCACTGATTGAAAGACGCGGGATATAAGCCTTCTTCTCACAAACAGATTTTAACCCTCTGAACCACAGCTCTCCTAAGTTTCCTCTGATTTTGACTTGCTGTTTCATACCCTTGACTCCCAAAGTTAAAGCTGTGTGGTGGAGTCACTGTCATATTCAACACTATCAGATTTACATCAGCTCATGTTGAGTGTATTTTTTGGGGAGGGGAAAGGAAAAAACATGCAAAACACAACAGATTCTCAAAAAAATTATTGTAAAGAAAAAAATTGCATCTTTGGTGGGGACCGTTTTATACAAATCAGAGAGACAGGAAAATAAAACTCAGCATTTAAAAACAATCTCTGGAGCAAGCTAGCCTTCGGTTTTCTCAAATTCTGCAAATTTTTCTGAATCTTAGCACTTCTCAGGTTGCATTTTAATGTACAATTTTTCACTGGCTATAGTTAGTACATCCATCTGCAAAATGCTGCGGGATTATTTGAGAGGAAAAGCTTATGCATATGAAATAATTTTTATGTATGTACTTATAAAAGAGTATTTCTAAAGTCACTTCCAGCATGCCAATGCTATTTCTTCTTATATTAATCTAATGTTAAAAAACATCTTTGCTGTTCTATGATCACAAATTAATTTCTATGTGTTCAAACTTTAGAAATACATATATACTTTGCTTGAAATGTTATATTTAGACCTAATCACAAGCTTCAGAGTTCGAAAAAGCTGCTTTGGGAAGAAATGCATAAACTGATTCGGGAGCTATAAGCATCACTACCCACCCTTGTTAGCTGCCGTGGTGTATGGAATTAGATATTTTCCCAAAGAGAATGTCACATATAAAGTCACTCATTAAAGGTAACAGAGAGAGGCTTCAGCAAAACTTACATTCCCTTTTCCTTGATAACCACGGAGTGCCCTTTCCAAACTGATTTCAGCAGCAGGAGACATCTAAAGGCTGAGTAACATATTGCAAGCAAACAAGTAATTCCATTCAACAGCCCATTTCTTGAACAGAGTGCAGTGAGTCTGCTTCAGACTGTTAGACCCAGAGTTACATTTCTAAACATGGTGAGGTTTTCAGGCACTCAGAACAATCAATACACCTTTCAATACACCCTTTGATATGAAAATTCCCAATCTGGGGAGTTAGTTGAAAGAAATCTGATTTCAGCTCTTAATCTGATTCTATTTGTTTCATTCCTACTTTTGTCAAATCTAGAAATATTGATGTACGTAGAGAGAAACTATTTTTAAAGGTTCAGTAATTACGAAAATAGGAGAAGCTCATCCAGGCATCTGATTGATGACATTTCTGAAGTACTGTAAACATCCATGGAAACTCATCACAAAATGGTGAGATTATCTAGCACAGTCTAGACTGCAAAAAAAGGAGATTAAAATGATTTTTTTTTTTTTTNAAAAAAAAATTAAAAATGTTTTTTTTTTTTTTTTTTTTTTTTTTTTTTTTTTTTTTTACCTAGCAGTCAAGGACAGTCGCTGAAGTGCTGTAGCCCAGCACAGTGACCTGAATGAGGGTCCATTCCTTAAGATCATCACAAGGGGTGCAAGTCAGGATGTTGGAGCAATCCTTGTATCATCAGCATTGTATTAGCACCAGGCAGCTGAAAATCTAGCCTCAGTTATACAGATCTGGACCCAAAAATCCAGTCCTACAAACATCCTGAGGCTGATAATTTTCATGGGTAAAACAACTACCAGGTACTTCAGCAGCAGCTTCTGTTCCACATCCCTCAGACTGTGTGCAAACCCAACCCACATGAAATAACAGAGGGTATGACCACCATTCATCTCCAAACTATATAAATAACACCAGTGGTTCAAAAGATAGCAAATCCTGGGGCCAGGCATCCTGTGAAGTGCTGTCTCCCAATTCTGATAGACCTCATGCCATTTAACCCAATAACCAACTTTTCACTAAAGTAAGCAATGTACATAGTGCTCTTCCCTGCAAGAAGAAAGGGAAGGTGAATAGCGTCCCTCTGCTCCTCTGGCTTTTGCTGCTGGCTAATTATTCATTTGCAATTTATCAGCTAATTACACATGTGCCTTGGCATTTGAAGACTTAGGGGCATACTTCATTTAATGGCTAGTAATTACACAGGCCTCCTCTGATCCCTGTGCTCTAACAGGAAGGCTTTTCTGTTTTGCCCTTGTGTTGTCAGGTCTAGAGGTTAAAGACCCCAGGACAGATGGTTATCCTGTTGCACACAGAAGCAGGCTTATACTTCATGTGATGATACAGGGTTCCCCAATAATTATCTGTTAATGCAACAAATTATTTCCTTCAGAGCTCAATGCTGATCTCTCTGTTCATGTGTAGGTGAAAAACTACCGAGGTGCAAAAGGAAATATGAAGACCAATTCACTGCTAATTTTTCCCTGGGAACAGTCCAATACACAGGCCTTTCTCCTCAATTCAACATCTACACAAGCCACTGCTGCAGCTGTCTGCCTTGTTATGCAGCACCACCAGGATGTCCCTGTGAGACAGGGCCTGAGCCTCAAAATACATTGATGTGGAAAAGACCAACAGATACGTCAGGATGCAAAGAATTCTTTGAAACTTGGCACAGATGGTTGAATAGCACAGCTGGAGGGAATGAGACTTCAGGCAGGGATGCTGCCAGACATGGGAAATATTGACAGCAGTTACAGTTGTGGAGAACAGGTTTTGCATTTGTTGCCATCAGTGTTTGTGAAAGAAATCAGCATTTGTGAGGATTACGCTCACATAATTGCCTAAGAGACTTAACTGTGGGTCATTTCATCGTGAGAATGCTCAAAAGAGATGAGGTAGATTAGCAAGTGGCATGGTGGCAGCACCCATGAATCAGGGTTCCTTACATTCCCAAATGGATATCATTGCCCTGGAAGTTTTAAAGCCCTGCCACTCATTCCTCTAACCTAAGGCCACTTCATGCATGAATGAGGTTTAGAGGCTAATTTATTCTGTTAGTTGATAACCTGTACCTGGCATGAGTTTTCTTCTCTAGACAAACTGTGTCCCAGCCATTTAGTACTAAAGAACCTTTAAAGTTTCCAGACAAAAGACAAAGGTATTTACATATGCCTTCAACAAGAGAGGACTTCAGAGATTGTGATATCCGAATCAAACACTTTCATCTCTTACCCCTCTATAGAGTTAGGCTTCTGAACACCTCTGATTTTGGCAATGGATTAACTCTAGAGCAGAGCAGAAACTTGAACCTGCCACTCCTATCCCAGCTCAGCTGGTAGTCAAATCATTTGCCCATCTGTGATCTGCACTAGCTGAATCAATCAACTCACATGAAAGGCAAATGATCTCTTAAGCTTCTTATAATGGAATCATTTCTCTTTCTCACTTTAGGCAAACAACTTATTGGAAACCATCCTAAGTCAGCAAGACTGAAGCAGCATCTGATATAATGAGTTAATACTTCCAGCCTAAGAATTCGGGGGGGGGGGGGGGGGGGGAGAAAGAG
>VZTE01003397.1:1112376-1228044 GCA_013397775.1 Eulacestoma nigropectus
TGTTGTGTGTGGCGTGAGCAGTTGGGGGGTAAAGAAAAAAGGGACTTTCAAAAGTAATGGGATCAAGCTAATAGGTCCAGTGATGGTGAACAGCACTTATGGATATATCAAATACTGCAGAGGTTTGTAAGTCCAATAAAAAATATTGTTCTGCATCTGTACTGTTTCTTCATTTAACTATGCATCAGTTCTAGTGAAAACGCTTGTCCCCTTTCACATCCACATTTACCTGTTCCTGCTATTAAATCAGTGGCACCCATGTCACCTGAGGCCAGCCAAGCTTGCAAATACACCTTCTCTGGGAAAGGGAATGACTATTTTAACAGAAAGCCATCAGAGGCCAGACTGCAAATCCTGTGAAGGACAGACAAATGAGAATTGATGTGGTCTCTTGATTCCCAGAGTTAGCTGGCCAGGTAACTCTGCTCTGAATAAATGAGTAGAAGCACAGGATCATTTAGGTTGGAAAAGACCTTTAAGATTAAATCCAACTGCAAAACTAACACTGTGAAGTCCACCACCAAACCACATTCCTAAGTACCACATCTCCATGTCTTCCAAATACCTCAAACTGGTGAACCATTTTCCTGGGCAGCCTTTTCCAGTGCTTCATATCCTTTCTGTGAAGACATTTTTCCTAATATCCAGTCTAAACTTCACCTGTGCAACATAAGGCTGCTTCTTCTGATCCGATCATTTGTAAGTAGTATCAGAGGAGAGGCCTCAAATGACAGTAAATACATTCTCTGATACAGCCTCTTAAGAAGAGAGGCCAATAGCATTTAAAGCAAAGCTATAACACACCACCTTTAGTTTACCAGCTTTTGTACTGGATCCCAATAATGAGCAGCGATGTTTCACAGTAGCTCAAAGCCCACCGTGAAGGAAAAACCAATTTCTCATTGCAATTATAAAAGTTCCTATTTTGATTTTACTTGGTCTCTAACTTCAGAACTTTTGCCTACTTCAAATAATGTTATAAGAAATAAGAACACAGAAAAAAAAAGGAAGCAATAAATGCACATATTTGGGGGAATAACATCAGAAAAAGGGAAGGGGTGCTGCACTTCATGGCAGCAGTGCTTGCTTGAAACTCAGAAACAAAAGAAATGTCAGGTCCTATTCCAGATCTCTTGTTCAAGAAAAAGTGGGAAGAAGAGAATTATCCAGAGAGAAGCAAGTGGATGAGTCTTTTCTGGGTAAACAGCAGAAATATCACATTCTCTGGAGGATATTGGTTACTGAAAACAGCACAGTATGAAACAGAGAGTCTAAGTTCTTTGTGATGGTGACAACTCTTTGTTTTAAAAGCTGAGGTAAACTATAGTAAGTAGTGGGAATTTAGATTTGATTTCAATAAGGAGAAACTGTTAAGGACTGAAAGGTGGAAAGCAATGCAGATGAAAGCGATTATAAGACAGCAGACAAAGGGAAAGGAGAATGAGGAGAATGAGGACATAATGTGGACTTTAAAAAAAAGCATCAGACTTGAACATATTCAGAACTGTGAGGGATGGTCTCTTGGGAAGATAATCTAAGGTAGGGAGGAATGCAGGGGATCTGGTAGTGCTGATAGGGACTGTACAAAAAGCACAATAGCAGCCTATCCTGGTACAGAGCAAAGCTAGTGAACAAAGCTTGAAACCAGTATGGTTACATTAGGAGCACTTTAAAGGCTGAACAATCAAAAAGCAACCGTATAGAAAGTGGGAACAAGGACAAGCAACTCGAAGTATAAAGGACTAGCATAAGTGTGCAGGGATAAATCAGAAAGGCTAAGGCACAAGTTGAATTACAACTAACAAGGACATAAAGGCAACAAAGGAGGCTCTATAAATACATTAAAAGAAGAGAGGAAAGAAAAGCATAAGCCCATCAGTTAATGGAGATGAACAAATCTGATGATGCTGAGAGTGCAGTGTTATCTCTGTGACAGCCTGCAGAAAAACAGGTTGGTTGTGACCCAACGCTTAACACAATCATAATAAGAAGAGAGCTGGACAGAACAGGGAACAAGTTGCAAACTGCTTAAACAAGTTAGGGCTTGCTAGCCCAAGGATATTAAAATAGAGTAAATTCAGGTGTAAATTTACCCCTGTGACTCGGCTCCAACCAACAGTGCTGCACATCTGTATCTGCAGAATAAGTGGGCAGATGTATTGTTCCAGAAGCTTGTTGGTTTGGTGTCTGACCTTGGCAAGCAGGTGGGAATTACAACACACCCAGAATATTTCTGGAGATAAGAAAAAGTACATATTCAAAGACAAATTTCAGCATTCTTCAGACTTTTTTCTTTCTGCCAATTCCTTGAATCTGTTCATCTGAGAAGTGTGAAAAGGGCCCCACAGTTACCAGTTCAGTGCAACTGGGTAATGCCAGCTTTGCTCTGCCATTTTTCATGGAGGCTGGCCTTCAAAAAAAAAATATAGAAACAGTTCCTACAGTCAGCAACACAACCCCTTGGTGTTATCGGATGTGCTACCCAGCAGTTTCTGCTGCTAAGTCAGGGTATGGACAACCTCTTATGCTCCAAGATGTCGTAGTCTCTCTCCTGGCTGGCCAGGATGTGTCCCTGCCTACCATCTTCCATATGGCACAGACCAGATGAAGTGTGTGCTCCCAGGACTCCAAGTTTTAACTGTCCTCTATTAATAACACAGATTCTTCTTTCTACAACACAAAGTGACTCCACAGCATTTTCTGGTAAGGGAAATTATAGCTTGGCATCTGTTCTTTTCACTGCCAGAACCAGATTGCTCATCTTATTATATCTTAGAAAATTGCTCAAGACCTGTGAGGAGAAAATGGATTTCAATATGGCCTTTTTTCATTTTAATAGGCACACTTAAGATCATGAAAAGCACCGTGCCAGTTCCAAACACACCACAGCGCTTTTGCAGGGACAGACATGATAAGGGCATTAGGAAATAAAACTGAGGAGCTTCAAAACGTAACATCTCAACACTGATACCAAGATCATCTCCTTGATTAAAAAGCTCTGCGCAGTGCTGTCCCGTTACAGCTCAGCTGGGAGCAAGTCTACCACTTAACCTTGACTGGTGAGTGAGCACAGCAGAGAACATCTCACGACACAAAAAAAAGGACATTTTGTAGCTATTCCCTTCTCCTGCAATCTCTTCATTTACACATGAATGAAACTCCCAAAGCTGGGATTTCTAACTGAGACACAAAACAACTTTTAAGAACGTGACACAATGGCACAGGTTCAAAAGAGGAAGCACCCTGGCAGTTAGGATTCATATTCCTGTTCACTATCACCTATGTTAGGGGATAGAAGGACCACACAGCCAAGAAGAGCTGTATATCTGCATTTAACTGTGCTCTCTGCTGAATAGAGGTTACATTAAATCAATAGAGAAGATAATTCTTGACTTTTATCCTGCTGCCACACCTTGCCAGCACTATAAAGCTGACGACCACCTGCTGGGTTACACGTGGCTTTCCTAAGCCTCACACGAATCAACAATAGAAAAAAAACTCCAAGAGATGGGGATCTGTGGAAAACAGCATACCCTTGCAGGTAATGTGCCTTCTACAAAATCTTCACAGAACAAGTCACTGTCTCCATTCCAAGGCATCATTTGAATTTCTTTATAGGGCAGTCCAGCTGTTGTGTTTGCCAAATGGCAGCCAGAGAACAGGGAATATTAATAAATAGTCATTATCCATATGGTACTCACAGCATGTGCTTGTATCTAAAGTACTATTGTCCCTGCACCACAAACCTGAACAGCTTGAAGACAGCCCACAGCTGGCCATGTCTCAGAAGCACTTCCAAGAGGCAGCACCCACAGCACCCACACACAGACCCAGAAGCAGTAGAAAGCTCAGAATAGAGTCCAGCTCCAGCATAAAAGATCAGCCTTTGGCTGCTGCCGAGAACACCAAAACACAAAAGCCAGGAAAAGAAAAAAGATCTGACTTTCAAGTCAAACTGTCCCACCTCTCTTAGGCTCACAGTTTCTGATTTAGCCTCTTTACATGTCCTCTTCCCCATCCTTGCTCAGTCAGGCCCTAATAGAATCGAGAATGGAAACCCACAAAGATGGTATAAGCTTCTAAAAGAAAACATGAACTCCAAAATTGACATATTCACATTATTGAGGAAATGATTGCTATAAACTTGCCTATAGAGACTGTTTCTGTCCCCTCCCTGGATTCCCAGTTCAGCAGGTACATTCAGCTCAGGGACACCCACGACTAATAATCCTGCATCCTGCTTGTTGGTCAGCAGCTGAGCACAGCAAGTTTTTCCTCCCTCTTCTCAAGCATCACAGAAGCAGCACACAGGATGCTTCCCCTTCCAGGAGGAGCAGCTTGGAACCACCTCAGCAAAGCAGAGGGGTCAGGGTGAGAAGCACTGTACCCTGGGGAGATGCAGTCTCTATTCCACAGGTGCACTGTGCAGCTCAGCCAGGTAATGCAGCTGTGCTGGCTTGACACATAAAGCATGCATTAACATTTTCATTCTCTGTCCACAGGGCACACAAAACTAACCAGCATGGTGCACAACTCACTTCAGTTCAGTAGCACAGCTGCTATTCCAAGGGCATTCATTAAGTGCAAGGGGCCAAAGGAAACAGACACAGCACAGCAGCCATTTCCCTTCAAGTGACTCTAGCTCTTTTTTTTTTTTTTTCAGAAGACACTTACTTTTCTAATCTTCTGGCATGTGATATTAACAGATCACTCCTTCACCAGCTTCAACTCTCTCCAGCACAATTCTTTACTACCTAAAAACTTCACTACTGCTTCTCTCAAAGGACTCCAAGATCTGCACTAGTCTTCAACGTGCAATCACATCCCTTCCCATACACACAGAAATCCTGCACTGCACTGAGAAAGCTAAGGATACAGTCTGCAGAAATCTCCTTCCAGCATAAGGTTTGTGCTCTTTATACCAGTGATCTCAAGATTAGCCTGAACTGTAGACAGAGGATCAGGGGTTCCACTCTACTGCCATTTCCTTCTGGTAATTTACAATTGGGTAATACTGAACAGCACCAAATAATGTAAACACCAAAATAATGAAAGATGAAACATAAGGGGGTTATAGGAGCCACACCGTCAAGCAGTATTTGCCAAGGTTGTTTTGGCCAATTTAAGCAGTAAATGCATTCTGCATTCCAAGGGAACAGACACCTGTAAGCAGTTTGAGAAAAGAAGCCATTGAAAATAAGAGAAAGGCTAGGACTGAGCAGAGTTCAGGAACACCCTGGGACCAATTCCAACCAAGGCTCAGTCTGTGCAACCCCACCCAAGGTTAGAGGCACTGATGATGCTCAGAGTTTACTAGACCTGAAGACTCTGAAAAGAAATAATGAAATCCAGAGATCATCTCTATCAAAGGAGGAAGGGTTCATTGCATGCCCTGAGAATTCCACCATTTAAACCTTAAAAAAAGAAAAAAAATATCACCACCTACAGTCATTAAAACTGTTATAAAAAGTCAAATTTTGATTGCAGAAACGTAATCTGGAAACAGTCTGTGAATCTGAATTATGGTGAGTCATGCATATTTTATTTCCCTTTTCAAATGTAAATGAATGCCTAATGTATTTAAAGTTTCATCTATTGCCAGGTTGTTTTACCAGCAGATGTACAAAGGGAAAGAGATGACAAGGAAGCTAGAGCAAGACAGTTTTCTCGGTACTTGAAATCCTGAGGGTAGCAGCACAGTAGATGTAGCCATGGTCCACATCTCCTAAATGGTACAGAAAATACAAAGAAAGAGCAAACAGTCAGGGAGAATGGGAAGAAAAAAAAATATATCTTCATTGTTACTGGCATGAAATGAAATAGGTAGAAGTCACAGCTGTGTGTCTTGCTGTGCTTACCCCCAACCACCTTGATGTTCTCTCAAGGAACTGGCAGGTTCTGGTCTCTCAAGTATCTTGACCATCCTGAAGTTTCCTCCAATGCACGGGAAGTAATTTCCAGGAATCAAGAATACCAAAATACAGCCATCATGCCCTCCCTCTTTCCCTGATCATGCATCTGATTTCTGTGTGGGACATTTGGGAAGTTAGGCAGCACAGGAAACTTGGAAGGTGGAAAACATATGGGGAAGGGAAAAGGATGTTTTCAAAACTTCCCATCTGGTTTGCCTCACCAGACAGCCCAGACCCACGAGATCTGGAGCAAAAACCATCTGTCTGCCTATTTGTGCCCTGGAGAAGCCCCGAAGAACCTGCAGAGAGGGCAAGGTGGCACAGAACAGCCTACAGATGTAGAAGAGACAATGAACTGCCATGGTGTTGAAAGAATAGCCAGGTCTCAGAAAAATATCCTATGCAAGAGACAGAAACCACTCAAGGCCTTATAGAGAAAGCAAAAAGCAAGTTTTAGTTTGGCAGCCTCTCAGCCCCACACCCATTCTATCTCCTACAGCACCAAAGCTTTATCATGGCCAAGAGGTCTGGAAAAAGACCAAATCACTGAAAGTAAATGAGTATTTCCAGTAACATATGCCTTTCACCTAGTTTATTCCTAATGACTAGAAGCTGCTGCTCACGGAACAGTAGGCATGAGAGATGGAAGGAAACCAAAGGACCAATTAGGTCATTAATCCATCAAATTGACAGAAGATTAGTTCCTAGAGCATATTTCTTACTGTTTTGTCCAGTTTACTTAAAAAAAAAAAAGGAGAGTTTATCCATTCCCTTGAGGAAATTACTCACAGCTTGTTAAATATCTCTCTTCAGGACAATTTCTGTTCTTTCCAGCTCAGTTTCCCTTTTTCTTAATTTTACGTTGCTGCTCTTAGCAACCTTTTGTAGGCCATTCCCCAGCACACATTCAGCAAGTGCACATGCATCCTTCCTTATCCTCTAGCCACATAAACTATATTGAGTAATTTCATCTTTTTCAAATGTGTTTTCTTCCAGCCCTTTAGATTCAGGAAAAAGTGGTACCTTCTTTTGGGTTTTTCCCTTCCCCCCCCAGCTTCCCTTCCACCTCTCTTTATTGTTCTGCTGTCCCACTGGATTTCAAAACTCAGACTGCTACGCTGATCTCCTAAAAGCAGTAATACAAAAAGACACAGATGATTATGGAGTAATATCAAGTGCACCAAAGTCCTTCCAGAGGGGAAGTATAAGAGACATTTTTCTTCTTTCATGAGACAACGGGATGGAAGATTGGCTGGCTGTTCACTCCTCTGTCTGTAAGAGGTGTTCTTCAAATGCACCTTTACCTGCCTAGCAGAAGGATCAGGCCAACCCCTGCTACAGAGTAAAAAGGCAAGCACAAACACAAAAAACACTCCCAGGCAAGCACATTCCATATTGACACCATTACTACATCCAGCCATGGCAGAGGTTTGGATCTCAAAGCACCACTCCTCCCTCTAGGTCAATTCTCAACCTCCCCACATGCTGAAATGGAGAGCAGCTGCAGTAATTGCCTGTGGGACAGCTGACTGTAGTCAAGGCTGCCCTTTGCTCGATGCCAAAAATCTCAGCTGAAGACTGGCTACATACTGGAAAAATCAGAAGGGACAGAATCCCTTCTAGTCTGAGGGCTAGAAATCACAGAGAGGGATCACACACCACAGAGCCCCAAAACCGAACAAACTGTTCTAACAAGATGTTTTTGATTAAGTAGGAAATAAGGATTAATTTCTTAGTGCAGCATCTAACGGAGTTGCCGCCTATAATTACAGGCAGAGGAGTGCCACAGACAGCACAGCCTCTGGGTATCCCCAGGCAGAGATTCCCAAGGGAGCCTGTTCGTTTCAAGGCAATTGCCTATGGACTTGCCCAAGTAGAAATACTGAAAAACACACAATGCAGTAGTCCAGCCCCACTGAAACAAGAAGCTTGTGCAGATTTCTATCTGATGGCCAGGACAGCACAGCCACATGGGCCATTCCCTGCCCCACTGTCACTGTCACACTGCCCCTGAATGTCACTCCCTCTTTAGTCAGCCCCACTGACTAAAGACGGAGTGACATTCACCAGCCAGAGCACATCTGGGCAAAGATGAGCTCTTGTCTCTGTCTGTCCACTGCAGGCCACTTTGTTCAACTGGAGGGGAAAGAAAATAGATGCTTTCATGGGACTGGAGAGCCACAGACTACTAGGAGAGTCCAGAGGTGGTTCAGCTTCAGGTAGTGTCAGAGCTCTCTACAGATAAACAACATTCTCTGCTCCTAGTTGAGAACAGGAGTTAAGGATCAGAAGCAACAGAAAACTGCTCCTGACAACACCAGCTCTGTCTCCTCCTCACACGGATGGAAGAGATCTCTTTAATGAATTTTTACTCCACACTGTTATAATCTCTCTTGACTTTCAATGGCTTTGAGCTACAACCACACACCTTGAAGAGCCTGATAAACTTAACTTTAAACTGATTATTGAAATATCCAAGCTGTTCATGCAATGACTGCCAGCTGAAGCTGCACTCTCTTCACTGCTTAATCTTCACTTACAGTGCCAGAATTCATTTGTTCTTTCCCACTGCACTCCTTATACCAAACTGTGCATTCCCAAACCCTCACACATACCCCTCTTCCCACCTCCAATGAGCACACTGTTTACAGGATTTCTGGAAATAGCTCATTTAAGGGAGAGCTTATTTGTTTCAAGCAATGAACAAAAAAGAAAAAGCAAATGAATAACTCAATTACTGTTTTGTTGAGGACAAAACTAGAGCATCTTCAATAGCTTTATGTACAGCAGCAGCAGCACTTCATATCTAATTCTTCTCCACTTTCTCTTAAGAATTCCTAAGCAATATTAAGTAGCATCAGCTCTCCATGCTGCCAGAAGCAATTGTGTTTAGAAGTAAGATGTCCCAACATAAGTTTAAGAAGAAGCTATAAATATCAAGATGCAGCTACCACACCCAGCAAGGGAAATGGAGCTCTTTCACCACCCTGCCACTACCTATGGCTTCAGACAATCCATGGACTTACCTGAGCCTTAAGGCCTCATCTGAGTGAGAAATCCCCACACCTCCGCCACGACGGACAAGTCCTTCCTCTAAGTTGCCTCCAGCTCCTTCTGTTCTCCTCCAGACCAAGAGACAGAGGGAAGAGGAACTCAGAGCTCTCAATCCAGAAGCATCCTCCACATTGCTAACCTCTTGCTCCTCCTCCCCACTGCAAATTTGAAGGTTCTTTTCTTTTGCAGCTGTTCCCACTCTCTCCTGAGGGCCACAGAAGCAAGGGCAGACAGCTGCAGCATTCTGCAGAAAAGGTCACTTGCTGATTGCTTGCCAGCTGAGGGACAATGTCCACCCCCCTGAGGAAGGCAGATATCATCTCCTCTACATGACATTTGCACAGTGCTTCAGAACACAGCTATGTAAACGTACAGCAATCAGAGATAGTGTTCAAATCCTGCAAACCTATCTGAAGCCAAGAGGGCAATACCAGTTGACAACATTCAAGTATCTAGGTCTATGTACTTAACATCAGAAATGAAGTACAGGGCCTGTAAGCAAGGCCAGGTTTAGTCAGGTCTATGGCCAGCACTTTACTGCAGTTTTGCTGAAAAGCAAAATTCTCTCCAAGGAGAACAAAATTCAAACCATTTGAAGAGATCATCTGACACTGCATTTGTCATTGCCATGGCCAGAAAATTATCCAACCCATTGAACAGCACGTACAGTCTTTGCAGGTGGGTCAGAGAAAGCCTGAGGCACAGATCAGCAGGTACAGTAGAGGTCAAACAGCCCTATGGTATGGGCACTGAGGCCAGGAGAAGCTGTGAACACACATGGATTTGAGGACATCACTTGGCAAAGTGGCATTTTCTACTTCTCTTCCACTGAAGCCATGGGAACGCTAACACTGCAACACTCCACCACCTTCCCCAGCCCAATTAAGCCCCAGATAAAAGATTTCGCATAGGGGGATTTACCCAATCCCCCTATGCAATGCAATCAGATGTTTAGAAACACCACGAGTCCTGAATTCCAACTATTGCATCTTCGTATTTTTTGCCTCACAGATCAAACAGCTTTTTGCACATTTTCTGTTATGTAACATGATCCACTGACCTAAGACATTGGCCTTTATTAATAAAATACCCTGCAACAATACCCTGAAAGTCACAGGTAAGAAGTGCTGGCACTTCACAGGGCAATGGATGTGAAATACTCCAGTACTTTTGTCCAGGGCTTTCCATGCAGCTCCCTGTTTAATGAGTCCATCACCAGGTTTAATGACCGGCCAGAGCTTTAGAAACACTCTCCCCTCCTCATCAATGATTCACATGCAGTCTTAAAGCTGTGCACAGATTAAAGAGGCTGCTGCTCTCCCACCTCGCTTCAACCCAAAGTGGTTTTAAATATTTCATCTCACCACAGAACTCTTCTGTACACATCCCAAAGGTGCTCTGAGAAGCTCTCACCGGGAGTTCAGCATTACCTGGCAGAAGGCCTGCTGGCACCACAAGAAAGCTGTCGCTGCCAGGCATGCCCACATCCTATATTTACTTTCTTTAATGAGTCCTGCATGACCCCAGCTGCCAAGAGTAGGGATAGGATTTTCTGAGGTAGTTGATGCTTTTTATGGAAAAGCAGATGGAAGGTCTGATTGCAGGGACAGAACAAAGAAGTACCTGATCTGTAATTACTGGGGTCAGCAGGAGTTCTCCTTCAACTTCAAGGGAAATGGAGTCATGACCCTCTTCTTCTCAGCTCTGAAGGGATTTAGAGAGTATCAACAAATGCAGAAACATGGGCTGGATCTTGCATTTCCCAGGTGAGCATGTCTAGGATTAGCAGTCTAATAGGATACCCAGAACACCCTGTAGCTCTTACTGTGAAGCAGCCCTGATGCGAGAAGTCTCATGGTCCAGGCTGCCATAGAGACTTCCTTCCCTCCCTGCTTGCACAAAGCAAGACTGTGCCCTGTGATGCAGCCTCATGAACACATTTTTAGTCCCAGGGAAAGGAGAGCAAAGTAGCACAGGAAAGAGGGAAAAAAGACCTCGAGCCACTCCCCCAGCAAAGGTTCCTCAGAAGATCACTCTGGGGCCCTCTGGAGAATTCCTGACCTTTGGATTTTCATTTAAATCAACTTAAACCTTCAGAACCTCCATGGCACAGAAGAGTCTGCCCCCCACAGAAAAAGCTCCCTTTGCAGCATCTGTCCATGGTCAGGAACGTGGTTGAGGAACCAGATGACCCCCCTACACTGCCAGGGACAGTACAGCAGGCAATACTCGGTCACATCATGTCTTTGGCCTCATTTCTTCTCTCACCCCATAATGGGAAATGTGGAAAAAAAATCCTTCAAGAGATGAAGGGAGTCACATCAGCCCACAGCAGATATGACGAAATCATGAAAAATGTTTGTTGGCACACTCAGAAAATGAAGCCTTGCCTTCTCCTGTGTAATTCAGCCTTTCCTGTATGAGGAAAGAGTGATGACCTCTGTAGCCCTGCAAAGGGTAGACCTGACTGAGAGAGAATACAAAGATCCCTTTACTTACTGCAAAACCAAACAAAAGTGAACAATAAAGCACTGCAGAAAACAAGCAGGTAAGTACTTGTGTTTTATCTTCAGTCAATACCTTTTCAGCATGGCTGATCTCTGAAATCTGATTTCATGTAGTTCTGCAAACCCATACCCCCTGGGAAGCTTGCATTGCTCTTGCTGAGCATTAGCTCTCACTTCATTTGTCCACACAATCTCTACACAGCTGTCATCTTGACATCCAAGCAAGCTTAAACAAAAACATAATCTCTCCATAAAGCACACCTCTCTTCTCAAATAGCTGTTGCTCTCAGGTGTCCCTTTCCATGAAATCCATCACCAAACCACTTTTCCTTCCTCAGTGAAAGGAGGACTTTTAGAGAAGAGAGCTCTGTAGTACATCACAGGCTCAATTTACTGTGGCTCATTGCCTCTTTCTTGCTCACTCTAATCCTTCCTGGAGATGAGAGGGCCATGGCATGGGTTCTTGGCCAGAGTCACTGCAGCAGCCAGGGAAAGATTCATTGTACATCCTCACTGTACAACAAAGCCATCAAGGAAAGAATGTGGCAAGAAAGAGCATTCAGTTAAAGGGCTGTGTGATGAACAACTGGACCTTGAGGTGGATGAAGGAACCAGATTATAAGGCAAGGAAACATCCACTGCCACAATGTCAACTTAACTCCCTCCTTCTTTCATATCCCTTCTTGTCTAGTGACTCAGGACTTCCAATGAAAAGGAAGTGATAAATGCAGTTCATCCTGCACCCAGGAAACACTGTGGTTCCCCGTTACCCTCTCTCAGCTTCAGCTGTCTTACTCTGACCAGCACAGGGTGAATGCCCACAGTTCTGCACAAGCCCTGTCCAGAAATCCTTGCAGTTTAACCACAGCACCAAAGCATCACACCAAAGGAAAAGATGCAGGTGCTGGGCTGTTTCCAAACTGCCTTCCACTTGGCTGTGTCCAGTGTAGCTCAGCCAGAGAGCAACACCCCAACCCTCCCAATGGGCTCCTCACTGGAGTAATGATAACAAAGCCTGGGCACCACACTAAGCCACCAGTGCCACCAGGGCTCCTGAAGCAAAGAGCCATCAGGTACCCACTGTGCTACCGAAAACCCTACACACACAGGAATTTCAGATCATATGGAAATCAAGCTTTATCAAATCCCAATCATCTCCACCCCCAACAGAAGCTGGGTGACCTTAAAGAAGTTTTATCAAGTTTGAACTTATCCCAGGTTATATAAAATTGCCGCAGTAGTCTCAAAGATGTGAAACATGGGTATGAGAGTGCAATTATGTTAGAGTTGATTGCATTGAGGAGTTAAGGTTAGTGGAACCAAACCCAAGCTGGTGTGAATCATCACAGTTCCACTGGAGGGAACAGTTACATTATTTACTTCGGATGAAAATCTGTTTCACTAAGTTGAACAGAACAAGAAAAGGGCTATAAACAGAATGAGACTTATAAAACAGTAAACCACAATTTTCTGTCCTTAAAATAAGTCTCTCTCCAACACTAGATTTCAAAACTGGGGCCATGTCAGGTAAAAGGCAAGGCCCTCCATTTGCTGACTTACACAAAAAAGGATACAACCTGATGAGTCCTGTCAGATATAACTCACTTACCACATCAGGAAGCAGAGCTCATAGATGGACAGGCCCAGCTCCCCCTCAGTCACCTGAGAACATCATTTAAATATTTTCTCCAGATGCAAAGCTAGCCCCAAGGATTGCAGCACAGGTGTTGGATTTTGGAGACTGAGGCTCCATGCTTGCTTCTACTACAGCTACGCCTCAGCAAGGCTTCTAAGTTGTGTCTAAACCAGTCAGCCTTCAGGACTACCTTACACTTATACCAATGAATATCTATGCATAAAACATCCTCAGCTGAGGACCAGGGACTGGTGCCCATGACACTGGGTTCTTCTCTCCTAGAGATGCCCTCTCATCTTCCTGCTCTTCCTCTCTTCATTGAGTCACTGGAAACTCCCTGAGGTCTCTGCCACAGGGAACCACGATCAAGAACAGACCTGCAGCTCCTTATTTCTGACACCCAGCTCTGCCATATCCTGCTTCCTCCCACAGCCCAGCTGGAGAAAACTTCTGAGAGCTCTGTTTTCTGAGCAAGCAGCATGCTGCAGGTGGCTTGATGCACTGCATGGTGTTGGATAGACCTGGCAACACCAGCAGTCAGAGGTGATCTCTCAAACTAAATTTTTGGGATGCAGGGCTGGGGTAACAGACAAGCTTTTGAGCACTTTAACCCTTGTCACATCACTCCACCTAAAAAAGGCTCGGACTATTCCAGTCATCCAATGGAGAACTACAGAATGAGGATGAGCACTTTGACTTTACAGTGCCCTGCAATGCCAGAAATTTACACAGACCTTGGTGGCCCCATGACATTGAATCATGTAATGCACAGCTCCCCACCAGCCTCCATCCCCTGCAACAGGGCCAGACTGTGCACACTGGAGCATTAAATCAGCAATCCTCTGCTTCTCTGGCATCACCATGGGACTCTGCTGCTCAGGTTTCCCTGCCACAGGAGTTTGATTCACAGTAGCAGGCTTTTCAGCTATGGCTGTGAAGCTGATCTACATATTAATATAATAACCCTTTACAATTATGAGAAGTGGAAAAATATGAGAAAGAAAAGATGAAGCCCTCTGCAGATGTTGTCCTCACATATGGTCTCCCATATGGTTGTATTTCACTGCTGCTTGTTTTTGTAAGATCTCTCTCTTCAGAGGGTAACCCCAAGCCCCTTCCATACTGTGATCAAGAGACTGATTAAGAAACAGGTAACACTGCAAGCCACTTTGTCATTGCTGATAGAAGTGCTGAACAGCCACTGCTAAATTACAGCTATCAATCCCCCAGGCTGTACATGGATCCATTAATTATTTCTTCCATTCCCACAGAGACAGATGCTTACTGTTTTCTTGACATACACTGTGTGGATCACTTGCCCATCTGGCTTCTCTGTGTTGCTATAATGGTAGTTTCCCCTCAGATGTCATGTTACAATTCCTAACAGCCTCCACAGGGAGACAATATTATCACTTAGCATTTCTAAAGGATATGTCTCTAATCCTCCAAAAATTTGTTAATTCACCCTGGAATTACTGGATTATGTAATGATGTACTATTAGCCCAGATATACAGGGTGTGTAAGGCTGGGAAACTGGTACCAGTGACATGGCTTGCCAACCATCATATTGATGACAGCAACAAAGTAGACACATGAGCAATAATCTGAAAGTTTGCTCTCACACCAGTAAATAAGGATAAGAAAGAATTAGAGACAGCATTCCATGACCTGCTTGCTTAGGGAAAGCAGAGTCCCCACACACAGTGTGTGGCTGCAGCTACAGTCAGGCTCAAGGATGATGATGCTTCTTTACAATCATGCAGGTCACCAGTGGGATCTTGGCAGGTGAGAAGAGCAGCACCACAGGGTGAAGCCACAGCCACGCTGGCAGGGCCACCACCAGCAGCGTGGCAGACTCCACAAGACCTGACCAGTCCCCTGCACACACAGAAAGCTCCAGGGTTTCTGCAAGGAGAGGAAGCCCCTTAGCCTGAATTTCATCAACAAAACTGGATCTCTTCCTGGCTAGCAGATAGAGAAAGGAGCTGGCTTGGGGGATTTCCATTTCAAGTTCACACCTGGCCCATAACCCGTGAGGGGAAGATGGCCATAGATGTGACATTAGAGCAATTCTGCAAACGATCTCTCCCAAGCATCAGTTTCTCCAGGCAAAGAGGAACGGGTAGTTTTGATAGCAGTTCTTTTTCATTACTCACTTTCATGCCATTACACCAATAAGATCCTGTCTCTCCAGGGTGTTTTTCTCTAGTGATTAAAGTTGTGAGCCTTCAACCTTGTGCCTTATCAACACTATACAACACACACTATAACCACGTAGAAACTTGCTGCCTTTCATCCCTTATTGCTTAATAAACTTGCCAGCAGACCTATTGCAACAGAATAATGAAGCTAAGCAATTGCATTCAGCTCAGTAAATCTAGGAGCAGTGCCTGTTAAAAATAAATAAAATTAGATTTTAAAAACTCCAACAACTAATTGCGGAAATGTGGAGTATTATGAAGAGATCCCATCAGTTCAGCCAGAGTTCACAAACCTCTCACTCTGCTGTTTCAGCTGCTGGAAGGAGGAGCAGTTTGAGAAAAGATGAGAGTAGGGACATGCATAAATCTAGAAGAGGAGGAAGAGGAGATGTCAGGACATGTCCGCACACAGTGTGTGCCTTAGGGAGCTGCTGCAGGAACTGCAGACAGTATGGCCTTTGGCACGAGATGCTCAGGAAGGGAAGGGATGGTGCTCAGAAGCAGGTGCTTCGGCAGAGTGCTTTGGCAAGGAGAAGGCACCCCAGCACCTGGCTCCTGAAGTTTCAAATTTGGTGAAATTTCAGCCAGTTGACATCAATAACCTGCAGTTTATGTTGTGTTAGTGCTGCAATGGGGCATTTTCTGGCATGAAGCAAAAGACAGACCTTCTTCCAAGGCAAGGCACATGGGCAGGACATAATAGTAAGGCCCAGGGTAAGCACTGCATGTGCAGGGACTCCTGACACTGCTCTACTGAGCAGTCCCATGCGGGCTATTCAGGTCCAGATGCTCGACCAAGGTGCTGATGGTACAGCCCTTTCCCATCACTGCCAGTGTACAGAGCCTGTGGTAACCACATTTCCACCTCTGGGTGCACTGTTTGGGTCTGATGGACAGGCCCACAGAAGGTCTCACCTGCAAGATCATAGACAGACAGGGCTCATGAACTGCTCCTCACATGCTGGGCAGCCTGAGACTGTTGCAAGACTAAAAGCCACAGAAATGTATTCAGTCCCCAGCAGGTGGTAGGAGAAAACAAGAACCATGGCCTTTTCCATATCCAATTCCCTCCAACAACGAGATCATTAGGGGAAAATGCCAAGTCACCCTAGGATTACCAACAAGTACAATGAATCTCTTCTGCCTCTACAGCTGCCCGGATCTCCAGGATCCAGAGCCATAACAAACTTCCAGTGGTTGCCACCACTACCCCAAAGTACTTTCTCCAGCTACCAAGTCACTTGTAACTGGATCTAGAGCCGTGTCTGACTTCTGGGAGAAATTTCTTCTGCAGGTGTAAGCTGCTGCCCTGCCTTTCCACCAAGAAAGGCAATACATGCCCCAAATAGACAAGAGAACAAGAAAAGGGAGCTCCATCTCCACAGTGCACTTCACAGTAAGTGCTAAAATTTATAGCACATAAATACTGTACATATACTGCTGCGTTTTGCAGACATTATCATCTCAAAGGGTAGGTAGGAGGTGGGAAAACAGCGTGTAACAACTGTAGCTTAGACAGCTGCTTTCTTTGCCACGTCTAATGCTGTTTAGGGAGGTAAAATAGGTCTACCCAGCAGTGCCTCCACTTCTGCTAGGATACACTGCAGCTCCATGTGGAGCTTCTGCTGAATAATTAGGTTAAAGGCACAATCATGTAAACAATCTTGTAGACACTTTCTGGGAGAAAGACAAAACCATTCATAACTCCAAGCCCATCCATTTCCCAGAAAGAAACTACATTGTCCTCATGCTGGGCTTTTGCACTGCATTTAACACAGACTGTATGATCCAACCACTGTGGCTGAAAATCTGTGGACAAGATTGATCTCCCACAGTGCCAGGTGTCACAGCTAATGGCATCTTTCAGCTGCATAAAAGACTATTTTAAAAAGGTTTTTTTTTAACATCGGTAAAGTTAGTCCTGGTCTTCCTACCCCTCCTCCTTTCTTTCCCCAACCTGATTACCAGCCACGTCCTTGTCCTCCCACGTCCTTGTGTCAGACCCTCCCTAGAGCCAGTTCAGCTCACTGATCTGACAAAATATGCTTCCTTTAGTCTGTCCTGGGGGAAAACTTTTGGCCAAGTTTGTTTTTGTGCCAACTTAGTGAGCTAAATCATCCCAGCAGGAGCTGACTAGCAAAACCAAAATCAAAGCTGACAATAGCTCCATCACTAAAGATGTGGAAAGGGAAAAAATTCAGGATCAAGAAGACATTGGATCACCACAGCTCCACTACTAAACTACACCCTCTATTAAACATGGAACATCTCATTTTACACTTCTTTGTATTAGACAAATAGGTGACTTCTCGCCTATAGTCCACAGGATATAAGAAATCATATTTTCACTAGTCTAGTTTATTCTAGTTGCTGGATATCTTGGCTCTACTGGCCAAAAGAGTAGCTTTTTCTCATTTGTGCTTGAAGTTTGCCTTGAGGAAGTTTGGCAGGATGCAGCTATGACATCTGTAATGGTAACAGCATGGGAAAGGACTGCCAAGGTGATCCTCTTTTAGTAAGTGGAATTACACTGCACTTGTGCAGCCTTAAAAAAGCCATAACATGACCCAGGACTTTTAGCATATAGATAAATGAAGGAGACAAAATGTCTGGTTCTGGAAGCCTCTGAGATTACCAGAAGTACAGCATAGCAGTGAGGAGAATAGATCACTCCTTGCTGATCCTGTTCATGCATAGGTGTTTGTGCTGTGACAGCACGGTGTTGTCACAGATCTCTGCTCTGACCCACCAGGGCTGCTGTCAGGTCTGGCCTAGACCCTGCAGGCACAACCAAAAAGTGGCCAGGGTTAGGGTTAGCCCTTCTTGGCTCCTTCCTTCTTCTCTGCTTTGAGCTCTCAGAGCAATGGAAGCTTTGCTTTTCCCTTTAGGGATGTTAGGCCAAGAGTCTTCCACATTGATGGTCTGTCTGAGCAGCACAGAATTGCCATGGTTACAGCCTGATTTGTGGACTTAGGGAGAACAGCAGGATTCATGGAGCCAAACTCAAAAGCTCGCTTGTACATCAGAGAGATACAACTGGGGATGAGTCAACATCAGAAGGAAAATAAATTGCTTCTCCCACCACCCAAAATGCCAAAAGGGACAGTCAGGAAAAGCATTATTGCATCAGGGCTTTGAGAAAGGTGAGCTCAACCACTTTCATTCAAAGGTTTAGGGTAACAACTAACCTTCATCCGAGTGAGTAGGCAGCTGCAACCCAGTGGCCACTCTCCTCAAAGGCAAAGTCTAATTATTCTTTCAGAAGTGCAAACTCCTTGAAGCAGTTCTCTTTGCTCCTTATTTTGTTTTAGCCAGAAGTTGTGAGGTTCTAAATGCCCCACGTGTCTCCTGTAATCTCTGCTTTCAGCAGCACTGAAAGAGGCTGTGAGAGGAGTTCAAGGTAGAGCTCAGCCTGGAAGACACATCTCACCTGTGTCAGCTTCCCTCTCCCAAGTGTGACATGACAGAGTCACAGCAAACCCTGCAGGTGCAAAGTGCAGAAGCTAAGAAGGGCAGCTATATCCTGACTGCCCCTTTGGGTAGTGCTAGCCCCCTCAAGAGCTCACTCCATTCATCCATGAGAGGTCACCACCCTCAGCCCTTAGTTTTGGTAGCAATTCCCGCTGTGATTCACTTGGCCTGCAAAACAGCCAGACATGCACCCATACTCCAGCTGTACAGCACTGCCAAATCTCAGCACCACATACCCCAGCAGCAAACTTGTCCAATGGCACCATGCTGGAAAGCTGGCCACAACCTTGAGGACAGTGCAAAATGCTGCTGTAGTGACATTGCAATTCATGGCCTCGAGGGATCCTTCCCACCAGGCACAGACACTCACCAGGATGTGGCTGGTATTTGCCCTGTGGTGCTGTGAGTCAGGATATGACCCACAAGCTTCTGTATTTACAGGAAAGCACCCTCCAACACCAGAACACAAATTGATTGCACCAGTCAGAGCCCTTGGAAAGCATCTAGAAAGCAACAGGAGCCCACTATTGTCACTTCTAGAGGTTGCTGTCCATGAGCAACATGACCACATGAACTCCTTTTCCAGGCTTCTTCCAGCACAAGATGATAAAAAGCAGGCTCACTACTCACATTGTATTGGACAGAGAAGCAGTCTGAGCATGCAGAACAGCAAGGGAAGAGCCTGCCTTGGCACAATATGCCTGACCTCTGCAGGTGTCCCCATGTGACCAGCACTGCACCTTCTATCCTATTCTATGATTCTTTGAAACCTGCTGGACCTCACAGAGGCAGCAGCAGCATAACAGCTTACAAGCTCAGAGAGAGACTTCTGCTGGTGTGAATACCCATTCCCCAGGAAATCAATGTATTTACAGCCTCAATTTAAACTGCTATAAGCAATATCACTAAAAACATATTTGCGTTATTATCATCGCACTGCGCAGTTAATTGCTATACAAATATTTGTGCTGCCCACATTCATCATAAGGGCTGCGGCTGCCTCCGGGTGAACATACTCAAAATCTGATGTGTTTTCCCAAGACTGGAAGTCCTAAAGGGGATGCCTCTATTTTGCGCGCTCAGAGAAACACTGATCCAAAATTCCTTTCCACTGAAGTGCCTTCAGAGCAACAGGGAACCATTTGCTCCAGAGGAAAAGCATAATGGGGTAAGACTTCCCAGGTTATATTTTTGGACCAAGAAGTCAGGCTGAACTTACCTTTCCTCTTGTCAGCTCATTGTGACTTATTTAGATTTATCACCAGTCTTTCCTACTCCCCTCTCTCTCTCTCTCTCCCCTTTCTTTTTTAATTAGGCCACTGAGGCCTTGTTTTCAGAAACCGTCTAGATCCCAACAGAAGCTTTTAAGTCTCAGACATCAAATGGCAGGCAGTTTACTATAGTTAATTATGGTAATTTTTGCTTAGTAGTAGCTTCCCTCTGAAGAGTCAAAACTACTTAGAAAAAGCCGAGCCTCAGGCATGAATTTCTAAGAACATATTTTTTGTCATTCATTATTTTACAAAGTCAACTAGCAGCAGAAAGTTAAAACCCAGAAGGGGAAAAAGAGCTGACAAAAAGAATAAGCTTTTGGGGGCTATACACCATCACATAATACACAACCAGACCATGTTTGCCTTTTGCAGGCATCAGGCAGTGCTGTGCTGAGCTGTGACACAGGGTCTGGGTCTCCCACAGTGACCCAGTCCTCTACCACAGCCAGGCTCAGCCAGAAAGGTTGCTCTGAATTGCACAGAAGGACGGACAGCCCTCTGGCCAGCCCCGGAGCAGAGAAGGCACAAAGGTATCCTGAAATTTCTCACAAACAGTGTGGGTTGTGAGTGAGGCACGTTGTTGTGCTTTCAACACTTTCAAAAGTACCTCCAAAAAAGTGTCCCTACCCTTTATTATCTTGAATGATGACTGATTTCGTATATTATTATAACACAGCAGTAGAATGCAAGCTAATGGAAAATACCAACATCAACCAAACCAACCACAACCCAAAGTAAATTGAAGTTGCTTTCAGCAGAGCTCCTAATCTGTTATTTTAATCTTTTATGCATTCAAATGTTTACAGAGAAAATCATTTTGTCTGCCTTTCTTGTGCGTTACTGAAGATATGTTTTATGATGAAAGATTCATCTTTCTTCATGATATGACATGTTCTTAAGTAGAATATACTTTAAAGGAATTAATCTTTGCCAAGATTTGCCAACCCAGACTGGATTTTGCCCAAAATATGGCATGAGGGAAAACCCGGACTGGATTTTTCCCAAAATACGGAATGGGGGAAAACCCGGACTGGATTACCCTCAAATTACGGAATGGGGGAAAACCCGGACTGGATTACCCTCAAATTACGGAATGGGGGAAAACCCGGACTGGATTTTTCCCACGGTATGGAATGGGGGAAAACCCGGGCTGGATTTCTCCCAAAATACGGAATGAGAGAAAACCCGGACTGGATTATTCCAAAAATACGGAATGGGGGAAAACCCGGACTGGATCTTTCCCTGAGTACAGAATGAGGGGAAACCCGGACTGGATTTTTTCTGGAGTACAGCGTGGGGGGGAAAACCCAGAGTGGATTTTTCTCAAAATACAGAATGAGGGGAAACCCGGACTAGTTAAAGAGAGAGCAGGGATTTTTTGCTTAGTAGTAGCTTCCCTCTGAAGAGTCAAAACTACTTAGAAAAAGCCCGAGCCTCAGGCATGAATTTCTAAGAACATATTTTTTGTCATTCATTATTTTACAAAGTCAACTAGCAGCAGAAAGTTAAAACCCAGAAGGGGAAAAAGAGCTGACAAAAAGAATAAGCTTTTTGGGGGCTATACACCATCACATAATACACAACCAGACCATGTTTGCCTTTTGCAGGCATCAGGCAGTGCTGTGCTGAGCTGTGACACAGGGTCTGGGTCTCCCACAGTGACCCAGTCCTCTACCACAGCCAGGCTCAGCCAGAAAGGTTGCTCTGAATTGCACAGAAGGACGGACAGCCCTCTGGCCAGCCCCGGAGCAGAGAAGGCACAAAGGTATCCTGAAACTTCCCACAAACAGTGTAGGCTGTGAGTCAGGCACGTTGTTGTGCGTGCAGCGTAGGTATCCGGCTGTCCCAAGCAGCCAGTCCCACAGGGACGCTGTCTCCTTTGGATGCAGAGCATTATGTGACCCACTGCAGGACACCCCATGCAGCTACAGACCAGCAAGATCATAGAAATAACAGAAAACTCCTTCCAAACACTTCTGTAGGGAGACCATACACAGCAACAGGGTTTTCAAAATGCCCTAAAGCAGACCCTGCCTCTAAGCATGGATTCAGCCAGTGGGTGAAACCATACTGCATGTTAAAAAGATAACCATGGCACTCACAAAAACAATCCACTACAAAGAGGATGGAGTTGATTTATGCAGGAATGCAGGGTTCTTGCACAAGGAAAAGAGACACAAGCCAAACGGTGAGGAATTAAGGCTACTTTCCCAATGTCTTGACAAACCATCACCGTGCTGCCTGCAGATTACTCAGCCTTACATGGGCTAAATATCTTGCTTTCTGCCCTCGCTTTTTCTGTTGCAAATCAAGAATATTAATCTCTATCTGTTTTCCAGGATTTCCTTCTAGGTTCCCATTGAAAAAAAAAGCTTTGAAGAGAAGTTTGCCACCTGGAGAGGAGAGGAAAACAGGAGAAATGACAGTTTGCCTTTGATTTCTATGGCTACAGAGTCTGGCCAGATAATCTTGGGCTTTAATATACAGATTCTTTCTTTTATGAAGGGTCTGAAAAGGTCTGAAAATTACCAAAATATGTAATCTTTGGGTCTGCTTTGCTACTGCTGAGTTTGTTTCATCTTCAGGTTCCTCTTTTAGACAGTTTAGCATTTCATCTGGGAATCAGAAACCACTGGGAGCAGTTGAAGTCAAACTTCCAAATATTTCTATTTGATGGGTTCAGAGGTAGGCACAAGAATGTAAAATACAAGTTCAGAGCTTCCTGCATAATCCATCTCAGCACTGGAGGAAAGGAGGAGGGCAAAATATATGTGTATTTTTAATTTAATCAAAAACAAGTATCCAAGCAATCACTATGGTCCTTTCCAGAAGTTCTCTTTCTGTGAATGCTGCAGCTGTTTGTTTGTCAAGTGGTTTGAACAGCTTAATCATTGTTTAGTGTAAAATAAAGTAATTGATTTTTGAATTTACACTGAGACATTGCACAGCACTGAGAAGACTGCTTAGATATCCAAGAACATCTTTTAAAATAGTTTGTCTTTTTCAGCAAAGTATATCTGGGTCTCTGCCTACTTTCAAACAGTGAAATTCTGGTTCTCATCAAGCTTCTTTCTAGGCAAACATGACTAGGTTTCAGCTCAAATCTGTCTGGTGCTTTAGGCCAAACCTAATGCACAAGAAAGTTAGATGGCCCCCATAATCCCTTCCAGCCCTATTCTGTACATTTCTGGAATAAACACTGGGCTTGTTTGTCCTCTCATCACCCCCTACTTAAATGCTACAATCAGTCTAGAGGGCCACCAAGCAGTGGACAAGAATCGGGCATTGGGACTCAGAGCTCCATCAAAGCCCAGTGTCCATGTGGTTTCACACCCTCCAGCCACACCAGGCCATGGTTACGACTTGAAGGCTCATGCCAGGCATTAGAGGCTATGGGACAACGGACAGGCTGGTGTGCTTTATGGATTTGTGGCACTAAAGAGAAAAGGAGAAGTGGAAAAGATGCCAGCTGGCAGGCATAAAGCTGAAGAGTTTCCCAGGCCACCCAACTCCACTGCCCAAGCTGAGACCTTTTCTTTCAGCAGTCACAGGCTGTGCCATTTCCCTTCTGTGACAATTAGTGAGACCAGCCAGCCCCTTCAAGAAAACATAAGGACAACTCCTGGAGCAGTAGCAGTAGTAGGACCAGCCGAGGTAGAGGGAAAACAACTATTTCTCCATGGCAAACTGCAAAACCCATCTAACTCCCAGGAGCAAAGCCCAAGGATCATTTGTTTGTGATCTCTCATGCCTCAGAGACCGCTCTGCTTTCCCTGTCACCCTCCTTTACAACAGATTTTTGGAGTCTTAAACACCCCACCCCACATCCACCAAAGGAAAAAAAAAAACAAACCTTACAGTTAAGCACAACGATCAAAACTGCAAGGAAAGTTTCACTTCATTAACTTTCACTGCGTTAACCATATGAACATGGGGTTACAACAAGAGGCCAGTGGGAAAGCCTCAGATAGCCTAAAAGTCTCCCTTGGAGAAACCTACAGGGCTCAGTTACCCAGATACACTCACTTCTGCAAATCCATATAGAATGAGAGTAATTCCTGCAGCACCACTTCTCACACTACACTCCAAATGTTCCACTTCAGAATTAGAAGATTAGAGGACATAAAAAAGATGCCCACGTCATGCTAATACCAATTTCTTAAATAGATCAAGGTACTTTATATAGAATAGCTCAAAGAGAGTGATAACAAGGTCCAAGCCTGTGCTAAACGTCAATGGAGAAACCTCAAAGCTCTGTGTAGAGATGCTTTGGCTCTGAGGTCAGCACGCATACAGAGAATTTCAGTTCCCTCTCCCTCAGTTGTTGTTTTCCCAATTCTGCAGTGCACGTTCAAGAGCAGCTGATGCAACATTCAATTGAAACTTTGTTCACCCTCCTCACAACCTGCCCACTGCTGCATGTGGCTTTAATAACCCAGACACAAAAGATGACACGAGTTTGCCGTTGCCTTCTGGGTTGCCATCAAAAATCCCTCCTCTCTCATTAACCAGGCCCCTCCTTCATGCCACTGCCAACCAGGGCAAAAATAGTACATTCAAAAGAAGCAGACCATGGCTTTCTTCTTACTAGTTAACCCAAACTAAAACAACTGCCTCCTGTTTCTCAAAGCTGAGACAAAACATATGGCAAATCAGGGCAAGATTTCCCTTTCTCTATCCTTTCAGCAATGCCATTACATTCTTTCTAACTAAAACATGCCCTTTGGGTCCAGGGAAAAGGATTTCTCTGTGTCCCAGTCCATAACATGCATTGGGGCTGGGGATATAAAGACAGAAGGAATATCACTGTACTAGTGAAATCCGTGTTTTGTTGGAATGTGTTTGCCTGTCCCCCACATCACACAGTTCTGCAAGGCCTTGGCAATGGACACCTAAAAGTCCCTGGGTTTGTGTGCAGCTGAAGTCATTTGTCCACAGAGCAAAGGAGAACCCTCTTCTTCTGAAACAAACAAAAAAAAAGCAACAAAAACAACAGAACAAGGAAAGAAAAGAGTGAACCACTTACCTCATCTCTCCCGGCTCAGCAGCTGTTCAATCCAAGCCTCCAACCCTCCCACACAGGTACAAAGGAGTCACCTGCTCTTCTGTACATCAGCAGCCAACATCTTGCCTGAAGATTGGCCTCAGCACAACACACTTGGACCAGCCAGCAGCTAACACCATCACACACCTCTGTCCCAGGAAACAAGTCTGTGAGGGGAATCTGTATTGACTTGCCTAACACAGCGAGCTACAGGCACCAATTTCACTGTCTGCTTTAGTACTGCTGCCTTTTCATCAGCCGCCTCAGCTCTGCTTGGGGTCGGGCTCCTCCCCACCCACACCTTGGTAATAGTGTTGCTTTTATGGCCAGACCTGAATCATTGCTGTTCATAGAGCAACCCCGAGGAGAACTTGGCCAATTAGGAGCACTTACCTGATACGGTGCTCTCCTTTGGCTTGTTAAGAACTTGAGTTCAAAAGGGTTTCCACTGTCAAGAAATCAATTACGGTGGTTACAGGAGATGGTTACAGAGGAGAAAGATGCAGGCAGACATGCTGATTAAATAAGGCTCCCATCCCGTGGCTGTGTTACCACCTGCCAGCTCTCCTGCCTGTGCCATAGTCCCAAAGGAAGGGTCTTTACAGTATTCCTTAGTCCAATTCATAGAAATTCAGCCCGAGGAGTTTTGAGTCCATTTTGTGGCTGCATTTGCTCAGGCTGATGGACTTTGCATGCAGCAGATCAGAGAGGGCTCAGGGGAGCCCTTCCATCAGGGCTGGGGCAGACACATCGCTCCAAAGGGCAGACACTGGGGTGAGGAGCATCTGTCATCCACATAGCAAAGGAAAGGAAAAGCATTTCCTTAGCCAGAGAGCACTTTAAACTCTCCAAACTCTTTGGCAAACAATGACTCAGGCCCTGCTTGGGTTACTGGCTACCGTGAAACCCACTCTCTCTCTCCCCTGCCTGTGACTGTGGCACAAAGCCTCCCCATGGCCACATCCCCATGCAGGCTCTGCATTTCCCACCTCCGCCACCAGCAACTACCACCTGAGGACCCCTCTTATGCCACCTGGTGCCATACCCCATCTTCTGATGGCAACCAGGGGCCCAAGCAGGGTACAGGGCATGGCATCAGTAGGGTCTTCCCTTTGGGAACACTGGCTCTGTGCTAGCTCCTATCCCTCAAAGCAGCATTTCAGAGGCCATCTGCCTGCTCCCCTCAGTGCTGCCTGCAAGGATCTCTCCTCTCATAATCGGTTGCACCAAGTCTGATGCAAGAACAAGTCAACATTGGTCAATTCACTTGAACTGTCCATGTCTCCTTCAACGATCTGTCAAATTATGTTGATAATATCTCACTAAGTCACAGTAAGGCTTAGTTAATTATTTTAATGCACGTGACGATTTCTAGATATTTGTTATATGCACACACGTAGGCAAACCATGCACTTCTGTGAGTGCCAGCCCTTGATGGAGTACATCTCGGGGTCTCTAGCAACAGGCACGTGGTTAGCAAGTAGGAAAGCACCCAAAGTTATCAGTGGACAGATGGTAAAGCCTCCCCAGCCTCACAGGTACCTGTCCTGTATTTGTGAAGTACCCTGTCCATTTCTAATCACTGACTGCCCAGCTGACAAGCAAGACTTTCCTGTATCAAGGCAGCAAGATGCTGCTCCTGCATAATCAAAATTAACCAATTATGTTGTGCAACAGCTTATTCATTTTGATGTGCATAACTAAATAATTATTGCAGGTGTATGCAAAAGAGGCTCTAGCTTAATAGGCTCCCTATTTTCTTTGTTTTTGACCAGCATGATTGCCTATGAAGAAAAATCAGAGAGCTTTAGGCATTTGCTATCGTTAAAAAACAGAGTTTGTGGGGAGAAAGGAATTTGCAGTGGAAAAAAGAAGCCTCATTTGAATAACAAAACAATTTTTGTTGATTTCATTGTTGTTTATGAGCTATTTAAGCCCAGGGGTGGGTAGAAAAGGGGAAATAAGAGGAATTTACTCACAAACGTGTTTTAAACAGATAGCACCAATGATAAAAATCCCATTTTGAGTTTGAGCAGTGAGTAGCACATCATACAGTTTCTAGGAAGGAAATTTAAGAGAACTTAATGAGACATGAAAATATTGTAAAAAGTGGTATGTATTTTTCAAAATAAACACAAATAACATTTCCTCCCCCTCTGAGCTCTTACATCTTTTAATTTATTCGGCCAAACTTGCCATCATTGCTGTTAGAAAGGTTTGGAGAACAAGACGGCATTTAGCTTTCTCCCTTCAAGTCATGGTGGGGCAGTTTCCAGTGCAGACCTGGGAGCACATGAGATGCCTCTGCGAGCCCAGAAAACTCCATCCCCTCCTGCTCACTTAGATTGCAGAGGGTGGGAGTTGTGCTCTGCAGCCCACAAACAAAAGAAGAGGAACCTGCTGGAACAAGCAGTCAGGACACAAGGAAAGGAGGCAGCAGTGCTTGCACACCACACTGCCTTGCAGAGACCTCTGTGAGTAGTACATCACTATTATAACTATTACATCTGAGAATAAATAAGACTCAGGCACTGTTCACACAGATCAGTTTTCTGCGCTACCATGAATCTGTTGCTTAAAATCTGTCCTGGTTCAACCACTGCTTTTTGCTTCACTGTAAGAATTCACTTAAGTAATATCTACTCACTGCACAGGAAATAGCTTTGCGACCAGCTCGATTTCTATCTTTTGGCTACATGTAAAACATTCTCAGTTTAACAGCCCAGCATTCATAGCAGGAAACAAGCTGGGCACCTAAAGGTCACCAGTTTCACTCCAGAGAAACTTCTCATACACAAGAAAGGAAGAGACCAGTGTCACCTCCATCACCTGTACACAGAACCAGCCATGGAAGTCAACGGTGAAAAAGCACGAGGCAAAAAACCACAAGTATTGTTGCATTTTACATGGAAATGTGTGTGCACAGAGATCTTCGAATTTCAAAAGTTTCTCACAGTTTTAGAAAAATAAAACGTCCCTTTTATGCTCTGAGGAGTTAGTCATGCTTGCTTTTATGTTTTGGGGTTTTTCTGCGGTTTGAATTTTTTTAACTAATAAAGTTACTTATTGAGACATTTCACAAGATATGTGCCCAACATTTAAATTACAAAGACCTATCATTCTTGACAGGCATATTCAACATGTTTTGATATAAAAATTAAAGAAAAAAAGGAAGATAATTCTTTATATAGAAAGGGGAAAACATATTTAAGATAATTGCTTCACGAGTGATGACTTGTTATAAATGGATCAGTGCTTTCCTGAAAAGAAATACCCAAAGATATTCCTAATTAGCAGTAAGCTAATTACCACAAAGCCTCCCGTGTTCTGCAGTGACATGCTAAATCACCCCCGCTTGCAATTTCTGGAGCTTCACAAAAGCCAGAAGTGGGAAGAAGGAGCAGTGAGAGGAGTCACCGCCTGCTCTCCTGAGAACAAGCTGCAGCTCCCACTGCTCTGAGCAGCACGTCCTGGCAGGACCTCACACCCTCACTCCCTTCCCAGCCTTCCCTCCAGGCCAGCTCCATCCCTTCACCCTCACTGTCTGTGCCCACCACTGCACTTTTCTCACGCCTATTCACCATTGTTTCCCCTGTCCTGGTTTGATTTGCTGTAAGCTTGGATATTCCAACAGCACAAGGTAGCTGGAGCCTTTCTTTAAAAGCTTTTCCAGCCTGCCCATCAAGTGAGGCACAAGCTGCTCACAATGAGACAAGGACATTGCTTCTTGCACACAGGTAGGTGTTTTAGCCAGGGGGGAAGTAGAAACAGAGAATTTAGTGCACAATACTTGAAAGTTGTTTTGAGTTGGCTGTTTGAGTTTTTTCCTAAAGATTGACAAAGTTCCCAAAGAAGCAAGCAAACAAAAATAAACTGATTTTATTTCCAGTTTCGAACACTAAGATGTTTCAAGATATCCTCATTAAACCCTATCCTAATCTCCACAACCTGCAAGAGAGAAAGTGGGGTGATGAAAAGGACAGGAAATGCACCTGAAAAAGTTGTAAAAGTCAAAATGTTTGAATTTCAACATTTACAATGCAATTTTTTTTTTTATTTAGATAGAAACAAACTGGATTTAACTTTGTTTTTAAAAAGCAGGAAATTTCAGTGGAGACAAAAGCTGCATCATAGCTGTTTCTCCTTTCTGCTCTAGGTTCAGCATTTCTCCTTCTTGCCATCTTTGGCTCTTGAGTCACTCAGCTCAGGGTTATGCAGACAAAGCAGCTGGCTATGCAGAGGTCTCCTCACTTGACTCCCAGATATGAAGCAGGATTGTGAGGAGGTTTCCCAAATCACAAGTCTTCTGAGGAATCCCAGATTCTCCGAATCACCAGCATATGGCACTAACAATGGCACTGGCCCAGCTCCATGGAGCTGGAGCACCCCAAGGTCCCCGTTCCTCACAGGAACACTGAGGACTCTGGGCCCTGGCCCAGCTGCAGTGCTCGGGGCTCTTGTGGAGATGGGAATGGCAAAGTGAGCTGCCCCAGAGGCTGATTCACAGAAAGAGCTTTATTTAGCCTCTCTGAATCACCCTGCAGAGGAGATGGCTGCTCTCTGACTACAAAAGGAACTGGAAAGATTAGTGGAAAGTTTTCCTCTGTGAATCCTCATCCCCAGTGTATCACAAAGTCTGCTTCAGAGCTTATTCCACACAGCCCAAATCTTAAACTCGCTGCAAGCACTATCAAGCAAGCAGAACAAAAATAGCTGGGACAGAGCAGAGAGGAGCAGGAACCACTTTTGTTTGTGCTATGCACCATCCCAATTAAAACATAATCAAAATCACGCCCCAAAAGCCACCTGCGTTCCCTGCCTGGGGACCAGGGTGAGCCCCGGGCTGCACTGGAAGCTCAAGGACAAGCTGGGCCATGACCCAGACATGCAGCAGCACTCAGGCTTCCAGAGGCAGGGAGTGACCCCACAGCCTTCCAGTCAGCCCTGCACCCACCTAAAATTCCACGCAAGGTCATGGATCACTCGTCTTGCTGCTTTATATAAAGGATCTTGAGCAATTATTAAATCACAGAGACAAACTTAGAAAGGAGAAAAAGGTTCCCAGACTCCAGCTCTCAGAACAGCCTCACACATCCAGAACATCTCCTTGCCAAAAGGAAAAAGCTTGATAAGGGTGTTTATGGCTGGGACAGAAACTCAGGAGAGCTCTCTGTGTTTCTGTTTTATTTCCTGGAAATTTGCTAAGGGGTTCTCTTGGGCTGATAAACTTCAAGGACAAAGTCTACATGCTCATTCTGTGGGCCAGTCTGTGTGCACCCCACCTTGCTTGCATCCTCCTCCAGAACCTTTTAAGCGCAGCAGTTTTGAAAAAAGTGGTGAAGGAATTCTGTTCTCTGCCCTTACCAAAGCCATGCAGTTGTGGCTGCAGATATCCCTGCCTCACAAAGCTTGAGGTCAGCTACAACAGACACATCCAGAGGGAAAGGGGCTTTGCTCCTTAGGGATGGGCAGGTCAGTCCTCTGAATCCGTCTGCATTTCTATGCGCCAAGAAACTGCCACGAGGCTGCTCAAGGCTGGTGTGGGGAACACAGCCTTGTCCTCTGCCCAGGGGAGAACAAGGAGAAACATGGGAGCTACTGTCAGAGCTCTGCAGGGATCCAGAATTCCCCATCCATGGGGAATTTACCCACTCACAGCACCAGGTAGGATCAGGGCTCTGCTGTAGAATGAAAGCACAAGGCAGACTCTGACACCACCCACATCGTCTCCATCAGGGTTAGTCCAGGTTTTATTGATCTGAGAGGCATTTGTGGGGACTGGTCCACAGCTGCAAATCCAAGTCCAGAAGTTAAGTTTTTGGGATCCCCTTTCATGCCTTGTCTCTGCATGTGCTCTTTGTTGTGTCACACGGAGACACAGTGGGCAGCTGTTGCCATCACAAAAATGCCACTGAACTAAACAAATTCCATTCTGAAGCTGCCACAGGCTCCACCACATGACCTGAAACAATCCTGTGCATCAAATCCCATTGTTTTTACCAGCTTTACTTCTTGCAAATGATTGAAAGTGTAAAGGGATCTGAAAAAGTGAATGTTTTGCAGATCAGACACTGCTCATTGCAGAATGTTACAGCTCCTAAATTATTAATAGTAAAAAATGAGGTGTCCCAGAGCTGCTCATTTCTGGATGAGGGAGAGTAGGAGGAGGGGTGAGAAGAAAGTATTGTGCTATTACAGGTTATTTTTATCCCATGTTTCTATGCTTCTGTCATTAGCTAATTGATGACACAGCCTGTTTAATATTATGTCTGCCTTTGGTATTTATAGCTCACCAATTACTGTAGTATCTAGGTGCTACTAACAAGCTGCTCTCAGATGAATTTGGATGCTCATGGGTGGATTCTTTGGCACAAGAAGTGAAATTCCCTCGGAAGTCAGATGCTACATACTAGCCAAGGATTTATTGACTAGCCCACTTAATCATGCGTGGTGATGCTGGATCCCAGTTCAGCCATTACTGGGACGCAGCAACATCAGGAACAAGGCACCATTATTGTATAGTGCAATAGCAAGCACCCCCAGGCACCTTCAACACTTCTCCTGCACTTGTCACCAGAGGTGTCTGAGACACAGTTCTGCAGTGGGACACCTGCAAGTGTCATCGTTTCCTTGAGCAGGCCCTGGAGCGCTCGAACCAAACTTACAGATATTTGATCCAAACACTAAATCCCTGAAAGAGGGAGAGAAGAGAGGCCAATTTCCAGGCAGATTTCCAAGTCAAATACCTCCCAAATACCAATGAGATCTTTTTAGTGTAATTCACAGCACTGAGCCATGGCATCATAAGTTGTGTGAGGTCTTGCACATGTGGCAGATGGCACTGACCTTTGGGCAGTGCTGCTGAGAGAGAAGTGGTACCATCCACACTCAGACCAACATCTGAATGTCAAAACTGCTCTCAACTCTGACAGATAGACACCAGACAGCTCAGTTCAACCTTTGTCCGGAACCTCTCATTCCTACAGTACATTAGCAGGAAAAAAAATGTGTCTCACACATACGAATTTCTCTTTCTACCACCTACCCTACAACTTCCATCCAATGATGACACATGCACAGCCCCAAGGACACCATGTTCTCAAAGAGCTTCCTGAGATGCAGGTCTCTTGGGCTCTGAGCCATCACCAGGTCCTGTTGGTTTGTGGGACTCAGTAGCACAGGGATTTAACAATTCAAGACCCATCAGGAAAAACCCCAGACAAAAGCCTACCTTTTTCCAAGTGCTACAGGCAGCATGCACAGGCGTGGTTACCTGCAGTAAAATGGCAATTTTCTGTAATTGTAAACAACGTTGGTGCCCATGTATTTCATTCCTGGCTTTACTGAGTAAATCTGAGAAATAATGAAACCTGTGGAGAACATTTGAACTTTTATTGTACAGGGTAAAAGCTCTATAACATTAACAAATCAAAAAGCATTACTTCCCGAATAGCAAAATGCCAGGCCATTTACATTAGCCATGCTCAGATTCCTGCTGTGATTGGTGTGTAATTGTCCATCAGCAAGGAACAATCTCTCAAAATTAGTGCTTGTCACAGAGCTCCAGACTGCCTAGAGCTGCACTTAACAGGGCTTATAGCCTGAAATGCACAGAAATCTGCTCTTAACTTCAAATGAAAGAACAGCCTTTCCGGTGCATTCTCTCTGTAGCTGCCCCCTGCCTCCTTTTCATCTTTTTTTCATGAGGGAAAATAGTTCAGCCTTAAAAAAAAAAAAAATCTTTTTGTCATAGATCTGGCATGTTGTGAAACAGCTTCATGTGACCCACAGATTGCTGGCCCCACAAGACCCATGGGGACTGCAGGAACTTGTGGATCCCAGTGCAGCACTACATCACAGTGCAGTACTGCAGACACTGTAGGGAAGAGACAAGTAATAAGACAGCGCTGAGGCTCAGTGGCAGCTGAAGGGGACATTCCCTTCCCACCACCAAGCCAGTTCCTCAAGGCACCCAGTGTCACAATGCTTGGTCTGGCCAGGACATCCCCCATCGGACGCAAACACCCCAGCACCAAGGAATTAGCTACTCCTACTCCTTTTCCCCCACTTCTAGCCAGAAATTTTGTCACGGACCTGAGAGTACCTTGCTGTTGCAAGTTTTGTTAAAATAAGCACTTGAGGAGTTTCAGTTTAAACAAGCCAGCACATTCTGCCAAAATGCATTTAGTTAGAAAACTCCCAACCAGCTGTGATAGCATTCAAAGTTTCTTTGAATTTTCTTTTTCATTCATAAAGACTGTCAGTATATTTAAGTTAGAAAGTGACAGAGAAAAGTTCATTTGCCTCCAACATTGCTTCCTTTAGTGGCAGCTCCCCTGCAGGAAAAACAGCCTTATTTTTAAAAGTGAAGGGGAAAGGCTGCAGAAACGTCAATGGAGGAGATTAGGTGGACTGGTGAGAAAAAGAGCACAATTAGTTCCTGTCAACACCCAGCTGAATTCTGCGGGATCTTCCAGCTAAGCCAGTGATGGAGCAACAGTGTCAGGCTTTGGAGAAAGTAGCTTTGTCCTTCTTCATACTCCAGAACATAGCCAATGGCAGAGCCTCCTCTCCACAATTTTCTCACCTCTGAGAGTAGCTCTGTTTCATGCCTTGTTTTACATGGCTGTTATTCCCCTTTAAGCTTTCCTGGTCTCCAAGAGCACACAAACATTTGGGGGGCTGTTCAGAAGCTTACAAGCCTCCCACAAGTACCCAGAATAAACTAATCTCTAGCAATTAGATGGAGACATCTTGCTGCTTTCAGTTGGTTGCAGAAGGAAGCAGAGGAGTGGTTCTGCTTTCTCTCTGTACTCATATCACAGGAACAGCAATTATCAACAGAGGAATTGGCACAACAGATCAAAACAGGGGTTTGAATGCCTGAGTAGATTCTACCCAGATAGACTTTTCAGGTGAAGCAAATCAAAGTAAAGGGCAAGGTCCTGGAGAAGTAATTTCTTTAGCAACTCAGTCTTAATCTGTCAACAGCTCCCCTCCAAGGCACATAAGAGAATAAAGCCAGAAGAAGCTGGGACACTCTCGGAGCGTGCTCTCCTCCCAGCAGGGCACAGAAGGTTGCGGTCCTCTGTGCACTTAGAGCTGAGCACAGTGCAAGGAGCTGAGAGCACGTCCCCAGCACTACATGGCAACGGGGAGCAGCCTCTGACCCAGACAGGGAAGGGAAAAGCAGCTGCTGCACAGGAGGCAGCTATTTTCTTTCCCAGCACGCAGCCCTGCCTCAGCCACTCCTCGCCTGCCATGATCGCAGCACTCAGGCTCCCTGTGATGAGCCCTGTCGCATCTTTAACACCAAAAGGAGCACCACAGGCACTGACCCTGCTGAAGCAGAGGGATCAGCACCTGCCCTGAGTCTGGAGAAAGGCAGATCTGCTATGGCATCAGTCCCCTCTGCTTCTGCACGGTGTAACCAGAGGGAAAAAAACCTGGAGCATATGGGGACAGCACAAGTTATGCCCAAGTGTCTCTCACTCCTGCTGCAGCCCTGGGTTTCAGGGTGCTCCTGCAACCTTCCATGAACCATTCGCCAGCATGTCCCATCTCCACAGCAGCCACAGCAAGGGACTGAGCACCTCCTGTGTTGCAACCTTTTTACCATGCTGGGCAAATAAGGATCCTGTCAGGGCTGCAGTGACCAGTTCACCCAGCCTGTGCACAGCAGCTTCAGGATAAAGCTCATGATCTTCCTGAGCTCAGGGTGCTTTATTGAGAAAGCGCTATCCATCACTTCTATCCAAATCATGCTTCCAGGTGGACATACAGGGCAGGACATAAAAAGGACAGCCCAGCTACACCAAATCAGGAGAAGGAGAAGAAGAAAACAGAAGAGAGCACTACAGGTTTTACTTCAGTCTGATAGGGGTTAAATAATCCCCTTGAGTTGAATCAGACGTTTGGAAGAGCTGAGCAGTGATGTGCTGGCACACCTTGGCGCTGTTTGTCAGAGGATGGACGGAGAAGAGCTCCCCCATGGGTGGAACAAGGCTGCTCCCCACCATTTGCCCCAGTCCTTGGACTTTGCTGACTCAGGCAGGACGCTGGGCAGGACCCCTTACACTACAACACCCTCATTCCCTGCTCTTTGGCCAGCACCCTTCTGCTCTGGAGTTCACACCAGTGCAAGTCTGCAGAGATGAGCTGACACCAGCACCAGCATCCTGCCCTGCCTGCAGTTCCTCTGCTCTACATTTTGCACAGCCCAATACAGCAACTGGAACCTGAGCTAGATAAATGGCCAAGCCATTTCTCAGGATTAATCATCCTTAGATATGTTGCATGAGACTGCCACAGCCTCCACGGTTGGTGAGGTATTTGCTGTCTCAACTCATTGGGAGTCAGGAAAATGAAGCAGCTGTGTGAGTTCTCCCATTACTTAGACAGTTTGTACTGAACCTGAAGTACCTCACAGGGAGACAGCCAAGAATTCATCCTTCTGTTTTAATAGTCCTGCCCCTCATCATAGTGTAGGAGTCTGAAAAATTACAACAAAAATACTCTACAAAGACAGTAAAACTGTCCATTACTGCCCTATGCAAATTCACTGTTTTCAATGGAGAAGCCCTCAATACATACTTAATTTTTTTTTAAATGTGACCTTTAGCTATAAAACAGATTTTGCCCAGGGTTATGTCAGCAGCACATCCAAGTCCTTGCACAGATATTCCATTCAAGGGATGCACAGGGTTGGGGCAGAGGCAGAGGAGGTTAACTCTGCTAAATTCATCACACCAGAGAAGCTGAAGGAGACAGGACTGAGACAGACAAAGCTCCAAGGATATTCACTGCAGTGCCTGGATGTTCATCTCGGTGATGGGAGGGGAGAGCCGGCAAAGCTGCAGGATTGCAGTTCTTGGAAGAGGTCAACTCCTTCCCTGCACTGGGGCTCTCTGGGGATGCTGGAGCAGCAGGAATCTGAGACTGGAGATGCTAAGCTGAGTGCAATCGCTCAAACTTTTCTAATCTACCTCAGTGCAGTTTGCCCCACTCTGAGCTGCTGAGCTTGGGAGGGGAGAGCAGGCCAGAGAGGAGCCTGCACTTTTGATTTGCAGACCAAAGAGGTTTGATGCCAACTTCAGACAAACACAATACCACCACATCCACCACCAGTCTGCATTTCATCCACCAGAAGGAAAAAAAAAAAGTAATAAAATAACTTTCAACTTGAAAGAGGTTTCCAGAAACCTCAGAAAAGACATCTCCAGTAGGGATGGAGCACCAAGCCCACCCCTGGCCAGAGGCATCCGACACAAGGAAACCCTTAAGAGCTGGTGCACAGCCAGCCCCCAACCACAGGGCTCAGACAACCCTACCTTGCAAGGGCCAGCAAAATTCAGCCCCTTACAGCAGCACTGTCTCTCTCCAATCACACTACAAAGGCACAAAGCAGCCTTCCTATTTGCTTAAATACCTCTTAATCACATCTCTTTCCCTCCTGCTCCCCTCTGCTCTCCTACCCCCTGCCCTCCCCTCCCCACCTCACACCATCTCTTTTTCTCTCCTCCCCTCAAACCTGTCGTTGTGGCAGCTTCCACACAATATATTTTGGTGCACATTAAGGATAAAAGAACCAGAAAACAGGGGTGTGAGTCCTGCTCCAAAGGGAAGAAATAAAATCAGCCTTCCTACTCTTATAGTGAGAGCAGAGGGTTGCACACAGCCACTGACAGCAGGGCTTCCTCAACAACTTACACTGCATGAAAGTACCACAATTACATTATTGGCTAAAAATCTGTGTTTACTTTTAGCACAGATGATAACTGCTGCCAGGCACATTTATCTCCCCACAGATCAGATGTTAATGATGATGCAGCAGCTCAGCCCACCAAAACATTTGTTGGGGTGGTGGCTGGATGGGAAGCAGCAGAAGGCAATAGAGGAGGAGGTGGGGGACCAAGCCCAGGGCCCCTCTGCACGTGCATAGTTGGTCCTGCAGCCCTGGCTCCTGCCACAGGCCCTGGCATTCTAGTGCTGCTCCTCCATGCTCCCACAGCTCTGCCCTTCCTCTGTCTTTCTCTAAACCCTCCACATCTGGGCCTGAGCCACCCTTATAGCCACCCACACAGCCCACTGGGATCTGTCTCATGAGACACGATCCAAATACTTTTGCCATATGCTTTAAAACTGGTGCCAGGCTGACCTTGTGTCAAGCACCCAAATCCAGGCTGGAAGATCACAACCCCTCCAGGCTGATGCAGTTACCCCTGTACCCTGTATACTCCAGGCAATCTTGGCAGCAGACAATGTGAGCCATCCTGTCTTTTAAATATGAGCTGTGCATAGGTCCATCACCAACACGATTATCTGCTAAGTATTTATGTCATTTGCTGCAGTCCTCCTCAATAAATCAGACTGCAGCATCAACATCAAACCATAAGGGAAGATCATTTTATACAGTAAAGCAGTGCTTTAAAATTGCTTATGACTGCTGTATTGAAAAAAATAATAAAAATAAAACCTACTCATAGTTCCAAAACAGTGATGACTTTGCCTTTAAAAATTATTTAGACATTGAAGAAAAATAATAGCCCCAGAGGGGATAATTGCAAAAATGCAACAAAATAAAATAAAAAATTAAGAAGATGGGAAAATATATCTTCAGCTCTGTAAATCAGAGTTTTGTAATCCTAAACACACAGCAGTGCTGAAGAGCAGCATGTTGGCATAGCTGTGCTGTTTTCCCCACATTCTTAAGACACTTTTGGTTAAATTAAGAAAAGTGACATTCAGAATAAATGTGTGTTGTGCCCCTGCCCAAGCAGCCAGGGAGGAGAAATCCTGTCAGCAGCAACATGGTGCAGTCATTTCTCACTCGAGAGTAATGTGGTCCTGAGTGCCTTGAAGTCCCCTCTTGTCACCACTGATCCCCTGGCAAGAATCAGGGAAATATGCACTCCAGAACTAGGGAGGAGCCTGTCCTGGCACAGCAGCTCTCATGTGAGAGAGTTTAGGACTCCCTAATGTCATTTCTCTAATGATAAAAAAATGATGCTGTTCACTTCAATAATCAAGTCCTCTGTTATTTCCCATACCATAATATCTGGCTACATGTAGTGCCACTTTCAATGAAGGATGGAGAGAGGACACTCTAGCAGATGATCACAGCATTTGTGTAACAGTAATAAAAACAAGTGGTGCAAAAATGCAAACTCATTCCGACCTGCAGAGGCCTCCAAAGCAGTGAATCTGCCTCAAAATGACAGAGCAGATCCAGGAGGATGCTCCAGTATTCAAAGACCCACACAGCTGCTTCAAAGGACCAGAGAGGCCTCCTGGCACAGAGAGGGAGTCGGGACAACTCAACAAAGGGCCATGTGGGATGGAGGTGTGTCCTGTCCACAGAAATCCTGTAAGCCAGAGCCCTCACCAGCACCTGGTGTTCTCAGAGAGAAAGGCAATGATCCTCTTCTCATCCAACTCTAAAAGCAGAGTCCTTACAGCTCATCTGGGCACCTCAGACTTGCTTGTGCCCAGAGAAAGTCTGTCCTGGTGGCTCAGTCACTGTCCATGATCATTTGTTCACTCTCTTGGCATGTGCTCTCCTGAGCATCATTTTAAATCTTTGAGACTGTGAGGGCCTTGCAAGTCAGCCTGTTCTTGGCTGAGCATTTGGCCAGTATCTCACACATGGGGTAAGACTTTGCAGCCCCAGCACAAAAAAGATGCTCCAATGCTCCACACTGCACTAAACCTGCTGTGCACCTCATTCCCCCTTCCCCTTCTCCCCCAACAAAGATCCCTGCTTAATTTTCCCATGCAGAATACAGTCATTACACTCTCACATTGCACTATAAGAATCCAGTTTTTTACTCGAAACACTCTTCACCAATTCATCAGGCAGTGGCATCTTGAACCAAACCTTTAATAAAAGTCCCATAAAAACTATGACAAGAAAAGCAGAGTGGGCTAAGCAGTGATGGGAAGACTCTGGCAGTACCTGAGCAGGGCTGCAGGCTCTGTGCTTGCAAGCATCAGCCCAAGACATGTGAGGCATTCCAGCGCTCCACCTGCCACCACCTGTCCCTATGACATCCTGCTGCCAACACTGCCACCAAATTCAGCTATTGCACAGGTACAGGCATACATCTCCCTACCTAAGGGTAGCTTTACCAAGTGCCATAAGCTTGGGGTTAAACCAGGAACAATCATACTGCACAAGGTGCCCTCCCAGCAATGGCAACAGCCTCCAGCAAGCAGAGGTCAGCCCTTGTGGTTCCAGCTGAGCTGCTCAGGACCTGGTGTAATGGTGACCAGGGCATCCATCTCACAGGCAGAACCCTTCCAGCACCACCACGAGTAGCTCCAGAAAGGAGCAGGAGCAGTCAAGAGCACCCCAGCAGACCACAGCTTTCACCAAGGCAGAGCTGCCCCAGGTTCCACACAGCTCACACACACATGGCTGGATAAACAACAGGCACAGGGCTGTGTCACAGGCACAATTCTGCCTCCTCTTCAACAGAGCTGGACAAGCAGCAAGCAAACAGAAGGGCAGAGCCCCTCACAAAAACCCAAAGCTGCTGCACTGTGGAAGCGTGAAGAGGGGAAGGGAGAGGAGAGGAGGGTGTTGTTACAGCAGCATTCAGAGGAAGAGTTTGTGAAGTTCCCAGAAAGGAGACTTCGGGGATCTGGGACAAAGAAAGATGTTAAGATTATGCAAATGTTCCTTGTGTCTCCCAGGAGTCCCTAGCTTTGCATCCCAAATTATTCCAGCTCCTAATTAGTCTCTCTATCCCCTGCTCACCAAGCAAGCCAAAATGTCATCCAGTTGTCGAAAGTTACCACATATCAGGGTGCAAACATGTTTGCTCCCTCATGCTCAGTCCCTGTGCCAGAAAGACTCACTCCACCTTTCCTTCTCATTCCTTATTTTAACTTCCCCAAATGACACTATTTGGATGGGGGGGGGTTGGTGCTTCTGCACAGCCCAGCTCCACGCATTCCCTCCACCTCTCAGCACCTGGAAACACACTGGGCCTTTAAAATGGCTCCCCACCAAACCCACCTAGAAACTTCTCCCACATGGTGCTCACCATCCAAGGAAACAGGCATGGCTTGGAGAACAACATCCTAAACTCACCAAGTAATAATTCAAACCCTTCAGTGCAGCGAGGCTTGGCCCTGGGCCAGCACAAACCCATGGGTTGTGTTATTAGTGCTTCTGTGGAGCGAGACATGACCAACATGCACCCACCCACCCCAGAGATATTCCCATCACACGGAAGCAGGGCAGCTTCACACCCATTGCAGCAAGGGAGACCCTTCTCCAACATTCCCAGTTAGCAGAGCTCACTTGGCCCTAGAGGAAGCACCAGGTACAAGGGAAGGAGCAGCAGAGTTGCTAAAGGCATCATAAGATAGACAGCCCAGACCCCTCTGGCAGACACATCAGCCTGGCAAGTCCTTGTAGAGGAGAGGCAGCTTCTGCCACCCCTAAACTCTGCAAGCAAAGCAGGAAAGCCCAGGAAGGTGGGACCAAAGGGGCTTTGGCAACTGATCTGCACAGTAAATTAGGTTTAAAGGAGAGGGATGGCTTAAAAGGGCCATAAATGCACCACAGTGATTAATGCACAGCCCTGAGCTGTGGTTACAATCCTGTGATCCAGACGGCTGCATTAATCACCACTGCACCCGTGAAACTCTGCTCTAGTTCTGGGAGCAGTTTCCCTGGAAAATGGCTCATGTTTCTAGGATTGCCAGGTCTTTTACATTTTGGTTTCCTCTCTCTCTCTCTCCCTTTTTTTTTTTTCTTTAAATAAGCAATAAACTCATCAGAGTCCTGATGTTTGCTCACAGCCCCCAGCCCTTCCCACCCTTCCATGATGCCCTTCTCCCCAAGGGGCTTTCAGTCTGTCCCACTCTAAAAATAGTTCTAGAGAACTTACAGAGGAGTTGTACTCCATCTGTCTCTAAAAATGGGGTTTGTGCTCGTATTATTTGTCAGTGACACTCCATCGCCACTGCTATTTTATCTCTCTCTGCCTGTAATGCTGATGAGAGAGCAGCAAACAGTGCTGGTTTTTAAGCTGAATAAGTCACTTAAATACATTTATACCCCCACATCACAACATAAAGCATAAATCTAACCATCTATCATGCACTCACTTGATACAAATACTCACCATGATATCAGGCAGAGCAATCACAAGAAAAGTGCAGGATGATTTGAGCTGCAGCCACCTGCAAGTATTTGACAAGGGTATTAGATGAAAAAAATTCAAAAAAGGGATGAAGCATCTTACCTAGATGTGGCTTTTGCTGTGCTGATTCCAGAGGGAAAGCAGGGACTTGAAAAACTTGGTAGATTTGCAGCTATGCTTGTAATATTCTAATCCAGCAAGGAATTGCCCAAGGCTCGGCGTTGAAAATGGGTTCTTTTCATGACAAATCAAAGAGAAAAAATGCCCAGAGCCAGGATGCTTGGTATGGGGGACCTGGCTCAGGTAGTGCCTGCAAAGCATCGCTCAGCTGCCCTTCCCAGCTTCACCCCACTGCCCTGTCAGTGCATCAGGGCTGGGGGGCCTGTCCTCATCACTGCTGGGCCAGAGGATGGGAGATAATTTGGATGATGATTGGATTCTGCACATCTGAAACACTTCTCTGAGGTACTCTGCCATAGGGAATAAATCACCTCATGCTTCCAGCTGCCTGTCCAAGATGTGATGCAGTGTCTGAGTAGGGTTTTTTTGATGTGGTTGGTGTGGGCCCCTCTCCTTGTAGTCTTCATCCGGAATGTGCTAGAGAAAGGTGAAATACTGTTACAGACCTCCCCATGTCTGATCCTAGGCAAGAGCCTTTCTCCCAGCAGGCAATTAACACACCACCTTTATTCCAAATTCCCTTCTCCCTCAGCTTGAGTCAAACACAAGAACAAGGAAGATGTGAGCCATGGTGTGAAAGCCTTGCGTGGTAACACACTTTTGCCTTTCCCTTCCTTGTAGGTGCTCAGAGAGGAGAGGGATGAAGGTACCACACAGCCAAGTTGGAGACAACACTTCAGCCTCTCATCCCACCTGAGGATCTCTGCTCCCAATGCTCGCCTGTTCCCTGAGCTACATTCTGCCTGCAGCACATCACTGCATGGACTGTGCTTTAAATGTAGGCATTTCCTAGTGGAAACACTGTTCAGCAATCCCAGTCTTACTGTTTTTCCAAAACTCAAACAAAAGCCACTGAAGGGTTGATTTTTTCCCCCCAGGATTGCAGATTGCTGACTGTCCGATCAGGCATCTGCCAAAGGCAGTTTCCCAAGGTTGCCCTGCACTATCCCAGCCCTAGGGGAAGCCTTTCCCCACACTCCACTTCATGGTAGGTTTAAGTAAACCCCACTGGCTTCTCAGCAGACCTGGCCTGTCCTGGTGAGCTGGGGAGGAGGGCAGGAGAGGGGCACTCTGCAAAGTGGCCCAGCAACCCTGCCCAGTTCACCTGGGGGAATTTGTCCATGCAGGCACCAGCTTGGGGGCAGAGGTGACAGGAGAGAATTGGGCAGGTTACTGTGTCACCAGAGCAGGAGAAGGCTGTTTTATCTGATATCAGGAGGCAGGATTGTATCACAGACACCAGTGCTCCTCTGTGCTGTGCTCAGGTGAATTTTAGCTGAATATATGACATGAAAATTCTGAAGTTCCAATCCTCAACTCCAGAAAAAAAAAAAAAAAAGAAAAAAATTGCAGTGACCTGTCTTGCCCAGGGTGCCCACAGAGCACCAAAGGCAGCACATGGCCACTGCATCATGCATTGTTTCTTCTCTAAAATTCGTCTTCAGCCCAGGCAGGGTAGCTGCCCGGATAAAGGCAGAGGCCAGTCCTGGGGGTACAGCAGGGAATGCCACCACTCTTCTCCCAGGCAGACCCCAGGCTGTTTGGATGCATCAGCTCAGGGACTAGGGACTAGAGGCAGCCAGGGCAAAGCAGATGCAGCCCAGGGACACAGGATGGAGCTGGGGAAACCAGAACTGGCAGCACATGGAATAAAAGAAAGTGAAGAAAGCAAGGTCCCAGCTGCAAAACTTGATCAAAGCCCAGCAGAAATCTGCAGGCTGCCAGCAAAGGGAACAGGTAGGGGAGAGGCAACAGGGGGCAGAGGGCTCTAGAGTTGGCTGCCAGCTTGCACTGAAGCAGATAGGAAAGAAAAAACATCAGTTATCCCTCAGCCCGAAGTAAATTACAAGACACATCCCTCAAGAGCACAAGGTGAAGCTCTTGATCAGACAAACGATGCTGGCGTGTAATTCCCCTTGATATCAGCTGATTTGAATTTTAGTGCATATGAAGGCTGCATGACTGACAGCTCTGGAAGCTGCAGACATCTGTTCCCATGCAGAAGGAGCAGAGCACACAGCCCTGGGCACAAGCATCCCCATGCCAGCTCTGCTGCTGGCTGGAGCTGCAGGGAAAGGCAGCACATCTGGGGAAGGAGGACAGAGCTCATCCCTTGCTCCATCCAGCCTTTGCACACCTCACCAGAGCTGGGCACATGGGGCCTCCTGGTGCCGTGTGGAGACAGGCATTTGCCCCACATTATGCAAAAAAAATCAAGTTAGCCACCGAAAGGATAAGCTCTCCCAGGATTATGAATCCCATTCTTCTGACACCTGTCCACACCATGAGAGCTGGGTGGGAGCTGCAGAAGTAGAGGAGAGAGTGTATTCCAACACCAGACCAGTAGCAAAGTAGTCTTTTGGACACTCATTCTCCCTTCACACCTCCCCACAGCAGGATCAACCATGGGGTCTACCAACAGCAAAATCCACCAGAAACACCACCACCACCAGAGCCCCCACAGTCTTGTAAGACAGAAATACCTCACTGCTGAGGATGATCCTCAGTGTATCCATCCAGAGTATCAGGCTGCTATTCCTGAGTTACTGACCATGGGACAGCTATTCATAGAATCACAGAATTCGCTGAGTTGGAAGGGACCCGTCAGGATCATCGACTCCAGCTCCTGGTCCTGCACAGGACACCTCGAGTCACACCCTGTGCTTTGAGAGCATTGTCCAAACACTTCTCAAACCCTGTCAGGCTTGGGGCTGCGACCACTGCCCTGGGGAGCCTCAGTTGAGTTGAGGCTCAACTCTTGGTTGAGTTCCAGTGCTCAACCAAAAGGTGAAGAACCTTTTTCCTGATATCCAACCTAAACATTCCCTTGCTCAGCTTCATGCCATTTCCTTGAGTCCTGTCCCCGGTCATGGGAGTGAAGAGATCAGTGTCTGCCCCTCCTCTTCCCCTCACCAGGAAGCGGTAACTGCAATGAGGTCTCTCCTCAGTCTCCTCTTCTCCAGGCTGAACAGACGGAGCGCCCTCAGCCACTCCTCACGCAGCTTCCCCTCAAAGCCCTTCGCCATCCTCATTCCCCTCCTTTGGACTCTCTCTAATAATTTAATGTCATTTTTATATTGTGGCACCCAAAACTGCCCCCAGCACTTGAGGTGAGTCTGCCCCAGTGCAGAGCGGAACGGGACAATCCCCTCCCTTGCCCAGCTGGCGATGCTGATGCCCCCCAGGACAGGACTGGCCCTCCTGGCTGCCAGGGCACTGCTGACTCATGTTCAACTTGCCATCGACCAGGACCCCCAGGTCCCTTTCCACAGCGCTGCTCCCCACATTTTCATCCCCCAATCTATACACACAACCGCATCCCAGGTGCAGAATCTGGCACTTGCCCTTGTTAAAATCATACAGTTGGTGATTGCCCATCTCTCTAATTTGTCAGGGTCTCTCTGGCTTAGGAGTGGTTTGCATGCCATCAACAGTCAATATCAATGGTGAAATTCAGAAAACAAATAAAATAAAATGCGACTTGGATTCACTATGCCCACACCATTTTAAAAGCAAAGTAGAAATTGCATCTGTTTAGATGCAAACGGAATACGCTAAACCCTTGCTCACGTACCCAGGCAGAAATCTGTTGAGTTCTGTAACCAAAGTTCACTTAATTGCTCACTTCTTCCAGTTAATGCACATCACTCCTCTTCTGTGCTGCATACCAATTGAAACAGCTTTTCTGCAACAAGGACAACAGAATCCACTCTAAAACCAAGCCACAACAGAGTTGCTGTAAGGAATTTTGAAGGTAACTTTGGCAAGAGAAGCTGACTAGCAAAACTGCTGCAGATTCAGGACTGCTGCAAGCATCAGGAGTTAGCAAATAGCTCACCACCGAGCAAATAAATCAATGCACTGTTGTTAAAGAAGGCTGGTCCGAGACATTTCAGGTCTGCTTGTCTTTTTCCTCTACAGCACCTGAATCAGCAAGGGACTTGGCAATTTCTGAAGACTTATGTACACTCAGTTAAAACAAAACTCCAGTGATGAGTTTTCCTAACTGGCCAAGAGGGAAAACCTCTGAACAATAGCACAGAAATTGCAGAGAAGGAGGTAGCTCCACTGGGGGCTCAGAAGCAAGAATATTTATTACCTAGGCAACTCCCAGAGCTTGCCCTGTCATTCAGCCACACCACAAGGCTCTGAACATCCTTCATCAAAGGGGGCTGCAGAGAGGCACAGCTTTTACAGAGCAAAACTAAGCCCTGCCGAGGATTTTACCAAATTTGGGAGTTACCGCCCTTGGGGTAACACCCCTCATGTGTTTGCTCATAGCCTGCCCTGACTACAAAGTGAAACAGCCTTACTTAAACTGCTGCTTTGGGCACCTTTTCATTTGAAGTGACAAAGATGGTTTAAGCAAACACATTTTACTCTGCAAGTGGGGCCAGCTAAGTACCTGTGGTCAGTTCCTGCAGCTTAGCTGCCACAGAATAGCTTTCGGCATGATCACATGAATGTCAAAGCAATCCTAGGAAATTGTGCTTTCTGGCAGAAGCTGCGCACAGCATTCTAAATTTTTTTAATTTATTTTTTCAACAAAACATGCATCTTTCCTCCAAATATACTCTGTTGTTAGGATAAAATTTCGGGGTGTTCATGGGGAGGGAGACAGGAGCTCACGTTGTTCAGTTTCTTTATATTTTTTGAAGGAAAGAATGGTTAATCAGCTACATCCCAGGGCTGATGCCAAATATACCACTCCCTTAGTACTTTTGCCTTTATCATCCTATGGCTCTCAATAAGTCTGAGCTATCACTGCATTTTGCTTCTACACAAACATGCCTTGTTTCTACAGGGACACTCGGAAAATTAAGAGCGATCAACAAAAGTTGCAAATACATGCTTCACTTGAAGTGCATTCAAACCCCATGTAGAGATTCTCATTTCAGATTAAAATGGCTTTAAATTACTGCTTAGTCTTCTGCCAAGAAAGAGAAATGGCTCTTGCTGTGAAGAACTGTGAAGTTTAAATCAGTTGAGACTGGCTGAAAGCGTAGTTTTTATATCCACTTCACACCTGGGCATATTAAAGTGCCCACCACCAGAAAGGGAGGCTCCTGGCCACTTTGGAATGAAACTCAGATCTGTCGAGATCCATCTTGCAAATATAACATCCTTCAAAACAATTTTGCACCTTTTTTTTTTCTTTCTGGCTCTTGGGTAAGCTGAAGATCTCACCAAAAAAAACCAAAAACCAAAAACCAACCCAAAACCAAACAAAAAAAACCAAACAACAAAATGCCACAAAACAAAAACAACAAAAGACTAACAAAAACACCATCAAGAATAGTAAAAATTCCAGCTTGTCTAAGTGACTCTATACACCTGTGATGAGATTTATGGGTTTATAAACCCACTGAGGTCAGGAAAGGGACTAAAAGGTTCAGTAAATCTTCATAGCTGCTCCAATTTAGGAAGAAAGCAAGCTGAAGGGTAAGACTCAGCAGAGGGGCAGGCAGCTGCTTTGACCTCAGCCACGTGCAGCATGTCCTACAGGTCCTGCCCTGCTCCCTCACACCCACAGGTGCTACAGGCACCTTTGGAAAACAGGGCTCTCAAACAAGCCCAAGGGATGAGATCCTGACATCTTTCTGTATGCTAAACAGCAAAAATAACTGATCTGTGTGGGGCTGCTTACAAAGCACCCAAGTAGGGAAGAGAAAGAGCATCAAAATCAAGTGTCTGCTTTTAGAAATGCACTAAACACACTAAAAATACTCTCTGCTAGAGGAGATGGCACAACACCTAAACCACCTGCTAGGAAAATAATACTCAATTGCTGAAGTGCCTAAATACAAATATACATGTTTTAGAGACTCTAATTTGGGTAAACATAGTTGGGATGGGCCAATTTTCAGGAAGAGTCATTAACACTTCAGAGATGGCAGGCACTGGTTTTGCTGCCCAGCTTCTCTTTTTGACTCCCCTGCTACATCTGTCCTTTGTTAACCTCGCATGGGCAACAGAGAATAAGGCGAGGGGATCTCCCTCTCTGCTCTATCTTGCAACTTTTTTAGGACACAACAGTGTCACGCTAAACAAGGATACAAAACAGCAGCCTGAGACCTGGCACCGTGGACTCACACCGTTATTGACAACCCACCTGCAGGCAGTGCTCTGGGCCATGCTGCTGGACACCTCTGGAGCAGTTCCTTGGCTGAAGGCTCTGGGAGAAAAACCTTTCACCTTGTTCACCTGATCTTTCTACACCCACAGATCCCTTTTCTGGCAGCGCAATCCATCCCTCTTCACCCTGTGTCAGCTTGGTCTTGGACAGTACAGAAGAGACAGCACTAAAGTTGTTCCTGTCAGGGCACGGCAGGCACCAGTGGCTCCCTAAAGGACAGGAAAGCCCAAGGAACTCAGCTGCGGGGCTGAGCTTGTTCAATGGTGCCCAGGGGCAGCTGAGCAGGGCCCTCAAGACCCATCAGTGCCCCAGGGCCCAGCACCTGCTGTTCCCCTCACAGCAAAGCCTCTGCTCTGTGCTGCTGATAAAAGTCTGAGCGTGCCACGTTCTCAGCCCTTCTCTCTTCCTCCCCAGCCTGTCCTGGGGTTTGTAGATCTCAGCACAACAGAGCCTGAGCTGTGTCCTGGTTTTCACTGCTGTTGACTCAAAGGATTCCCAGATTTACAGCAGCAGGACACATTACTGGGTGTGCTGCTCCGGATTCACAAAGCAAGGATAAATTAAGGCCTGGATTCTTGTGCTGTCTTTCATAGTTGACAGGTGATCCCAGAAGGGTCGTGGTCCCACATTTGAACTTGATAGTTCAGTCTACAGTGTCTTTTTTGTGTCCTGCTTGTGCAGTACACTGAACAGACCTGCCGAACAGGACAGACAGAGCTTAAGTTTGATGTGAAATTACTTAAAATATTATCTACATACTGCAAGAGCTCTGAAAGTGAAGAATATTAAACACTTTGCTCACTAAAAAAGGCTCCAGGATAGATTTACTGTACATGCTCCAATCCAAAGCAATTAAAGTGAAGAAAGATTTCCTCTAACTTAAGTGCCATGGATCATAGCCCTTCACCTCCATCTTTTCACGTATCAGTACAGGAACAAGAAGTTAAAGCTATACTTGCTACATCTTGCACAGACTGGAATTCAATTAACATTTTTCTGCAACAAAACTTAGAGAAGCACTTCAGAGCTGCTGCTCACAATGCAGAAGCGACTGAACAAATGATATTCTCATTAGCGCTCTGCCTTTCCCTGCTGCGCAAGCCAAATCCTTGAACACTAAAAGCACCTCAGCATCAGCTGGGTTCACAGACATCCAAAGCAATTTTTCAAGCTCCCTGACTTTTATAGACCAGGGGGGAAGGGATTTGGTGTGCTTTAATCCGTTCTATTATATGAACTCAGAAATGGTTTTCACTCTCTAGCACTATAAATTAAGCTGGCTGCAGTTATTCTAGTCCTGATTATGCTGAAAGTTACTGGCAATAATTTGATGACTATATTTTCTTGTCTTTTTTTTTCTTCTTTTCCAAATTAACCTGTGAATTTAGTTTCCCTGGTAGTAAGTAAATAATGCAATAAAACTGAAGATAGTAGCCAACACATTCACGTCTTGATGCCTGAAATTGTGGATGAACAAGTAAAAGCTTCTGTACTTTGTAGGTGCAATTTACTATATTCAATTCCCAGCTCTTTGGTCTGGAAGAACATGTTGTACAAGAAAATCACATTATTTTGCAGTCCCCTACTTTTTTTTTTTTTTTAATCTAGAAGACTAGCCACCTTTTCAATGTAAGTGAATTTACCTTTGCAAGTCTTTGGACAAGTACTATCCCAACCATTTTAAAGACTGGGAAAAACTTAGGTCAAGAATCATTTACAGAAAAGCTTCTCACTCATGCAATACAAGCTACTATTAAGTACAACTAAAGACAGAAAAGAATCTGTTTTACTACTGTACTCATAAAAATATATGAAAGTAGGGAACAAATTCCATCTGCTTGGCTTCCCCTCCTTTCCTCTGACCACTGAAACAAATCTCCTAAACCCTGATAACAGAGAGAAAGTGAGGCCACACCGGTGAGGCCACACGTCAAGTGCTGTGTCCGGTTCTGGGTCCCTCACCCCAAGAAAGACATTGAGGGGCTGGAGTGTGTTCAGAGAAGGGTAATGGAGCTGGGGAAGGGCCTAGAGAGTCCTATAATGAGTTGCTGAAGGAGCTGGGGGGCTCAGCCTGGAGAAAAGAAGGCTCAGGAGTGACCTTATCATTCTAGAACTACCTTAAAGGAGTTGTACCTGAAAGAAGCTGGCGCTTGGCCTCTTCTCCCAGGTAAGTAGTGACAGGACAAGAGGACATGGCCTCAAGCTGTGCCATGGGAGGCTCAGGTTGGACACCAGGAAGAATTTCTTCACTGAAAGAGTGGTTAAGATTTGGCACAGGCTGCCCAGGGAAGTGGTGGAGTCACCATCTGTTCTAGAAATGACTGGACACGGCACTCAGTGCTCTGGTTTAGCTGACCTGCAGGTGTTCAGCCAAAGGTGGGACTGGATGATCTTGGAGGTGTTTTCCAACCTAAATGATCCTGTGATTCTGTGGGAGATGTAGACAGGCTCAGATTACCTCTGGATAAGTTAGGGGGCACACTGTACAGTGTAGAGTATAATACATCAGTTGTTCTCTACCGACAGAGTGGCGGTGTTCTTGGAGTCTAACTGTGCCTCTAGTTCATGTGAATTAATAAATGTGTCTTTGATGATTTATTTCAATACAAATTACTTCCCAGTGTAAGCACAGCAGATTCCAGCTCCAGGCTGGATACTCGGGACCTTAGCAAATACCAGCTTCTAAAAGCTTCAGTAAAACCTACTTTGGGATTCCATCAGACTCAAGTGCCCATGTCAGTTATTGTCAATTATTCTATCTATAAGGACACGTCAGATAGACAAAAGACGATTCCGACAGCACGACTGCCCTAAAATGATAACTTTAGCATAATGCACTTGACAGTGAAAAAGCAGTAACAGCTATTTTGGGGACAAAAGAAAAATACAATGGATATGATGACTAAGTGTTCTGGTCCCCAATGTAAAAGCAAAGTAGATCCCTGTCGTATTTAACTTGATTCCTTTGAATTAAACACTTCCATTAAAGTTTCCCACAGTAGCTTTAATATTTAATTATGTATTCCACCAAAGAAAAGAACAAAATCTTTGCAAAGGGCTTTTTTGGGTTTTTTTTTTTCTGAATGTGAAATATTTATCAGCATATCTCTTTGGACAAGTATTTTTTTCCCCTAGGCAGGGAAAAAAACTTCCACGTTCAAATCAGTTTTAAAACATTTTATTTTACAGCTCGAAAGTTTTCTATACTTCAGCACCTCATGCCGTGACTTTGTTATTTCACTTGTTAATGAATGGTAATTAAATCTCTTTTGGCTGAAAAGGTTGGAGGGCTCCTGCTGTATTACAAAAACAATTTCTGAAAGTTACAAAAATGCCCAAGTGTCTAGAAATTAAAGCATAAAGTTTGCCATGTTTTGAGTCCAAGTTTTAATCGCTTGGAAGGATTTGTGTGGGAGAACAGCATGTCCCACTGAGTGTGCACAGGCCCCCCCAATTGAACAGACATAATTATGTCACTTTGTATCTACCAGAGTAAACACAATCATGCTCTTAATAATGTACATTGTGGCCACAAACTTCCTTGATCTTACTAACAACTGCAGCAAACACTGCATAAACCCTATTATACACTACCTACACAGAGAACTGCTACACATGTGCATCTAAGTAAAGACTTGTTAATTTTGCATTTGCTCAGCAGGGCTTGAAACATCAGCCTATTAATTTTTCTTCTTTTCTGTATTCTCATTTCTTTCAGGTGCTTTGAGTCAGAAGATAAATGGAGTAAGTGCTTACAACTGAGGTAGATAAAAGAAATAACTACATATTAAGGCATTTTGTGGTGTTACTGTGCTAAATAGAGACACACTGTTGAAGAAGAAATATCTCCACTATCCATTTACATCTGTGCAGGCTTCTGCTGGCATCAAATGGGCAGATTTGGTACACAGTTTGTAAAAAGAACTATGTTAATTCCAATATAAAATGTACAAAATATAAATGCAATATAAAATGCAATACAAAAGGTAATTCCAGTGTAAAAATGTGTTTTATTATATACAATATACAAAATTTTCCTGAAGGTGATACAGTGATTTCAGTAGATTCTGAATCTCCTTTAAAATTACAGTTTCTCAAACAAGAAACTGGGAACGGGAATGCAAGTAGTTGAGTGCATTCCTAGACTGCAATTTTGGGAATGGATCTGCTCAAAGGAAAGCCCCCTATGTTGATGTGAGGTACGTCAGTCTTGAGGGGTGGTAATTTCATCTTCATATCAATGCTGGATCGCTCCTTCTCCCTTTAAATAGAAACAAAGAAACAGAAAATTCATATTTCATTCTGCACTCCAGAGATGTTTACAAACTAAGGAAATCTGTGTCCTCCAGAGTTTCTTTGATGCAACCACATATCAAGAGATCATTTTAAAAGTGTTGATTAAAGCCTGTTAGGCTAAGCCTCCAAGACTAGGTGTCTGTTTGGATCTAATTACAAGACTACTGATGGGGTTTGGAATTATTAAAATTAGAAATAAATGAGCTTTCTTTGTGCTACTCCCCAAAATGGTCAGAGTACCTCATTAGAGCAAGTATGTACATGAGCTCCATGACTTCAGATTTCTAATCACCATCCTGTTCTAGCTGGAATATGCCTGTTTTCAAACAAACAGCAACATTCATCAAAGGCACAATGGGGAGATTTTTTTTTCCTTTGTTGAATTTTAATGAATATATGTGCTATCTGTCTTCACATTTTAACAAAGATCCAGTGATAATTGCCCTGCCTGTGACATCTGCAGAAAACTAACAGTGTGCTGTAGGTGCACTGACAGCCCCAGGGAGCTGCTCCACCTGAGAATCCAGGAGGTCTTGAATTGGATGGCCTTAAGAGGAGGGAATGAAGGCTAGCTGGTTCCACTCTTTCAAGGTTGGGGAGGTAAGCACAGCACTAGAAAGATGAAGGACAATGTTTCAAACTCACTGTGATATACCTGGATGCTTCAGAGAGAGGTCCTGAGATACCTAAGATTAACCAAGTGAAGCTTTATAAAGTTCTAGTTTATCATAACAGCAGAAGTCTCAAGGCTTTACAAAGAAGTTCAGTACCATTATTTTATTTCACAGTCACTGAGACTGAGACACAAATGTGAGTGCAAACACTCACACTTTTACAAAATCTAGCCTTGTCACATGAGTATCTTTGCTCAGTCCCCAGTAAGGGAAAAGGAAACTCTTCCTGGAATTACTACTTTTCTATTTGCCACTAGATAACTGTCAGGATAGGAGGAAGTTCAGGGAAACCATGGAGGATGTCTAGTTATGCATCTTTTTTCAAATTTGACCCATACAGAGGTAGGATAATAGCCAAAAGATGGCACAGATTAATCTGACAATGAAAACCATTTATAACTGGTTTTAATTGTATCAATGTAGCACTAATGGATATGCCAGCTGACAGCACTAAAAACTAACATTCTGTATTTCTGTATCCCATCTCACTATTGGGCTTCCAAGTTTGGGGAGAGAAAATGATCCAGAATCCATGCTCATTCTTTCCTCATGCTCCCATGGAGACAACCAACAGATGTTCTCATCAGTATGGAAAATTCTATGCAACTGAATACTGTAATATATTATGCAGAATTAATGTGCAACCAGCCACGTGCAAAAGCTCCCAGTTACTACTGACATCCTCGGTGCAGTTATTTACAAATATAGGACTGCTGGATTAGGTCTCTGGTGTGGATTTAAGCTTCATATTTTCTCACAAATCCTTATCAAGATCAAAATGGGATCCTGGTGCTAGAAACAACTAGGAAAAGAGTGATGAAAGGGTTCAAGAAGCTGAAGTTAAAAATAGGAAGAGACAGAAAAAGAACAGCTAAGACAACTGGGAAAGACAACATTTAGAATCAGAGAGCTGAAAACGAGGATTTCAAATTCACAGCCAAAATCTTAAACGTTGAATTTTCATTTTGAATACAAAACAAAGCTAAATTCCTGCTGTCACTCATATTCCTTCAGCATCACATGCTAAGCTGCATTTATTCAGTACCCAGATGTTAAATCACAACTCAAAGCTATCTTGTACAAATCAATAAAAGCTTTAGATGATAACTTTGTGTAAGGTTATCTGAGAGTATTAATTCTCTTTCATACCAGGGTAGTCAATAATGTTGTTAATGCTATTGTCCTGACAGGATCCTCTTTTTATTAGCAAAACCAGCTACATTTATTTCAGACAGGATGCTAACATTAGCCAGCAAGATAGAGATCAAGTCAGTGGTTTTCTGTCACTGGGATTTAGAGAAATCTGAGATTGTACAAATCAAATGGCCCTGGCTCTTTGGCCAGCATCCACATAGCAGGCACTGCCTGTCCAGCCCTGCCTGAGGCAGGAATGGTGTGGAATGGCTGTATGGCAGGGAAGAGGACTCCTTGGGGAAGAACCTGGCTGCATAACAGGTTCTCTTTATTGCAGACAGCGATGTGTCTTGCACAATTGGCAGGTTGGAGAAGGAGGGCTGCACAAGGTTGTTTCCTTTGCCAACACAAAGCACAGCCTAGACAGCAGAAGTTGCAGTTATCCAGGACTGATGTGCCCCGTTAGGCCTCTGTGTCCTTCAAAGCAGGATGCAGTCCAACAGGCTTGACTGGGGTACAAAGCAATGAGGGGCAGAGGAGAGCAAAGCCCAGCACCACCTCTCGGCTGCCACAAGACAAGAGAAGTGCAAGCCAGGGCTGGCAGCACACTGCTGGTGCCTTCTGAGGCTGTGGTGGGGGCAATGAGATGATGCTACCCTGCAGAAGCACCACTAACAGTATCGGAAGTACTGAGATGATGCTACCCTGCAGAAGCACCACTAACAGTATCTGAATGTACTTCCAAAACACAGATGTCACAAAGACACCAATTCTCATCAGAATACAGCCATGCTTGCCCAAAAATCAAGCTGCCCCAGGGGCAGATATCTGTCGCTGTAGATCCAGGAACTGAGAGATGCAGCAACATCAAATCCAGCGAAAGAATGAATTATTTATTAATTTTACAATCATTTTTATATAGTCTAGTTCCATAAAGCGATTGGACAATGTTCACACACCTCCTAGGGTGATTGGTTCAGGTTCTATCACATCCATGGTAAAATATTTCCCAGTGTACCATAAACAGAACTTAGCCAAACACCAGGTGTGACTATCGTCTGGATAAACTATCTTACTGTTTTCATATCCTGTGTGAGAAAGGAAAGGTTCTCAAAGAATTAATGCAAGAAGCTGGAAAATTCATCTGCTAGCAGCATTTTGGTATCCACAGATATCCATCCTGAACCGATAAACAGTGTATCCAGCACTAAATTAATTCCTTGCAATATGAAATTCCTTTCACTGTATAACATGCCCCAGTTCAGCCACTATCGACTAACGCAGTATTTTTTGTTTTACTTTAAATCAATTATGTCCTTAACAAGTGGAGTTTTTATGATAGGAATTAATTCTAGGTGAGATATAACAACAAAATGTGGGTGAATTTCTCCTCATCTGATGAACAGAAAGAGACATGATGCCAGAGTCCAAAATGGAAACATCAAATCTACTGTGAAGGAGGCATTTAGCTGCTGGAAATGGACTATCAGGCATTATGGTAGCCTCGCATATTGATCCTAAAGCTCCAGAAAGGCCATTAGCACTGCACAATTGTTGCTAATTCCAAACATTAAGGTAACATTACGCAATTTGCAGATGGACAAAAGTCACTGTTTATCACTGACTATTTTGCTAATTTAGTCATCAAATCGTTTGCTGTCTGAAATGGGATTAAGGAAGAAACAATAGAGGCAACTTTGAATTATATTCAGCAACTGTAGAGAACTGTTGGCTTTAGTGTGTGAGGAAGGCACAGGCTGAGGATGGAAATGAGTGGAAAGACAAAAGGCTTTCTGTGTATATAGAAAATCTTGGTAGCAGATCACATCATCTGACTGCAGAAATCTAAGAAATTTCTCTTTAAAAGTAAAGTCCACCCTCAGCACCCTCAGCAAGTTTTCAGATGACAACAAGCTGAATGGGGCAGTTGACTCACCTGAGGGACAGGATGCCATCCACAGGGACCTGCATAAGCTCAAGAACTGGGCCCATGGGAATCTCATGAGGTTCCACAAGACCAAGTGCCGGGTGCTGCACCTGAGTCGGGGCAATCCCTGGCATCAATCCAGGCTGGGGGATGAACAGAAGGGGAGCAGCCCTGCCCAGAAGGACTTGGGGGTGCTGGTGGGTGAAAGGGTGGACATGAGCCGGCCATGTGCATGCACAGCCCACAAATCCTGTTGCAATAGGACAAGGGATAAGGGTTTTTAACTGAAGGAGGGTAGATTTAGACTAGATATAAGAGGAAAATTTTCTGTTATGAGGGTGGTGAAACACCGGCCCACATTGCCCAGAGAGGTGGTAGATGCCCCATCCCTGGAAACATTCAAGGTCAGGTTGGATGGGGCTCTGAACAACCTCATCTGGTTGAAGACGTCCCTGCTCATTGCAGGGGGGTTTGACTAGATGGCCTTTAAAGGTCCCTTCCAACCCAAACTGTTCTATAATTCTGTGCTTTGATGTCAGAGACCAGACACTAATCTGTGTTCTCTGGGCACTATCTCATGGGTATGAATAATTTAACTGGACTGCAGAATATGTTCAGCAACATCTCTGATGGATGTTCTTGTCCTGGCCATAGATCATGGTAAATCCAGACCAGACTGAAGTAACATGAAGAATAACATTCAGGAAAATTAGGCAACAAAACTCTATCACCTCAGTCAAAGTTGGCCACATTCTAATCAAAAGGGTCTAAAACAAAAATCTAGCTTATGCAGAAATATGTGTAGACAAAACTGTTGTTTTCCCATACTTCTTCTGTTGCTCCTTGCGTTTCTGAGCCAGATACTTCTTTTTCATTTCCAGAAGCTCATTGTTAAGTCTTTCAATTTCATGTTTGTATTCTTTGCTCTGTGTTTCACACATATTCAGTTCCGAGGACAAAACCTAATAAAAAAAACACAAATAGCAGAAACAGGAGATGATGCTTCACTTACACATGAGTACTTTTACAAGCACTTTCTCCTTTTATATTTGATGATGTAAGACATGATCATTTTTTACCACAACTCTTTTTCCATCATGGTGTTTCATTTTATCTCACCTCTTTTCACCTAAAAACAACTTAGAAAATAAAGGTTATGCCATTTAACCATAACGTAACGTGTAAAATACACTCCAAGCTTTATGGGAATGGCATTAATATATACATTTGCTCTTAATTTCTGAGACATAAAGTTGGGTAAAAATCCAAAATTAAGGTCTTAATAAATCAGGAAATGATTTGATAATAATGGGGATTGTTCACAGGGATCCACTGCTAAGTGGAGTAATTCAATCCACACAGGCAAAGTAGTACCAGGAACTGTAAATAAGAATACAAAACCACTGTCATGTGAATCAGTAAAGTTTTTAAAAAGGAGGAGCATGCATAGTGCACGTTCTTTCTTTCAAAAGGATAATAGCTTGACCTGGCACCCCAAAATAGCACGAACACCATCATGCTACAGCGTGCTGTGCCTGAAATACGAAGTAGCAATTGACCGCATTAGGGACAAATAAGGACCGTATGGAGAGCTTCACATTCAGTTTAGCTAAACTTTGGCTTCTATTTTACATTTTCTACATTGTTTTTCTTCTCCACAGAAAGCTAAGATTTGCATAACGGCCTCTTTGTTTCCTAAGGGCCCATCTGCTCCTGCATTTTTTTCCTTGTGGTTAGTATAGACGTGATTATGATGCAGTGAACAGATGATGACTTCAGCAGAGAGAGGAGCTGTAGAAGTAGATGAACTCCTGGGGAGACTGATCTCTCATGCAGGCAAGAATAAGAGAAGATCAGCTTATTCATAGAATATCATAGAATTCTATCAAAGGATCGTTTTTTAATATTATGCTTTAAAAATTTCCTACAAGATTCTTTCAGAAGCAGGAACTCCTCCCTTCTACTGACAAAGGGTTAGAACAGGTTCCTTCTGTCATCTCCACAAAATCTGCAAATCTAAATATACGTGTACACGTGGCAAGAGAAATAACAGTAACTTAAGACTGGATTCTCAATATATTCCCACTAGTTTGTTAAAAAGAAAAAAAATGGCTTTGATTTGCTTCTTAAAGATTATTAACAGTTTAAGATAAAGGGAAGAATAATAAGCTGAATGAAAAGCTGGCAGTATCCCAGAATGCCCATGCAAAAAACATATTTATAGCATTTTGCTGCACATTCATATTGTAATAAGCCTTTTCCTCTATTTTAATGAAACAAATTAGCATAATGTGCAAAAATGTTCATTTGCTGCTCTTGGTTGTCCCTTGAGGAGATGCAGTGTTAACCTTGTTTTCCTGGTCTAATATACTAGGGCAGGCACACTGTTCATTGAAGATCTCCCTGCAGCCCCTCTGCCAGGCTGGCAGCCCCTCCCCAGGGACAGTGGGCACCTCTTACTTTGATCTGCTTCGTCTTCTCCCGGAGAATGTTCCGGTACTGCTGCAACTGTTCCGTGGCTTCAGGACCAGGCTGCCGGGCCAACACGTGCCTCAGTTCCACGTACAGCTTCTCCTTTTCCTAAGAAAAAGACAAGAGGAAGAGCTCTTATTAAACTCCTACGGCAGCAGCACAGCTTGCAAGGAAATCAACCTCACTGAAAATTGCAACTCAGTCAGGAAGGTATTTGGAGAAACAAATCTGCCTGTGTGTCAGGCTTTCCTCACTAGCCATAAGGTATTTAAAGTTGTTGTGATAGCATAGTTGTTGGGAGAGCTCATTAAGAGAAACATCCAGCTACTTCAAACCACGAATGAAATGCTCTTAAACACCATCGCCAGTGAGCACGCTCTACCTCAGCAGTTACTGGAAGAGCATCCAGGGCTGGGAAATTAATCACTAGAAACTGTGCTTATTGCAATCTTTCTTCTCATGAGTCACATTGCCTTACATTAAGGACCACAGCTTCACCCAACAGGATGTGAGCTGGCTATAGAAATGTCAGCAAAGGACTGCACAAAAGAGTAACTTCTTCCAAAGAAAATCTTGCAAAGCAAGATGTACACACACACAGAGATTTATATAAATATATATATATAAGCTTTCAGTTTAACTGCAGGGGCTCTGGGAAAGGGAAAGAAATTATAAACAGCAACAATTATGACTAGCAGAATTACCAAGTAATTTTTCTTTGTCATGTATCTCCTCTTCCTTTATGTTGGAACAGTAATACTTGTGGGAGTTGGATATTGCCATGTCTGAAAAGAAACCGCACCGCGGACCCACTTACAGCTTTCTGTACTGAAATGCTGCTTTCAGCTGTCTTTTGAAAGTGTACTTGTTTTTAGTCTGAGGAATAAAGCTCTGAAAAAAGACACCTTCATAGTTTTGCACATTACCATAGTTTTAGTATCTACCCTGAAAAACTAAGATCATAAAATAATATTATTTAGTAAGATCACATCCTTTTCTCATACATGAAAAACTGGAATTAAAAAGGAGACTAGCAGACAAACGATTTAACTGAAGAAGACAAAAATGCCAAGAAGGAGGTAGGATAGGTGATTATTTACACTGGATTTGACAAAACCCCTTTTAGCTGTCTTTTTTATAAGCTCGCTCTACAACTCTTACCACAGAATTCTTCTGTTGACATGGAAAATCGTGCCATCACATCATCTAGAATTGCTACATTTGGTCTTTCTCAGTGGTTGAGCCAGGATTTTCAGAAGTCGTTTGCTATTTTGAAGATGCAAAATTTTAGGTGTCCAGTCTTCAAGAGCATAAAGAGTCTGGAGTTTTTAGACCACATCATGTTCTGAAAACTATGCACTACAATGGTCACAAGTTGGGACTCTAAAATGGAATCACTTCAAGTCATGCATTACTTTTGCAAGCATTGTCGTTAAACTCTGCAGATTACTGAGGAAGAGTTCCTTATAAATGAAATTGTCCACAGTTTATCTCTGGAAAAATCAAAACCTCTTGAGACTCAGACTGATATTTGCATAGTGGCAAAAACTAAATTGATAATTCATTCTGAGTAGAGAGTTATTATGCCACTACATAACAGTATGTCCACTACCAGCTTTTTTTTCTGAGGAAGTAAGATTTTACTGCAAGGTAAAAACAACAGCAAAAGAAAAATCCACCTTGTCAAAATCTGGCCAGTCAGTATTACCATTTCAACCCTGAATGTATCATATATTTGTATTTTGGAATACTGTAATGGTAATTTGGATAAATATGGAGCAATTGATGGATTGAAGGTCTTAAGTGCAATTGTTTTCCAATTTTTTTCTCTCCCTACCCTCTACAACGGCCAACCAAGCTCTTCAAACATTGTGCAGTGGCGTGTATAATAACCTCATTTAGAGAAAAAGCGTGCAATTCTAAGGAGAATCTATTTTATGCAACAGAGACTCATTAGGTGTCCAATGTATATTGTATCCATAATCCAACAGAGGCAGAACCAGATGTCTTATAATGCACATCCTGTCCTTCCTTCCTAGCTGAGCCTGAGCACTGTCCATCTCTTTTACATTGAGTCAATTAATTTGTCACTGGGTTAGAAGCACCATATGTCAGCAAAATGTTAAAAGAAAACCCTAGATACTTCTTTCCTCCTCAGCAGAAGCTTGTATTCACAGGTTGGTATTTCTATAATATCTGAAATTTTACCCCAGGATTAAAAAAAAAATTAATTTCAATTAATTTAAAACCAGCAACCACAGGAGTACATCTACATGAGTCACAAGGTGCATGTGCAGGTACTTCCATCACTACACATAAGAAGTCAGAAATGACCAAGAAAAAAATATCAGCACAAATTCATAAAGAAAAACTTTGTTTTCTGTAATAGATTAAGTCAGTCTATTATGACTGGGTTTATTCGGCTTGTCCCAAACTGCTTCCCCTCACATTTCCTTCCATCCTCACGCCAGGCTGCCATCACAAGACACATCTTGCCAGAGTTCTGAGGTTTTGAGATCAAGGAACTTAAGAGTCACAAACACACTGTGAGGCACAACTCTTCTTCTTGAGGTGAAGGAAGATCCAGCAAATCTCTGTAAATCCATGCTGTTAAGCCCTCACTGGTAAGAGTAATGTACCTGTGTTCAGATCAGGTCTTGGCCAGTAACAAAGATTTTTATAGGATCCTTCCATGGTGAAATTCCCATGGAATTCAGCAGATGTTTAACTGTAGGACTGAGCCTGTAACATCAACAATCTTCACTGGTTTATGACATAAACTAAGCCAAGATGATGGTGGAGAGATGATGGCACATTCATTTTGTGCATGTAGGGCACGCTGGGACACTCAGGCTGAGGATTACAGTTAAATTTCAGGCATTCCGAAGAGAATTTCAGCACCTCTGCGAATACCTGCTGTAAAAAGTCTGCAAATAAAATTGCACATTATTTTAGAACAACCCTTCCTATCTTAGATTTGTCTCCCAGGGGATCTCTGAGGAGCTCACAGATCTTTCTGCAGGCTCAGCCATGACAATAATTTTCTTCATCTCCAAGTCTCTCACCCATTAATTTGGAGGGGGAAGGTGGGGAAGTAAGTGGTGCTTTCCCCTAAATTTAACTAGGTGCTGTCTCAGCCATATTCTGTAGTTCTCTTGGCCTGCTTGCTCTACAGCAAACTGAGAAAAAATTATTTTCTTCTGCAGAAGACTGACTAGCATTTGGCAAATTTCAGTTGATTCTCCACGATTAGGTGGTCACAAGTTGGCTCCATGTACAGCAAGAAGAATCATTTTTGCCAGCAAAATCCGACTTCAGAAGAAGCTATTGCTGCTGACCAGCACAGCTCCATTGGCTTTTCCCTGTGAGAAAGACCATCAGTACCATCAGACACATTCCCAAAGTGGCAGCAAGGCATTCACAGCCTTGACAGGGAGTGCAAAGCGTTCTCCAGTCCCATGCTGGGATAGAACAATGCATCTGGTATTAGCTCTAAAGATGTGACCCCATTTTTTGTCATCCTGTCCCTCACCATGACACCAGGAAATGGCACATCTTGTTAGCCCAGGGTTTTATTCTGAACCAGAGAAGATGGATGACCACACACTTAATGAAGATGTATTCACAGCACAAACAGGCCCTGTAGTCCCAGCTTCCTCATTTTTATCAGCTTGTCTTTCCAAATAGATAATTCAACAAATTTACCTGGCATAGCAGCACCCCAAGAGCCTTCTCCACCAAACCCACAAAAATCCTATTGTGCACCAAAAGCTTTCTATCACATGAATTACTAAAAAAACCCCACGAAAAAATCCAAAAGCCTTTGCATCAGAGTAAATTTAATTTATGGGAGTTCCTCTCTCCAGCAACTGAGCTAAAGAAAATACTCAACAAGATAAAGATGTAGTGCAAAAGTGTGCAATGTAGTGCATGGCAGCAGCCCCTAAAACATTCAACCTAGACAAAAATCCTTATTTTAATTAGTAAGGTGGAGAAAGCAATATAGTAACCGTGCAAGCACTCTACAGTTCCTCATGGCTTTGCTGGGGATAACAAATCACTCAACGTTCCACAGGGGGTTTCTTGTTTATTGGCACTATAACCAAAATGTCAGTGCTGTGCTGAACTCCAGAGGCATTTTGTTTATGATGCCATGCAACAGCAGAGCATCCTTAGGAGTTGTGATTCCTCTTCGTAAGTGTTAAACAGGACATGGAAATCTGGATTAAATACATACACAGACATACACATCTAGTCATAGTCATTTTGGCTGTACAAGCCCTACATTTATTTGTTGTTGTGTATACCTAGCAGTAGCTGTTGGCTCAGGACATCGATCTTTAGAAGTTTTATGAGGTAAAGAAAAAAAATTAGCATATGGTGACCTTCACAAATTTTATAATAACAGAAGAAAGTTGCCTCCAGCACCATGAGAAATGTGCAGTATAAAGTTCCTCTATAAACACCTTCCAAAAGCTCCTGCTCTTTCTTGTCTATTCCACATCCATCAGCAAACACTCCTGCAAGGATGCAGCTCCCTAGAACAGCTCCTGTTTTCATAATCACCTAGACACTTCTTTAACTGTCCAATGTGAGGTTTTTTATTGGGTAAATTAATCATGTTTGAAACAGGACACCGAGGCCCTTTCACAGTATGGCAACACTAACACTGTGTTAGATGTTTTGGGTTTTCCTGTAAAAACCACCAGCTTAAAGGAAAGGCTGGTATAATCCCATCTTTGGTGAAAACTGCACCACTCAAACCTGTCTTGTAACTTATTCCTCCAGCTGATAATAATGCTTCTCAAGAGCAAATCTGTTTCTTTTGGCACAGAGCAAACTGCACCAAACTGGCTGGCATTTTCAAAACAGCCTAATGAGAGAGGAAAAAACCACCTTGGAGCACCTTGGAGCACCTTTTGGATTTTTGCAACAGCAAAAGTTGAATGCTGCAGTATCACCATCTTCTGGGAACAACAAAGTCTGAACATTTCCAGCTGAAATGCAACTGCAACTTATTTTTATTATTATTGCTAGGAACTGTTACTATTGGATCTTTCCTAATAAGGGTGTAGGAAAACACTTTTTTTTTTCCAATGAGCAAACAAATAATTTACATATACTCCTCTCCTTTCAACTTCTGAACTCTGAGACAACAATCTATCCAAAGAAAATGGCATGGATGTGTCTTGCTGAAATAACAGCTGCAATTCCCATTTTACTCTTGACATTACACAAAAGTTTATAAAATCATTAATCAGAGTAGCTCATTTAATCATAGTGTTTCTACTTTACATTGCAGAAGATTATCAGTTATCTCCTGTTCTATATGTGTGAGCAGAAACACACAGACACATACACACATGAAAGTGAGCTGTTCCTCGAAGGTGAGAATTACCCCTGACATGACATGGACCGATGTAAATATTCCAACTATTTTCACAGTGCCTGCAGCTTGACAGCTGGGTTGAAGAGAGCTCTAAACAAACCTCTGTTTCGCATTCAAGCAGCAGTTTGTCTTAAAATGACCTGGAGGAGATTCAGAGGTTGATACAAATCTTATCAAGGAGGTTTCTAAATATTCTAAGTGAATAAGTCTACAAAGCAAACGATGGGAAGCTTTTACTGTACAGTAATTTCTTCATACAGGGTTTCAAGCAAAAAAAAAATTAACTCTCTTCTTCAGACCTAGACTATTTGACTTAAAACCTCTGTATTTTAATGTCAGTGTAACACCACGTATTTCAGCTATTCAATAGCCATTTAGATCTTTAAAATTTTACGTGTATCAAAGGAGAATTATCACAGCTCTGTTGATAATGATTAGCTGTTCCTTCAGGTGACAGCTTGGGATGAGGATTCCCAGCAGACCCAGCTTCTGTTCTCACTTCAGACTGATCTGACAGATGACCTCAAAAGGTCAGAGAGATTGCAAACGTCCTTCTAAAAATACCTATTTTTAAGTTAGGCACCCACGTCTCTTTAATCACCTGCTTGACTTAGATCTTTAGATTTCCCTGAAAGATGAGAGCACTTTGCTTCAAGTCCTTTGGTGTTCTGGAATTGCTACCTCTGAACAGCTGTCTCAAAGTCAAGCCACCATTTAAATCTACAATACCTTTCTAACAAGGCAGTAAAGCCTACATACATCTTTTTGACAGGACAGCAGAGTTCCCCTGCATATGTCAAGTACCTCAGGGAAGACTAGTGTCCTGTTACACTTTGGAATCTATTAAGAAATAAGAGTACATCTAAGAAACACATACAGCAATTCTGAAATCATGGATGTTTTAATGCATGGCTTTCTTCAGACTCACCGCAATTAGAGCTGAGCCTCTGCTACTCTTCAAGGAGTTCTGTTTCAGCTCCCCTCGCCTGCTTCTTAAAATTCAAATAAACAGGAAGGGGAAAGACAGTGAATCCTAATGTCCATGTAAAGACAACTGCTGTGCCATCCCCTGTTTAAGATTACAGCTGTATCTACTTAGACAGGCATGGGAAGCCTTGAGCTCTGAGTCTCCAAGATATGGAGCAATTGGCTGACTGATGCACCCTACTTGGCAGAGACTCTCCCTGCTGAGGTGCCTGGCTCCTGTGCACTCAACAGCACACTTCTGTGTGTCTCAAGAGAAGAGTGGAGAAATGGGGTTCTTTCCACACCTGTTTGTGTCCTCCTGTGTCCAATTCTAAGCCAGCCTTCTAAAAAAACCCAACCAGCCACTGTGACTGTGCCTACCTTCCTCTAACAACTGTATAACAGCCTTAGCTACAGCATCTTTCTGCATGTGTTCCCTCAACAACAGCACCATTCACAGTAAGAATGAAAATAAGAGAACTGGAATAGAACAAATCTAGTCTGTCCCTGTGGAATAACTTTTTTTGTGGGGTTTTGCTGTTGTTGCAACTGTCATACAAGATAATAATCCATCATTGAATGGAATGCTGTAGATTGTCCATATCTTGCGGCTGAGGGAAGAGCAGACCTCCCCTTTTCTTAACACAAGAACACCTGCCAAAGGGTGAATACTAAAGATGTACATCTAGTTCTGGGCCACCTTATAGAATATGGGCTTGTGAATGTATTGCTACACTGCTGCTGCATTCCTCCAGTATTTCACCTTCTCTAGCAGCTTCTGGGTGGCTGACAGTCAGTATCGGATTGCTGCAGCACTGCAAAGTCTGTGCACTGCAATGTATTCAGGCAGCACAGAGAGTCATTTATTTTCCCTTAACAAGATAACTGGTTGATTAATATACTTTACCCTGGGGTGCACAGCAGATTTATTTCCTTCTCAGATGCATGCTGAACACAGGAATGAGGAGTAAACAAGTTTGTTTTCACTTATTTGTTATTTACTGGAACAATTCCTGAACTTTTTATCTAAGCTTTATTCTAGCAAACTAATGTTGAAGCTAAGGGCAATTCTGACTAAGAACTTTAGGACTTGGTCATTTTACAAAATATTTTCTGTCTAATGATACAAGGTATCCAAGCTCAGGATTCTGAGTTCAAACCAAACATAATGCGTTTGAATGAAACACTTCTGGTGATCACTGTTTCTGTTTTGCTGATGGAGATTACAGATGACAGTGCTGTATCTTAGGTTCTTACATGGCATCCTTGTTTCAGTATCTGAATGGTATTAAATCTTTATTTTACACAAGCTGAAGAACTGCTTCCAGTCAGGGCAGTGATCCTTTTCTCATTCTACAAGAATTCTGGACACAAAGTGTTATTACATGAATTGCTAAAGTTCACTAAAACTTTTTGAAGACACACAGGAATGTAATTCAGTCTCCCAATCGCCCAGGACAACCATGCCGATGGCCTGTGCTCCTTGCTCTTCAGAAATACCAGGCCTGGACTACAGCAGCAGGTTACAAGTGTGGGAGAAAACTCACAATAAGCCACAGTGTACTTGAAGACAACAACCTCTTCAGGTATGCTAAACTTCGTGGACTAGGAGTACATATATTAGAATGCAGGACACAAAACTATGCCTGACATTCATCTGTGAAGGAGAGTATTTCTGTAATTAAATCAATCTTGCGTGATGAGGAGGGATGACATCTGATGACCCACTAGAGTTCTCTTTCAAGCTCAAACTCCAGTAAATATAGGAATTCTCTTAACTTGTAAAACAGATTAAGCATTCGTGTATATTTGCCACCTATAAACCCCGAGGGATTTTTACTCTGCCTGCAACTTCCTCAGCTTTGTAAATGCTATCTGAATATTTCTGACCAAAACATCATTAGATGAGCTAAAAATGGTGCAGATATCCAGAAGTTACTTTCTCAAATAAACTTGTGCCTTGCTTCTGTCCAAAACCATTTATCATGGGAAATCTGTTTTGTTTATGAGGGCAGTGTAGTTCCACAAAGATCCAGTAAAAATTATTACTTCCACTAAGAAAACTGTTCACCAGAAGTATTTTGTTTGATCACTAGGTAGTCTGCTTTGCTTCCCATTTCTCAGTGCCAGAAATATTTGCACTATTTTTATTGGAAAATTATTTGCTCACCCTAAAGAGCAGCCAATTATCTTCACCTGGTGACATTAAAGTAATCAGCATACTTCCTACCCATCTTTTTCAAAACCCTGTTTAGACAAACATACCAAAAAAAAGGGCTATTTTTCTGGGAATACTTTATTCTCTTCCACTTGAATTGCAACATATGTGGGAGGAGGGAAAGAATCTAAATGTCAGTGTGTTTTTAAGAGCAGTTTATCATGCTGTAAATTTCTATAGCATAGAACATCTTCTAATTCTAGATGGACTTAGATTGGAAGGTCTAAAATAAACTAATGTGCCAAGAAGTGTATTGGAAATATGCAGAAATAGAAATCAACTCCTTTCTGAGGAGAGCTAGGGCAAGAACTGAACATCCCTCAGATATCTATGAAATTATTTAAGCTTACACAAAACTTTCAGGTAGATATGTAGACTCTCAAAAGACCTTCACACAGATGACTCATACCTTTCATGTTTTTGAGATATGATTCCTTGCTACATCATCACAGGATTGCGTATGAGCCCTGGTAAATTGCACCAAGATTTAACACAATTATCCTACAATTGGCTCAGTGTGAGTGGTTCTACCCTACTCACAGAACCCTACTGGCTACACAATCAATTTTTTAAAAATTAAGTAATTAAATTAATTGGGAAAAAATTATCAGTGTCAGAACAAAAGACACTAGAGATATTCTAATTGCATGGAAAAATCATTATGCCAGGCATAGAACCACTGAAAGACATTAACCCCTCAATTTAAAACCAATACCAAAATACAAAACATTTCCACTTAGAGTCAAAGCTAAAATCCTCACTCAAAGTCCCAGTTTAGCAATGAACCTTTCAAACACAACAAAAGGAAAATAAAAGAATGGCACAAGAAGGAAAGAATCTAAAAGAGTAGTCCTGAAGGATGACTTGATGCATTAGGTACCTCCATATGTCACTTCATACTGTATTGGAGATTCCAGTTCAAATAAGTTTCAAGGTATTGGACTGAAATTATTTTGATAGCACTAATTCAGTAGACTGTTATGCATCATAATATTGAGTTGGTAATGAGATATTTTTTTATCCATCACAAGTTAGAACTGGGTTGCAGCCAAAGTTCATGGGCACACATCATTTTTTTCATTTGGAAAAAGAACAGAGCTTGTCTTTGGGGTCTAAATCAAGGCAATTCTTACAGTGTGCCTTTGACACATCAGCCTAATTCTGCATGACACTGGGGAAGTAAACTTTTTCTTTATGATTCATATCCAGCTGAAAGCCAAAAAGTAAATGTTAGGCCTGAGTCCTTACAGTATTTCTCATTTCTATATTTCAGTACAAATCCCTTGAAATTCCAGTCACCAACACAGAACTGGAGTCATAAGCTCATACACTCCACCTGGTACTGGAGTACTGTTTTATCTCTCTTGTTTCCCTAAGGTACATAGCAACGCTTAAGTTTTTGTAAGGGCAGGAGAGCACTTTTCCACCCTTTTTTTTTCCCCCAAACCAGGAACCATTTGATCCTTGCTCCCCAACCAGGTAGATCCCAGCCTGTCCTATACTCCTGGACTGAATTTCCCAGCTATAAGACCTAACACTTGTCCCTGTTGAACTTCACTCTTTTAAAGGCATTGTTGCTATTTCACTTCTATCTCACAGTGGGCCAATACTTTCCTTCTGTTTCTGCTTGTTGCTTACATACCAGAAGAGCTCTTTCTTGTGGTTTTTGACAACTCTGGCCAATTTCAGTTCAGTTAGTGGTGCAATTCCTTTGTGCTGGTATGTCTATGCCAGCTACTGCCTATGCAATTAGATGCAATTTTACTGTCAGGAAAGTCTTCTGCCATTCAAGAGCTGGTATAAGCTAAATCAGAAAAGTGACTTTTTTGCTGGTAGAAATGGGGCTTTTAAGCATAGAAAAGGCCTAGAGCTCAATACACTCACCCGTTTAATTGAGAGCTGAGAGAACTGCTGGCTTGAGCTGCATGATAGGGCATTAATCCGGTGCTTCCAGGGGAAGTCAAATCCTCCAGGAAACAGAGATAGAAAAGCACCAAGTCCTACTACACTATGAAAAGCTAAAAAGAAAATTTCCTTTTTCATTTTTGGATGGAAAAATCCCTTCAAAAGGCTGACTTCATATATAAATGATAAAGGAGCAGTAAAGAAAGGATTGCATTTTGGCAGTGGATTTTGCAGTTCACCTGTAAGTTTCAGTGCATACAAAGCACTCTCCCAAACTACCTCTGCGGAAATCTCTCTAAAGACAAGATGACAGCGAAAAAATAATGGGCAGGTCAAAAGAGACTTTTAGGGATTCCACAGTCATCAGTTTCCTGAAGTGAATTGCAGTTATTTTTTACAAAAATAGACAATTCTGCCAAAAAATCCCCAGCTCGGACTCTCTACCCTACACATAACATGCAAGTAGGTTATACTCTCAAATCCAAGTAGAATCTACGCTGGACTCCAAAAATAAATAAATGCCAAATTTGAGAGGGTGGAATAAATCTAAGCCATTTTGAAGATGTAAAGATAATGTCTAAGATAAAACTCATCTGGGCCTTAAGAATACCAAAATAAAGGTAGGGATAGGAGAGTATTCTCTTATTTTTCCTAGTAGGTTGTCTGATGAGAAATTCTCTTACTCAGCATTTGAGCACACATTTCTCTTATGTGGAAGCTACTTGAGCACTGTGAGAGCAGCGAAGAACTTAGCAGAAGCATGCCTCATGAAACTCCCAAGCTAGGTAAAACATTATTTTCAGAAGAACTAGGCTCCCATAAACTGGGCTGAAAAAAAATTACAGAAGATTAAAAAAAATTGTATTGTATTTAATAAATGGGGGGAAAATACATAACAAATACAGGGAAGCAAATCCCCAAGCTTCTTCATTTCTTGGGAGAAAACTCTGATTTCAATAGCTGCCAACCTGCATAAACCCACATGGTAACATACTGTTCTAAAGCAGATTTCTTTATGAACCTATAGTACCAGCTCTGAGAAATAAAGATGGTTATGTATATGTTCAGACACTATAGCAACGAGCACCTCAAATTGGATAGAACAGCTCTACTACCAAGTTAGCCCAAATAAAACAAAACATCTGCCTATTTTGAGTGTTTAGCTACTGAATTGAGTCATGTCTCTAATATATTCATTCACGCACCACTATAATAATGGAAATGATTTTATTCCTTTTTTACTTGATGTGAGGCATGCAAAAGCTAAGCCTCCTGCCCAAGGTCACAGAGCAAGTCTCTTGCTCTCCCCTCCCTGTATTTCACAACACCTGAAATGGAACTGTGCTGGAGACAGCAGCATCCCTTCTATTCCTCCTACTCTCTATCACTGGGACAGTCAGTTCTCTGGAGGGATTGAAACTTAGCCCAAAACTTGGCTCAATGCAAGGACATGTGGGTGCTATCTGGCTGTAATCTCTGAGTCAGATACATGAGCTAATCATGCCTTTTGCCCTTGCACTCTTTGAACTATGAGCTCAAGACACAGTCAACACAGCATCACATCCTGACTGCCCAGTCCTGGGCTTTGATTGCTGACAACTTAAAACAATAGCGATTAAAAATATGCATGTAGAGAAAAACAATGCTTTCACTACTACATACAATGCTTAAGTAAGACACATTTGCCTTTGCCTCCCTGAACAAGTAATCTAGGTTGCACTTCCTTTTACATGTATGAACAATCTTCTGAGATGACTGATAAAAGAGGTAACTGACATATACTGTGAATCTTTATGCTGTTATCCATTCCAAGATGTGCAGCTGAATAAAATTCTGCTCAGTCAGACATAAAATCAAATTAGAGGAGTTCGCTCTGAAGAGAAAGAACTAAATTTGAAACAAATAAAGCAGTGCATAATTCACTTTTAATGGGATAAGTTCCTAAAACCACACTAATCATAATCCTAACAAGGTAATACTTTCCACTGCGAGTTTATCACATCACTGCTCAGTACACAGCAGAGCCGCAGAGCTTCAGTAACGTGAGGGATCTGCCCCACATGCAAAGTGAGCAACTGTATTTTTGCAGTCAGGATTTGCAGAGCACTCCTGTTTATTAATAATTATTCCTTATGGCCTTACAAAATGTGTCGTTCATCCCACATTTGTGTTCACAAAGACCTTCGCTCATCAGTGAGATCTCCTCGGTAACACACAAGGCATTTCTCCACAAAGTCTTGCAATATTACTCAACAGTTTAGAAAAGAACCAGAAAAATGCTCTATCTTGACTGCACAAATACAGAAGGAAGGCAATGACTCAGACATGGAACTGGCTATCCCTGAAGTAAGATTTCCTATGTTTGGAAAAAAATGCCACTGGATTTTTATTGACCGTAAGTATTCAAGACCTTGGGTTTGGATCTGATTTTTAAGACAACATTTTTCATCAGCACAGCAACTCACAACTGTGAGAATGCCTGAATAAAAAGAGAAAGTATGACCACCTGCTTTGCAGCTACTCTTCAAAGTAGCATCTCAGGATGTCCACACTTATTTGGTATATGAGAGCTAATACCTTATAACCCAAGATGCTGTGGCTAGAGGGCACAGATAAATCAGAAACAAGAAAAGATTTTAATAATTTCTCTAACATAGGAAATCTTTTTACAGCTTTATTACAATGTTCAACTCTGAAAAGCTATTCTAGCAAAATCCATCATTCAGCATGTTGCATATTCACTATCTTTCAGCACATGTCTGATCCAAAAAATGTGCCCTGATGACCGGTTAAGAGAGATTTTTGCATGAGATTTTAGAGTCAAGCTGAGTTTTTCCCATATTTAGCAATCTAAATTTTCTGATGAAACATAGCAAATCATTCTTTTAATCAAATAGCATGAATTATAGCTTGCTTCTACATCTGCCTCAGTTTTAAAAAAAAATGACAGGTTAGAAACAATGAAAAAGCTAATAAAAAGGATATGATCAAATGCACATCAGGAGCAGGTAAAGTAAGCAAATGTTTTTCTACACGGATCTATATACTGTGATCCTTACTTAGCAAAAATTTCCATTTATATATCCAGCTGAAACCTTGTTCCCTGCACTTTTATTTAAAAGACCATTTACAAAAAAGTAAAAAAAGGAGACAGAGCTACAGTGCACACAATACAAATGGAATTATTTTTCCCTTATAAAAACATTATGGCTCTGCATGAGTATGCAGCAAGGTGAATACCCTACAAATCAAACTGCAGGTTGCTGACACTGGGCTCAACCATTTCCTCACATGGGTTATTTCTAAACTCCAAAGGTGTTTTTAATACTCAGTATTCAACACACAAGGTTTTTTGTACTCTATTTTATTAATACACTTTGATGTGAGGGAATTTATGCTATATAATATGCACATTAGACACAGATACAAGTTTCACCTTGAACAAATATGGTATTTGCTAGCATGATGGCCACACACAGATGAAAAAAGATTATGTATGGCAAGCAAGAGATTAAGATCATTTTAAAGCTGATACACCCAATGGCTATGCCTTCATTACGGGGCAAGATGGGAAAGAAGATGACTGGAAGTGAGGAAGTGTGACTTAAGAGAGCAAATGGAACACAGGGATAGCAGTCGTTCTCTGAGCTAGAAGTGTTTGTATCCCTCAGTCTGCAGTCTCCAGCCTGGAATATGGGGGATGTTCTGCCAGATGGGCACAGGCCAATCATCAGCAATTCCCCCACTCCTGCAAATGAGCAGTGACTGAACTGAGCCGAGGTGACTTCCAGGACCATAATAAAAAGATACTGAATGCCTTTAAGCATGAGGGATTTACCAGGATTTAAAAAAAAAGAGAAGAACTCTCTCAACATACAAATTATATTGAGGGAACAAAATTAAAAATTCCTGAAATTGGAGCTAAATTACTGATGTTTCCCATAATTCTAAAGTTCAGTCAAATACTTCACTTCAAATACACTTCAAATCTTTCAAACTGCCCAGAAGGTGGTCTAGTGAAGCCACCCTCCTGGTGTGTGAAACTCAGCTCTCTCCAGAAAGCTGATGTGACTGCTCTGTTCATTTCCTTCTGCTGGAAGTGTTCCTCCGGCTCACTCCTTCACCACAGCAGTTTGGAATCTGATAACAGCAGTTTAGTAAGTTATTAGCGATGGTTTTGTTTTGGTGAGTAATAGGGTATGATTTTACAAAAGAGATACTATCATCATACCAAGAAAAACCAGTCTAAGGAATAATAAAATGTCTTGTACCAGGTTATCCAGACACTCAGCAGAAGCAGCTCTGCTAGTACACTTAATTTGTGATCACTGTGCCAGTGAGCTATCCAGTGGCACATAGAGCCTTCAAGGAAATGAGCTGTGGGTTGTCCTCCATCTCTGGTTACCTCCTCATACCCACACCCTGCTATGAAAGAGCCCTATTTCAGTCATTGTGGAGGACTCAAAACACCGTGGAAAAACAGAAAAGAGCTCAGAAATGTTGATGTTAAATCCCTGAACACAATGTGGAGCACAGTGTTTTTGGCCTTTGCTATTATTTCTCCAAGGGAAACCTTCATTTCAGCATTGTTACACAGGAAATTGGTGCCTGAATTAAGAACATGAAGGAACTCATTAGCAATTCTAGCTATAATAATTAGATTTTATATAGCCAAATTCTGTCTTAAATCTAGAAAAATAATAAAAAAACACAGAGTTGCCAGAGAGGCACCATTGCAGAGACAGAAAGATTATACCAATGGCTAGTACAGTAATGTAGGCTCAAATTTCAAAGCTACTATTTCAAAGATTTTCTTGGACAGGCAACTTAATACCTCTATATCTCAGTTCTTCAGCTGAAAATAAAGATAATAGCAAAATGGGAGCATACTAAGGATAAGGCAAGATACTCAATAGAGACTATGTAAAATCTAACAGAATTAGCCTTGTGCATGGGTAAAGCACAGTCAATTTGAAGCTATTTTTGCTACATTTGAAGCTAACTATTTCACTGACAGCATTTCAGTGCTATGCAACAAAGATCACATTTTTCCAAGCAGAGGAATAATACACCATACACTACATTCAAATGAAATTTCAGATCATTGTTTTTCTATGAAACAATAAATAGAGACAAACCCTGCCTTGACAAGATCTGCTGAGCTTCTTCTCAAGACAGAGGGAGATTCAGGTCACATTTTATTCTCCAGTGAGTGATACCCAACACAGGCATCAAGACTATTAGGATATTTAAGACGTTAAAATCATACCTAGAGCTGGTAATCTGTAGCTATCCCTACAGTCACCAGATTTACAGAGAGACCAGATCTACACTTCTGGTTAAAGCCCAAAGAGTCCTTCTCTGTTATATTTGATAGCAACATTTGCACTGCAGGCATACAGTCCGTCTTCCATTCTACAACATAAATCTTACTGTTATCACTGGGGTTAAGGGACGTCTGATACAGCTAAAAAAAGATAAGCTATCACAAAAATCGTTTTTTGGCAAAGTTCAGCACAAAAACCTTGAAATCAAACATGCCCCAGACAGCAGCATATCTAAATCACACAAACACTTAAGGACTCCTTCTGCCAAAAGCCAAGCTAAGCACAAATGAAATCAAACAGGAATTTTCCTTCATGTTCTGGTCATAAAAGACTTGTTTAAAATGACAAAGAAAAGCCTTTCAAAAAGTCTAAGACTGTCTTGAAGACTAATCTATTACACAAATAAACTAAAGCCAACCTTTAATTGGATTTCCTAGAGTTGACCAGGTATTGGTAACCAGAATATAAAAATCAACTGATCTGATGCTGTTTGTTCTCTTTCAGTGAGTCAGTGCTGCCATCTAAAGCTATCTAAAGGGCATGCGAAAGAAATTCAAAGTCATGCATCTAAATACCATTCAGGAAGCACATGTCAGTAGACAGAGAATGCAGGGTAAGTCAAATGTATTAATGAGATGCAACAAAATAATGATGCTGCAGTACCTGAAGGAGAAATTCTTTCTCTATCACTTCACCTGTCTTGGTGATAAGTCGCTTCTGTAGTCTCTGTACTTTCAGAATCAGCTCAAATGTAGTGGGGTCGCTGGCCTAGGAAAGAGCAAAGGAGTCTCAAAAATTATACATGATAACAAGTTACTCTTTATTTTTTGAAAATGAAAATCATAATATCTCAGCGTTCAAAAGTAATAAGTAAAAAAGGGAGACTAGGGGAGGACGCATTCAGCTATTTTTTTTTTAATTGCATGCATACAAGGAGTCCTGGAATTTAGTATATCAATTTTAGCAGCAACTGGAACTGTCCACTGACAAATGAAGAGCAGTGCAAGTGTGTCCTGCTGTTCAAGAACTTCGAACAGTGCCAACTCAGTTTCTAAGGAGAGGAAGATTTTTCTATTGAACAAAAGAAAGACTAACAGCAATTTACTCTTGAAATAGGTGGAGAATTCAAGAGGAACAAATTTCGGGGCTACACTGATGAATTATTATGGGGTTCTAAAGTGTCCATACATGTGAAATTTCATTCTTCAATTGAATTAAATGCTTAAAATGGTGACAGTGTTTGCACTGTACTGTTGCCCTCTCCTTACATAGCCCGTAAGACCAGGAGCTAGTAGATGTCTGTCTCTCCATCCCTTCCTTTTCGTTCTTTTGGCACACACTGAATTTGGAGAAAGCTCTAAGGAGCAAAGAAATAATTCTGTGAGGAGCAGCCAACAAAGCTTACTGTCCCAGTACTTTGTGTCTTCTTGTCGGATCTTTTAATGAAGGGCAAACTCTGACTGAAGCTTTTCCTCAGTCAGGGACTCATAACACCTCTCTCCCATCTGGTTTTTCCTCTCTCATGTGGTGTCTCATAAGGATTAAACTCACACTGCAGTAAAGGCTCCAATAATGTCCTTGTCTCTTATATTTGCTTGAGCTTATAAGGAACTCGGTATCTCATTGCTCTTAATCTTTTGTCTGATTTTATCTAAATTGACTAATCAATTCAAGCGTAACTAGGACACTAACACAAATACACACGCAGTGCTCACAACACAACATCATTTCCTGAGAAACCAGGCTAAAAAGTAGACCAGTCCCCATGATCCACTCAGTCCTTAATTTTTTTATATCGCTACCCAAGCATGGTGCCAATTTGTGACAATTGTAGTGATATGAGAGTGTTTGTTCATTAGGAATTGAACCAAAACCCCATCAGGATTATTTCATATGGATCTTGCCATCTGCTGGCCTTTCTGTGTTCCAGATACAAACCAGTAACCTAGAATGGAAAGACATGATTTTCCGTTATCAGTCTCTTCATACATGCATTTCCCCACCACTGGCTGTTTTGACTGGCCTGATTTTTCTTTGTCACAGGGTGCTGCTAGAGATTGTACCTAGATGTGTTTAACCTAGTTCAGCATCCTGCATTATATCTCCCTTCCATGAAAAAAGTTAATCACACCATCCAACTTTCAGGTCAGCATGGAAAAATCAGAAAATCACTATCATGCTAGCAAGCACAGTCAAAAAATTCAGCTCTACTTCTGCAGGGACTGAGCACATTATCACTCATTATTAGTGCAGCTAAGCAACCTAGGCTGGCATCAGATCAGAGATCTGTGCAACAGAGGAATCTCAGATGGCACTGACTTACATCAAAAATATCCAGAGATGCCAACTGATGTTCACATATTTGGTCTACGCTTGATGGATTTTTTATTTTTCCTCTTCACTTGGCAGGTTCAAATCATGTGAAAACTTAGATTTGCTGTTTATGTAAAGCAGTTGAACTCACATTACCTGGAATGACAATCTTTGGGAGTCCACCACTGTTTAAGTGGAGGCCTCTTCCTTTTTTCCCAGATGCAATTTACCTTCTGACTTCCTATCTGTCCATTCTCTAGACTGTTCTATGAGTCTTTCAATTACTGGCTTTCTCCCCATATACATCTCCCTAATTGGTGAGGGTAGGATTGTATCTTTCCCCTATCATCCTATTTCTCACCATCCATGTTAAGGAATCACCCCCTTCTAAATTCACCTAATGCATTCTTATCCCCTTTAGCACTTGACTGCCTCTTTACAAACTCCCCTGCGATTTTTCCTTGAGAAAGTGACACAAAAATAACACTGATTGCATTGTGCAAGGAAAGCATTCAGCAGGTAAGGATTCCATTGGTACTATAGAAATTTCAGTCTGCCCAGTCCCTCCACATCATTTGCATAACAGTAAACGAAATAGGCTTTTGCTGGGTCACTGATTTGGTAATAGGGGCTTTGGGAACACAAAATGCTCACACATCACCTCTAATTTTCTCCATCTGTGAACTTGCAAGGGCTTCTGCAGTTCTTCTTCCAAAATTTTGCACCGAGTCTGTTCTCTTAACAGTTCCTTCTGCATGTGATTAAACTCCCATCTGAAGACCAGCATAAAATAAAAACAAAAAAAGAAAACAGACCAAATGCTCTTCAGCGTGACCAAGGCACGGATGTGGACATCATTCTCCCACGCACTATGGTGCACAGGAAGCACTACATGGAAAGCACAGAGTCACTTTGCCACTACAGCAATACTGTGGTGGCAAAACCTATCAACACTGATACCACTAAACAGGTGGAACCATAAGGTAACACACTTGGACCTCTTTACTTGCTTCATTAAGAATGGCTCAGAAAAGAGACTCCTGGGGAATGTATTCCACAGACTACTGGATCTCACTCTTCACATCTTGCCATGTACATTAAGGCCAGAAGGACACTCAGTTTATCAACCTACAAATCAGTTATGGGACATAACCAGTTAGCCCCGTGTTGAATCTAACAGCTTGTGTTTGAAAGTTTTTAAATCTACATGGCTCACACAATCCATTAAATTAAACACACTCTAGGACCTAACTAGGATGGACACTGTTCCTAAGAGAACTGAAGTTTGATTTCTTAATTTATTGCATCTCCTCAAGGAATTTCAGAGGTGACTTGTTGCTGAACTTAAAATTAATTGAGCACTACCAAGATTCTTTGACAACTAGGCTTTTATGGTGGAGATAGGGAGTTGAGGGGCAGGAAAAAAAGGCATTGTTTTGCAGTGATCTGACCCTTATCACTTTAGTGACTGGATCCTCTAAATTCTCCAAGGTCAAAAGGGGGTGGAAGATTGCGATGTGCCTCCTCCACCACAGAATCTTTTCCTACTAAGCTCAGAATTGCATTTAGCTCGCTAGAGAGAAAAAGGCCTTTTTTTAACTGTGAGGTTGGACAAGGTTATGGAAGAGGAAAAAAACCTCACATTTCCAATTGGCAAATCGGGAAAGCTAATTAGCAGCACAAGTGATAAATGGAGCCTTTTCGACAGGCAGTTTTCATGATGGTTTTGGACTTCATTAAAGTATGAGATTGCTGCTGCAGTTAGCAAGAATTGATCCACCCATCATGGCATGCTGCACACCACACTTCAATACCACCACTGAGTTTCAATACAGTTACAGACTTTCGGCTGAATGCATTTGGGCAGCAAGTTCAAATCCCATTCCTATCTGCAGTCAGTCGATAAAAACTGCAATTGCTAATGCTGTGTGCCCAGCTCTTCTTTCTGTTTCACCAAATCAAACTGGCATAATTCCACTGGAGTCAATGGGACTGACCGTGGACTGAAGTTAATTTGTTATGCTGAAAGCCATGGTATTATACTGACAAACTAAAGATCTCACCCAAAACTATGGTAGCTACACAGAATTGGTACAATGGTTATCTGCTAAAAACATAACTGCCTCTCTTTACACACCAAGACTCATTCCTAGAAAATGACCACAGTTTCCCACCAGGAAAGAATACACCTCAAATACAGGAGGGTAAATAAGAAAGGAAGAATTAAGCCAGAGAAGGAGGAGATAAATCAGGCTTGGGCTATTAAACTGCTGTTTTAAAGAAACACAACCTTCAATGAAAATTTAACTAAATCTTTCTCAGAGATCATGTCTGCATATAAATCTGGAAGGGGTTTGTTATAAATATGTCAAGTGTCTCCCATACTCTGCGGATTGCTTAACGTAAAGGAGTTCCACTAATCTAGGCCTTGTACCACTGTACCACTAAGTAGCTCACTGGACTATGAACCTTTTCTGCTGCTGTCAGGTTCATTCTGTAGGCACACAGTACAAGGGGAAATATGGAAAATATTTCAACTTTCGCCAAGATGTCATTTTTCCTCCTTTCTATATTTAATTTTCCTCATTGCTGATAAGTTGTTCTATGAACTTAATCCAGTCTGTTTTTGAGGTCAAACCAAACAAACCCCTTCTCCAAGGTATAATGCTTGTCAATACAAGTCTTAACTATGTATAAACCGTATTTTCTGTCTCAAACACAAAATCATGGCTGCAGTCACTATGGAAATGTATTCCACTGGGTTTCCTACCTGAGCTCCTCCACATTAGCTGCACTCTTGCCAAGTATTCCCTTCTCACGCCGAAGTTTTTTGATCTCCAGCTTGAGAATCCGCATGTCTTCCATCCTCTGCCGGTACTCGGTTTCCCCCCTGTTTAAGATGGCCTGCTGGATTTTTATCTTCTCATAGAGCAGAGCCACCTCATCATTGCGACGAATAAGCTGGGTCCCCAGGTCATGTCTCTCACACAGCACCTGTGGGCACAGGGCAAAGCCATAAACTCAGTTACACTTCCTTCACACAATCCCAGAGTATCATGACGATACTCCTATCAGTCAAAATCACGTACATTATGAGGTTTCACTGTTACTAATTAAAGAAATATGGCAAGAACCTAATTATTTCCCCTATAAGGGTTCACTCACCTGAACAGTACGAACTACAGATTTTGTTCACTTCAGTATCTTAACATTTTGGTTTTAATGGCACTATAAAGCTTTAGTAGTCCCACACTGACAGTAGCTAAGAATTGTTGCATATAGGTAAAACCTCATAAAATGAAGGCCTTGTTGCCTTTGTAAAATCATGGCTCAGGCCCGTTACTTCAGCTAAGTAGAGAAGGACTGTGGGAAAGAGACACAGCTGAATTAGGGGTAGAAAAACATGCTGCGTGACCATCGCGTGCTCACATCGTGGTGTATGGTGGTTGGTTGAAATTATGTTTGTTGTGCCTTAAAACTATGTAAACTGATAACTGGTTAAGTACTTAAAAAGGCCGGGTTTTTGCAATAAAGTGGCTCTCCTTTGCACCTGCCTGGGGACTCTGAGTCGCTTCATATCGCGACAAAGAATCATCTTAAAAATACATTGGACAAATGATGGAACAGAATGCAGGGTATTTTAAAACTCAAATTAGAGATTCCTACCTTGTCAAATTCCTTCTTCTGCTTCAGTCTCTCTGCATCAGCTTCAGCAATGATTTTTAGGAGTTTTTTCTCTTCTGCCTCCTGATTTTCAATATAGGCTTTGGTTTCCATAGCCTGTTTTGTCATCTTAAGCAGCTCAGACTGATGGAGATAAAGAATATAGGTGAACTGTTAGTTAATAACTTCCCCTTACATAAACCTACAATTAAGATTTAGGTAAAAATATCTCATACATTCTTTTAGCTTCCTGGGAGGTCCATATTTTGTTAGTTTTTGAGAACTAATCACCAAGACAAGCAAGCATGAAGACCCATAAAGAAATACTGTAAATACTATTTTAATATAATTGTCTTATACACAATAGACATTTGAAAGGATTTTTATCTATGACAATGGTTCAAGTTGTAATTCAGGGATGCCTCATTTAATTTCTAATTACACAGTTCATATTTAGAAACCTTTTCAATGGAGTTGTTATTTAGTCACTCTGGGATGTGAGAAAGAACAGTTCACCTTGCTGAAAAGGGTGACAATCTCTGCTGTATAATACAAAGTAGCATCAACTCAAGAAAGGCTTCAGAATGGAATAAACAAATTGGTGGCAACCAGGAAGGGAACAGCAAAATTTAAGAGCCACAACACTTTGTTTAGTGGATGTGTAAATGAGGAAGACTGTGAAAAGAGGGGCTGTCCCTAAGCAAAGGAGCAGCAATGCACTGCTACAGCAGCTGCACAGCACTAACACAAACTAGCATTGGAATGTGCCCAATCATTCTATCCCACTGTCACAAAATCTGTAATTCAAGGCATGTATGTAGATAAAAACTAATAGGGTCTTCCTGGATTATTAGAAGTTTTTATCACTGCTAGGCAATTAGAGCCAAGGTGGAACTAGCTGACCACAGTTCATTTTCATAGATATGAAAACTTTCAAGCCTCAACTCAAAGACTTTGCCACAGCTCTGACCCTTATAAAGGATGATGTTCAAGCTGCCTTTTGGGAACAAGCATCATCCAATGCTGAAAGAATGAGGCTGTGATGAAGGCTGCACCTGCAAAAACATCGATTTAAGACAGAAACAGTTCCATCATCATAATAAAATAGCTTGTTCCATTCTTATTTGCTTTAATAAAATTCTCATTTTCTCATATGTGCAAGACATAGCTCTCTTATTCAGTGTCAGATATTCATCAGAATTCATCAGCTGAATAAAAATGCAAGTCACTTCATCCTGAAATGCAATCAACACTGTGCAAAAGCTGTTCATAAATGTAAAACAGCTCATGCATTCAGCATTGCTGGATAATATTTTTTTTAATAGATCACAATTCTATCGTCTCCTTATGTCAGAAAAATATGAATTGTAAACAAGAAGTGGCATTAGATGTGGTCAGCAAACATTCATATAAACAAATCTCCTCACTGGAACGCACTCAGTTAAAATAAATCTGAACTGCCTTGTATAGTAAGGAACATAAATACTTAAAGCCACACAAGGCCTTTCAGTTAGATTAAATATGCTAAGAACCACAGTATGAGGGTCTGTGCACATGAGGTAAGAGAAAAGGAAATGAATAAACACAGTCACTGTGCAAGCAGAAAAATGGCCATGTCTGAAACTGCTGTAAATCAGCACAGCTCACTTGAAGTTGGTTCAGGGAATTTTTAAGAACTGAAGAACAGTCAGCAAGAAAGAATAATATATATGGAACCTATACCAATATCTCAAACCAAACTCAAACTAAATTCTTGTTTAGATTCTGAAATATTAGTGTAAGTGATACTTTTATTGGTATACTATACTAGAGGGGGGAGGAAAACAGGAGTTTTACAGAAGTTACAACTGGGATTGAAGAGAGACTGCTGAAATAAGTCAGATTTTACACTCAGATTTCCAGAAAATGCTAACAAAAACATATGCATAAACATCCACAAAATTATACAAAGCACTTGACTTGCCAGAAGCCCAAATCTCGAGGGACATAGATATTTTTCAATATTCAGATCCTGTGTCAAACAACTCTAACCTGCAGCCCTGTATGAAGGCCAACTGAAGCCAAAAGATGGCCTTGTACTGGCTTTAATAGAGCTTGGATTTACCATGATTACACATTTTTAAGGCCTTTATGCCATCTGATGCGAGCATGTCTGTATAACCTCATTCCTATGAATCCCAGTCCTCTGTGATTTAGCACATTCTTTGAACTTTTTTCCCAGGAACAGCTTTCTTACTTCCTTCACATCAGTGCAAACAGGACAAATTGATGCCAGCTTGCAACACGAATAATTGTGTTCTTTCATGGCTGTGACAATCAGCTCCCTCTGAATTCTCTTCTGGTTCAGTACTCAGCAGTGACACTCAGGTAGAAGACCACAATGCCCTGAAGCAAGTCAGTAATGTCATGTCAGTGTACGGACAAACCTGCTGGTGAATAATTGAGTGGATAAACCATGCAGCAATCGTATGTTTGTCAAATAAATGGCACACAGTTCTGGGGTGATGAGACAGAATTGGGGACTAGTTAAGGCAGAAAGCTGCACACAGGAAATGAGATGCTGTTTGACTTCTCCATCACTGATAGAACATCTCTGAGACAGATCAGGTACAAGAATACAAATTCATCACCCTTTTACAAAGTCCTATTGACATCTTGTCATAACTGTAATGTGCTGAGAGAGGCTGAAAACTCAAGGAGTCATTGCAGCAAAGCAATAAACTGACAAACGAAAACATTGTGAAAATGACAGGGAAACTTTTGTTTTTTGGGTGTGTTGTTTGAGCTTTTTCCTGGTTTTGTTTGGGTTTTTTTCTAGTGCTTAGTGAAGATTAAAAATAAACTCCTGTGAACATAACTCCTTAAATCTTTTCAGAGTGCAGCAAATTGGGTTGAGATACCACCACAAATCTAATAGCTTATCTAAGGATGGGCTGCAGCCAGCACTGCGAAGAAGAACCCAAGCTTCAAGCTCAGATTTCCTTTGATTTAAGACAGATTCTTGCTGCTTTATATCACAATATTAAAATAACTTTCTGTGCAGAGGGACCTACTAAAAGGCACTGCCTAACTCCCAAAAGACTAATGCTTGTTAGTTACATAGAAATACAACATTGTGAAGTGCAATATAATGGGGTTTGCACTTAAGAACAGTAGAAAGAAAAAAGTTCTTAAAAACAAAAAGTTGAGTTACAAGAGTCTACATTAAAAAGTTTGCTAGAATCAGTCTATCCCCAAAATCAACATTTCTGCAAGCAAAATGGAACCTTTTAGTAAAAAATATTCAGTCACCAAGAGATTTACAGCTTCCAACAGACAATTCAGGACTCTTTTATTATAATTACAGGCAGAGATTAAATTTGTCAGATACACAGATTTCTGCAATTAGTATCTCTACAGGACACTGAAATCTTGTGCTTCAATTACAGAATAGTTTATTAAAATACAGCAAAACAACTACCACAGGTCAGAACATAATGCAGTCTGTGAAATCACAAATGCAGTCTGTGAAATCACAGAATCCATCCTTTGCAATAAAGTACGCGTCAAGGGTCTTACTTTCAATGATTCTTTCTCATTCTCTGAGTGCTCATGTTCCACATGTGCTTTCTCAAGGGCTGCGTCCTTTTCTTTGAGCTCATCTTTCAGCTGATCCAGCTGACGTGTGGCAGTTTTCAGTTTCATCTTCATTTCTGCTATCTCATCCTAAAAGAACAGGAAGTGTGATTACAGAAAGGGCTAAAACAAGAGGTTGTTTGTGATGAGGAGCTCAGGCTGTTTAGATGTTGGAAAATGCAGCCACGGTGCATGAAAGTAGATCTGTTGTACCTACTATAAGACATCACTTTTTAATCCAACAGAACAAAATAGTTTCATTAAATGACAATTTTTTGTTTATGCCAGCATAACATTGCAATAAAAAAGCCTTTAAAAGATTCACTGACAAAAATAATGACCATCAATCATTAGGTTAATAAGCCATTTAATTTAAAGTGCTCGACACACTATAAGAACTAGCAGTCAATCCAAATTATTAAGATTCTGATCATATCCATCTGTTTTTATGCTTCTAACAATGTGCTTTTCCAATAGGGTTGTACATAGTTGGGCACAAATCTTTGGAGAGGAGCTGGTTTTGTGCAAGCAAACATAGCCCTAAGTAAGATACCAATATATGCTAGCTTGCACAGAGGTGCAAGGGGCAAAAGAGGGCTCAGCGTTTGAGAAGGCTCTGTTAGAATATTTAGCATATACTTTAAGCTCAAACACAGAGCAAAAGGGCTGGTAGCACTGTAGACAGACCAGGTCAGTAGGAATACTTCTACTCACAGCACAAGGGTGCCTGCCTGTACAAAATGAACATTTCAGCTCAGCACAGTGACAGCACATGTTATGCCATGAAATGAAAGCTAAAAGAGTCAGTGCTTAGACACATGTTTTTCTGGATGTAATGAAAGCAGCTTTAGAGGCTATTATTCCTCTGCTAGAACCTACTACCTCACAGAGAAGACATCATAATCTCTCAGGTGGATACATCCTCTTCCAGTACCAAACCAGGGTAGCTTAAAGCTTTCAGCACTGTCCACCATGAGTGTGGATTTATGTGACTAATGAGGGATGTTTTCTGGCCTGCAGTGCTTAATGGAGCTAACCAAGATCTTGAGTCATGGCAATCTTCACCCAAGCAGCACAGAGGAAGTACTTATTAGTAGTAATATGTCATTAGGCCCAACTGTTTGCATGTTCAGTCACTTTTGTGAAAGCAAAAGTTATTAAAAGCTGTCTTTGCTACACAGCCTATAAATCTCTTTAGAGTTGTAAAAGATGATAGAGATTTAGCATATAGAGTCCAGACACACCCAAATACATTTTTAATTCTTTACTTAATGTAGAACAGTAAGAACAGCAATTTTGCAAACTGGTTTCCTAATCAACTTGCTTAAACAAATGAACTCTTAACACCAAAAGAAACCCCCAGGATGAAAGCATCAGGTATTTATATCACAATAACAGCCTGCCAGGGTGCCTTTTCCATTTTACTGACTTGAATATTATGGTACTCTGGAGACCACTGGCAAGGTGGGCATGTGATCATTTCATATTAAGCAATCCAAAAATACTTGCATCTAGCTTTATCTAAACAATTTTACTTCCCAAAAGGAGAAAGAATTTACCATAATGTTTAAAACAACGCTCTTTTTTTTAATGACTGGCTGACCTGTTACTGAACACTGAATAGCTATTTTTATTGCTAAACATAACACTGCCTTGGCCAAAAGATCTTTTGTGGTCAGCTATTTTCTCACACAGGACTTGCTAGAAGAGTTTTGTAGTATGACAAGTAAGCTATTAAAGTCTAAGCACTGGCCTCTAACAACTGGAACTGTGAACAGCATAGTGTTACCACCATGTAACATTCAAAAACCAATGGCCAAAAGGCTGCTCCATTTTCTAACTCAGCACATAGATGCCCATTCTTTATAAGTAACCAAATTTATATTGTGTGTTTTAAAATAAAAATAACTAGGAAAAAATCCGCATTGTGATTTTTCAACCTTATTTCTCCTGAGAAATAAGTTTGGGAGCAGCAAGAATCCCAACACTGCATCCACTGATGAGAGGCTGACTAAGGTCAAGTAAAGCGTCCCACATAAATGGCAAAATGGTTCATTCTTCATAAAATTCAGCACACAGCTGGATAGGAACTTTGACAGTTCATTTCCATCTGCTTCTCAAACAAAACACCTAGCTATTAAAACCTAAGTATAAATTTGTAAATTACTATACATGTTTATGTCATAAATACTTATTCGGAAAAAACCCAAGGCTGTAAATAACAGCTATCCAGGGTCCCAATGTCTGCCAACTACAATAGGATTTGTGTAGTATTTTAGATCTTTACATCAGAATAACAGAATATATCCTTAAGTGGTCTGTTCTTTTCTTCTAGTATTGTTAGTGAGATCCCCAAGGAGGAGATTTGAATGGAGAGAATCATCTCCTGAGGAAAATGACACTCTCTGAAAGGAACAAGCAAGGTGGAAACGTTTAATTCTTGTCAAAAAATTCCACTTCAGCTGGGAAAGTGTTCTCTCTGCTTCCTAATCATTACTCACAGTAATGTGCATACTCATTCAGGGCTAAGGAGGTAATCCTCTTCCCCTTATACCCTATTTCACATACATGCATACAACTCCGAAAGGGAGAAAACAGACTGGAGCCAGGATGGCTTTATGATTCTGTAGCTCCAGTGTACCATGATTTTACGCATGGTTTGAAGCAGGGATATTTCCACATGATGACTGTGGACTCCTATTTCCAGTCCAAATACAAATGGTGTAATAAAACTTCAGAGACCTAAAAGATTCATTTCCCAAAACATACAGGAATAAAAAAACCACTTCTGCCATTGATCCACTGAGCTTTCCTTTAACGAATTAAAATTAAATCAGGAAAAAAACAAAAGCAGAGAGAGAAACACAAGGAAAAAGTATCCTTCTACCTTAGCTTCGATCAGATTTTTACTATACAGGGTTCTCTCTGATCTCAGAGTTTCACAAAGGTTTTGTTGCTGTTTTAATTTAATCCCTTCCACTTCTATTTCCTTCTCATAGTCGCAGATCTGCATTTGATGTATTTCAAGATCTTTCATGTTATGGAGGATCTGGAGCAAAAGGAAAGGAAATAAATTAACATGATTAAACCATCATCACAAGATTAGAAGGGTGGGACAAAGTTTGTGGTTTTCTTCTAAGGTGACGAGTTCAAATCTCTGTGATAAGCAATTTTAACTACAGCTGAAAATTACTCCAGTCCAAATACAAATTTAACCTTTCTGACTCGCTTATGTGGGACAACATTGTATTTTAATCTGGTAAATAGGTTTTGCCCAAGATTAAAACTTACAGAGGTGCACATACTTAATTTAACAACAAGCTACTGAAAGAAAATACCGCCACAGAGTGTATGCAATAAAATCAACATAAACAGTTTCCATCAAGAATAGACTTACTTTATTTATGAAGCAAACCTAGATTTTGGATGTTGTTTTGGATGTCAGCTGTATGATAAGATGAATTAACACACGTTTTTCCAAGAAGCCCTGCATGTACTCTTACATTCTAACAACCCAATTTTTTTAATGAACGCGTGATCACAAACAGTTGATGATCACAAACTGTTCATATATAATTACTGTAATAAGAAAGTCAGTTAATGTAACTTACACTTGGTCTAAATAAGTAGGTAATCACCATTAGTTGCTTCTACGAAAGATTAGAAATAATTATGTGAAGATTACCTAAGGAGAATGGAGTATTGTAGACTATAGAAAGAAGATGATCACATGCAGAATCAATAAACAAAAATGCAAAATTTTATAGACACCTTTATTAATCAGTTACTACCATAAAAATACATAATAATTGCTATTTTAGAGGGGCAAAAACACAAAAAATTGCTAATCATTATGATGAGCTTCTAAATTATTTTTTTAAAAACCAAGAACCTTTCTCCTGCTATACAAAGCTGAAAACTGAGGAGCTCAAGGAAGCAGCACGCATATAGAATTCAGCATTACAAAAAATAAGAAATAAAAACAATACCAAGGAGTACACACATCAAGAACACAGTTTACCAGGTTCACTACCCAGGAGGAGAAAACAATGCTGTCCTCAAAGCTAGGAAAAAGATTAGGCATTAAAAAAAAGCAGAGGAATCATACGGACAAAATTCAGGAGAGAAGTTCATTTCCAAACGCAGTTCATATCCAGTTCTCCTGACTCCACTTTTGGAGGCAGAGGTTTGGGCTAAAATTCATGTTTATATGTCAAAGCAGCAGAAGAAAACAAATGTTTACATCAAATAGTCAATAACTGCAAAGTTTGCAGTTTAGAGTGTTGTCCCTTCCTTAGCAGTAGTCTTGGGGAGGCCTAACTATGGGGCAGGAGCTTAAATAATTAAATATTCTACCAGGTACCTCCAACCAACTTTGAAGATAGGGGACAGCTAAATATTGAAAATTTTATTACAGAAGCAAGAATACAATTCCAGTACATTGTAGCTGACTTCAGATGATCCCAGGAACTGCTTACAGTGCAATACAAAAACACAGTCCCAGTTTATAACCTACTCCTGCCTTTTCCTTTACTGTTTAAACAATCTGCCAATAGTAATAGCACAGAGAAGAAATCAATAAGGCATGTTTCTATCTGCACTATGGTGATCATAGGCTGGAGCAAGATTTGAAAGTAGGTCACTGCATTTGTAAGTGTTTTACTGGGTTTTGATATAATATAAGTGCAGTAAAATTGTGGACAAAGTTATCTGAGTTGTGCTCACAGGCTGAATGCTGACTTTGCTTTTTCAGGAATGATTAAACCTAAATAATTCTTTCTTATAAATACAGAAAAGATACATGCAGTGTTTCACAACACAGCCCCGTGGGAGGCTGAGCATCCTCAATTCCTATTTAGTCAATAGGCACACTACACCTCTCAGATTTGGCAATGAGGGCCCAAAGCAAAGCAGAAAGGATTTGGTATTCATAGTTTTTCCTGTATCCTCATAGCTTTTTTATCTGTACACTTAGCTATCATCTACTACTGGTTACCTGTTTAGTTCAATAAATCTACTCTGTATGTCAGTAATGGTGCTGTCTTTATTTGGTTATTCATTTTTAACCCCTCCAAGAAGTGCTGCCATGGCCTTAATGATATGCCTATTGAACACTGGGTTTTCCAAAAGATTATGTGGGTTTAGAAAAGGAAATATATCTTTTCATTTTCCTGGACAGGTTGTTAACTGTAAACTTAACATTTTAAAAGGCTTTATTTGAAAAAAGCCAACATATTAGAGACTGGTTTTGTGACCCCTCAGAAAACATAGTCAGAACAGTTCAGATGGGACTGCCTCCTTTTCAGCAGCCTAAACCTTACACAGAGAAACCAAGATTTCATAATTTAAGAATTTTAATTCAAAAAGGAAATACTCTGTTAACAGTTGTGTTCAGTAATACATGCTACATACCAAAGAGCAAAGAACAGACATTTTTTTCTCACTTGTGCTGGCTAAATCTAGAAGAAACACTATTCAACAAGTGAGACTGACTTGAAAATAAGCAGTCAGCCAAGGCAACAGTTAGAAGAGGAAGTCTGGATGCATGAATTCTCACCCCAAAAATATTTTACTGTTGTGTATATAACTTTGCTGACTCTGTTCATCAGTTAATAGTAAATGATGATTTTAAAAGATGAATTCTGCAGCTCTATAGAGTCTGTGCTGCTATAAATAGCCAGACAGCTTTCAGAGCCAGTTTGGCTACATCTTTGGGCTTAGATGGGTTTGGCTCTTTTCCAGCACTTACTCAATTCCAAAGGTGGGCTGCAACCTTCTGCAAAACCATCTTGGCGGCAAAAGGTGATGAAAGAGCACTGACTGGCCATAACCTTACTGCCATCAGTAGCTCATTCCCCACCAGATGTGAAATGACTCCTGTAGTTTTGCCACAGCTGCTCAAGTCTGAATAGGCCAAACTGTGAACCTAAATACTACCTATTTACATAATAATCCTGATCTTATGTCCTCCTATCCTGCCTTTGAAGTTGAAGGACAAGACCATTGTCTCACATACCCCTGTGCTCAGAACTGTTCTTGCTGCTCTTCACCTGTAAGCAGAGTCAGGAATTGCCCCTTTGGTGAGCCAAGGAAGCCTGCAAGTCCTTTTGAAACTTGCAGTCACAATGCAGGCATGATTATATAAACAGCTCCAGTGTCATAAGCCATTTCCTGAGCCTCTGCCTTATAAGAAGTGATAGAAAATTTACACCCAAAGTGGCAGGGGAAAAAAAGAAAAAGTAAGCAAGCAAACATTTGTCATTCTCACCCTCAAAATATTATGGGCAACCCCAAACAGAATTAAAAGAAAGAGCCTTGTAGTTCTGAGTGTTATGAATTACTCTCTGGCCCTAGTTTACAATGTTCTTAACTCATATCTACACTGTTAGAAATGCACTATGAGGGAAAGAAGCAAAATATGACTTTGCAACAAAGACAAATCTCACTTTTTTGGAATATTATTTACAAGGAAATGACGAGAGGTAATGCGGGCAATGGAGCACCTACCATTCCAATATGATTTAAAAGCCCCTGATCACATGAAGTTGGAAGGATAATTTACAGTGAAACGATAGCAAATAACTTGTGAATTGAAACCACTTGGAAGCTAATCCCAGTAAATCAATGAGCTTCTTGGAGGGCTCTTCAATGTGATACTCAGCAATTAATGGAACATGTTAAAATCATGTTCCTGATTTTACTCCATCAGGAATAAAGTTATACATAATAATGGGGAACAGGCAACACAAATTTTATGCAGTATTTCTCTGCAGCTGCTCCTGGAAAATTTGTTTTGCAGACTATCTTGAACATACTGAGATGTTTTCACATACTGGAGTTATCCTTCAAAATGTTAAGTACCTTACAAAGATGTCGAGCACTGGTAGCTCTCACTGACCCTGATTTTAGCACAGTGGTCAACATCCTTTGCAGATAAGACAGGACAATCAAAGTATAACTTCCAACGGCATATGAGAGTTTCAACTGTGGGACTCATGTATAAGAAGTCAAGAGGCCTGGGTTTGAACTCCAGCCCTAGCTTCATTTCCCAACTGATCGCTGAATAAGAGCAATACATGGCTGTACTCCAAGTCTCCCACAGAATTAACAAGTCTCTCTCCCACTGATAAGGTTTCCCTAGAGAGACCTGAAGCAATAGCAGGCAACATGCACTGACAACAAGAAGTATTTGTAACTATGAAGACCACCAATCCAAGCTTTCTCCCACTGGCATGTTAGAAAATTAATGTATCATCTTTACAGTTTTGAGAGTAAGACAGGAAAGAACCATTTGCACGAAGAGCTGTTCCTACCTTCTCTTTGAGCTCACTCGCTTCATTGATGAAACTCTCTCTCTCCTTCTCCAATTGGTAAATAATCTTCCTTTGTTTCTGAGCTTCTATCTTATAACTTTGGATTTCTGCTTCCAAGTTCTGTTTTGACTGTTCATGGAACTTCACCAAATCTATCTGCTTCTGAGTAGCATTTGTAGCCTTGATCAAGTTCTACAGGGAACAAAAAATAATGAGTATTGAACTGAAAAGGCAACACTGTCACCACTATGACAAAAGCATGCCATTGTCAAAGTGGATTATGGACTTTTCAATGTTACTATCCCTTATCTAATTTTTTCAGTTGAAATACTTGAACCTCAAATCGACTTAAAAAACAAAATCGCTAGCACAGCTGCTAAATAAGGCTTTTTCTGATCTGAAGTTAATACACCAGTGTCTGCATTACAAAAAAAAAAAATTGACAGGATTGTTTACAAGTGGATATAACTAATGACTGGAAAATTCTTACCAGCTTTAAGGCATTTTGATTGCAAAGCATGCCAATAGCCAGTAACATTAATAATAAAGCTAAATGCTCCTCCTTCTCATGTCTTAAATAGAAAGTCCAAGCTTGAAATTAACCAAGCTTACTTTAAAATTTTGCATAAGGATTAAACAGAAAACATCAACACATCTTTACAAAACCAGCCTGCGGGTCCCACTTTAAAATTTTTTCCCTATACAAAACAAATATTTGTTACCTGTCAAATCAGAGCCTCTGCTAGATTCAAGATACAGAACAGTGAATCTACACCAAATAAAGCACGTCAGAAATCATCTTTTAGCATTGAATTTAGTAGATAACACTTCAGGAATGCCCATAAACATGAGATGCTGTATTGCAATACGAGAACCTTGGGCTGATGAGAAACAATCAGTATGAGAAACAGACCTAAAAGCAAGGATTAATACTCAAATAGCCTGCCAAGCTGCTACCCAGTGTATCAACATTCTGATTTGTTCTTTTATTAGCAAAGACTTTGTTTGCCTAGATTAACACTAAACTTCATAAGACACAGAGTGTAAAAGCACAGATGTAATGAACTCTTTGGATACCAAATAATGGGTTTGCAGTTTGAAGTCCCTGATAGTTTATACGTTAAAACTTAGAAATCTTCTGTGTGTTTATGGATACTAACATTATGTCAGTGCACAGAAAATAAGTATTTTGTGCATCTGGAAGGAAATCTGTGCATTTGTGCATTAAGGAAATCTGAAAGCTTTAACTTAACGTTATGTATTCTACATTTGTGTGTTGCTGTGAATGTTTAAGCTATGGACATTTCATTCTCAGGCTGTGAGGCTTATCAATATGACCAATGCAAACTCACCTGGTTTAGCATATCCCTTTCCCTCACGAGCCCATCTGTTGTTCTCTTATCAATCTCTGCCTGCTTTTTGGCTGTCTCTAACTCTAGAGAAAAAGAGGAAAGAGAATAAATCCTGGGTTCAAATTGTACAGCTGTTTAAAATGCAGAAACAATTTAGCGGACTTTTTTTAAAGCCTTGCCATTACATGACCGTTCAATTAGCTGTGAACAGGTTTTACAACCCGAGGTATCAGCTGATGATGTTAATGCTTATTTAGGTACCTAGAATAACTTAAAAGAACTCAGAAAACAGATCCACTCATCTGTTAGGCACCTACCTTTCTCCAGTCTGATTATTTGATTTTTTAGCACGCTTCTCTCATGGTCTGCATCAACTTTTTGTTCCTCTGCAGTACGCAGCTTATTCTGGAGAACATCTCTCATTTTGCTCAGCTTTGAAATTTCAAGGCGCATCTGAGCTGCTTCATCCTCTGCATCCTACAGAACAGCAACAAGGAAAGGGGAGAGAAATAATCCACAGAAAGAAAGAAGAAAATGCTTCTGTATTTGGCATACACTTACTCCATGAAACTCAGGAAGAAAACATACAAGTGCTGTGGGTTAGCTGCAGAAAGATAATTAGCTAATTGAACAATATTCAAAATAATTTAAACAAATCCAGCTTGGGAAAGGAAAACGACAACCAAATCTTACACTTTAGGGCTGAAGATGATCAATAAAGAACCTCCAGCTGCAAACCTCACACAGCACTACCCAATTAGTCCTGCGGATTAAACATAGGCAGATCTATTTGCATTTGAAGTACTAGGCACAGAGACTGTGATGAGAAAGATATCTGTAGTGTGGTCTGATTGCATGCCTCTACACAGCAGGTATGTGTTATCCCCATTCTTTTCTAACCTATGGCTCTACAGAAAAAGCAAAATCTAGAGTCTGTCTCATTTGCTATACAATAGAGGAAAAAATAATCAATCAAAATACTGCATAACTGGTTACTGGGAAACATAAACAATAATCACAACAGAAATTAGTCTTTTTCCTTTTAAAAAGTAAGTATAACTTCTTCGTATAATTCAGCGCCACTGTTAGGTTTTACAGCCATCACAGACTACAATGTTCCACTTACAGCCTCAGATACTGATTCTGTGAGATGAGGAATCTTGCTATGAAGTCTCCTCTGGGAGAATGGGAATCTCCTCAGTTCTTGCTGACTATAACCTTCAAGAGGTTTAAGAGTACTTTGATAATTCACAATGCCCAGCACTCAGCACACTGCAGGATGGTATTGCAGGCACAATCCCTACAAAAACTGCATCCTGTATCATGACTGGGGCTCTTAAGGAGCTTTAGCAGCTGGCTTAACTACTAACTGGGCAGTATCTTCTTATTTTTTTGTTCCCAGAAGTCCATGTGCATGACTCTAAAAGTTCCATCAACTCTTCCTGAAATCAGGATAAGATCATAGAATCAAAATCTTCTGACACTCTAAAGTCCCAAATGTAAGTCATATTTGTAAACTGTTAAACAATGATGGTATTGGTAGAAGTAATGATAAAACTGGATAATCTGGAAAAGACAGTAGTTTGTTTTTCAAATAGGTAAGAAAAACATCCTTCAGTTTGCTTAATGAAATACAACAGAAAGAAAGCTCCTACCATCCTCCATTAAGGACTTAAATGAGAATCATCGATGTTGTATTAGTTGTGAACTGAGCTTTTAATCTGTCAGGGGTCAGTTTCTATCAGACTAACTGTATTGGTAAACAAGCTTTCTATTTAGGTGAATTCGTTATATTCGATAAAACTCAAGAAGATAATTATTTTCTATGTGAATTTTCTAATGTTTAGTGTTTTAACCCCAATGATGACACAAAATGCAAGATATAGTAAATGGCATAATAGCATCCAACATCTATACATTACCCTTTGTAACAAGGGCTCTCAAAGTACCCTAAAAAGAATATGCAGGAATCCTTTAGTTCTTCCTTAACTGAAACTCACCTGCTTCTGAGTAAAATTACTCTTAAATAATCTGAAGTCAGGCAAAAAAACCATTTAGATCTGAAAGTAAACACCATCTTGGTTACTTATATTTAAGTTTCTCAACCGATACAGGGCGGGGGAAGAAATTTTAGTGTTGAAAGCAATTGCCTTTGGTGGAAACTATCCAGGACACCATTGTTAAAACTTGTTAACATTTTTCAATGGATTTTGGCAAAATTCCAATTATATTAATCACTGTAAGAAAGTCATTGCTCTTATTTGAAGATCCCAGGATTGAAAAAAGACTCCATGTTTGTGACCACCTATCCTTTATGAACAGAGTGTGTTGAGCATTTTGGTTCATGTGTTTTATGAAACAACTCCTCCAGGAGGACAGGTGCTAAATTGTCAGGTGAGAGGGCTGGACACTACCATGACCACGGTACTGCTATAGAATGAATGGCATCCAGCATCAGCCAGATCTCTTCCTGAAAACTACTCAAGTTTCCTCCAAAACTACCCATGGGGAACTATCAGGACAAGAACTGAAGTCATCCCTGTCCCAGGTGGTAAGATGTCATTGGAATGATACGGCTGGTAGGATGCACCTTCTGAAACTTACTTTCAGTTGTGCCGTCTTCTGACCAATGTCCCTCATCACATCATCAATCATTGCACTCTGCTGCTCGCTCTCTTGTGTGAGCTTTTGATTTTTCATCTTCAATTGCTCAAGTTCCTTACCAGTATTTTCATTCAAGATCTGTTAGATTAAAGAACGATCCTATTAATTCTTTTAAATCTCATTACAATATCTACATACACATGAAGACAGACCCTCCTGCTACAGGAGATAAAAGCTGCTGCAGATTGTTGTCTGCTTAAAAAACACTCGTCATTGCTGATGAAATCACTGATGTTAAATATGATACATGGTCATAATGACATGGAGAAATCATATTTTCTAATGAATAACACATCCAGCGTAATTTTTTTTCTGGAAGCTTAGCAGGTTTCTATTGCAGGTGGTAGATAGATATTTTACTTCTTGTTAGGCATTTGGCAACCATCACATACTACAACTTGCTACATAAAATTACTGAAAATGAGTATGAGATTCAAATTACTTCCATCAGAGGACAGGGGAGCTCTGTTTTATGAGCAAGCATCCTACATTAATGTGCTGATAACATTTCTCTGGGTACATGGTTTGCTGAGACCAGGACAAAGCACTTTCCTCTTTGTCTTCAGTCAAACGTCTGGAATAGTGGTTTTGTGGTTTCTATACAGAACATATATTTCAATACTGGAGCTACCAGACTTATCTTCTGCTTGATGGAACCTTCCTTGCAGTTTTACAGATATAAATGAGGAAAAAACAACCATCATATTTTTCACTCCTGATGAAGTCAATATATATTACACTCTTAAAAAACATGAAAGGAAGAGAAGTAGAATCTAGTGTATAAACAAGGAATGATCTTTCTTGTATTGCAAATGTCAGGATAACACTGTTTCAGGCAATCCTTTATTGAGACTCGGACAGGGGTGGGATAAAGCTTACAGAAGCTGTATCAAAGCATTTTCAATGCCATGCAAGAAAGGACATTTTATTAGAAATTTCTATTAAAATAAGAGTAAGAATAATAGTAATAAGATCAGGCATCACAAACAACTTCAATTCAGTTGAGACAATAACCTGATGAAATTGCAATAGCTCTGTCACCTTCTTTTGCAGATCTCTACCGTGACCCTTGCAGATTTGGATAGCCTGTGTTTTGGACCGACTTCTAGCAGAAGACCATGCAGGGCCTTCACAGACACCTTCAAGCCAGCACAGGCAAGAAAGACAATGCAGAAGTCTAATTAACTGGCCCACACACAGCATTTCATGTGAACTCTTGGTTTCCAGGACAGTTTGGATAATTGAATGCCCCTAAAATCTACACTCTGAAAGGCTGATTTTTGAGACTATAAAAAGGAGAAAGAATAGAACAGAACCAGGAATTGTATATACAATGTGATTGCCACGGCAGATGATGGAGCTGCCCTCAAAAGCTGCATCAAATCAGTCATATTCAGAGAAATAATCAAGTCTTCTCTGTATCTCTTTATGTTAAGCATTTTATTAAGACTTTGTGTTGACTGAAAATTGGCACAGACCACTACCTTCACAATTTCGGGGACCAAAAGGAAAGAAAAAGCCATAAAACTCATAAATTTACAAGATACACACAACTCACAAGGAAGTTTCCCTTGAGGTAGGACTGGTTTACAGTGATGAGATCTCCCCTGCCATTTACTGAAATTGCTTCTGTGAGAGTTTCTCAAAGCCAGGGGAAATGGACTGAAAATCTGAAAATTCACACACTTGCAGAACACTATGTTAGGACATTTCCAGATAAAGTTTTTAGAAACAGAATGAGGAAAATCAATCAAAAAGGTTTATGACGACAGTTTCTTGCCCTTTCACAGGCTTGAGAGGCAGATAAAAATTATTGTGAAAAAGAAGAAAGAAAGGGATGGAGGTGAAATAATTTTACCAATGCCACTAGACACAATCAATAGCAAAACTGGCAATATAGTCAGAAGTCCAACCTGGAAGTCTCCTGCTCCTATAGATCATCCATGCTCTTCACAGACTATGTCTCATTTGCTGTGATTTTTCAAGATGAACAGTATCATTGCAATCCACTACTGATTTCTGTGAGAAATCTATCTGAAATCTGCCAGCAAGCTTTACATAATTATTTATTAGTAAATTAATATTTATATAAAAATAAATGTTTATTAATATTTAATAACTTAAAATAAATTCCCTCCCTCTCCCCTCAGAAAAATACGTTTTCTTCTTAATTACACATTTTAGTCTCATCTTAGACCTGATGAATATAGTGTGCCATGTACCCTACCTGCTGCTCTCTAAGATTATTTTCTATTTTCAGTTGTTCCTCTGTGTTGTTCTCTATTTGTTGCTGTAACTTCTGGATCTCAGCTTGCTTGTTATCCATTTCAGCTAGAAGATTTTTCAGCTCAGTCTCCATTTTTTCCTTCTTTCGTACCTCTCGTAATTCCTCGTTTTGACGCAGCTGGATGTCTTGCTGAAGCTATAATAATAGAGAAGAAAACAGTTTTAAATTCTGCTGCCTTTTACTCGGGAAAACAAGTCCTCTCACCTCTCTGACTATGCTTGATTTTAAAAACAAGAGCTTCTATATTACTGTAACCACCACTATATGCCAGATCTTCTCAGAAGTAATTATGTTTTCTAATGGTTAAACAAAAAATTCTGCCTGAGACACCCTATTTATTGATGACAAAAATTTGTTAAGCACCAGTCAGTTCACCCGCACAGAAGGGTCTGATGCAGTTCAAACATAAAAGCATTCCCCTGGAGATGCAGTGGCACAAATGTCTTTACTGTTATAAGTTACTTACAAAGTGGTATTTTCTGAATGCAGCATTAAAATTAATTGGGGCTTGATGTTGTATTGCAAGGATTTTTATTTTTATTTTTCTCTCTAACTAGAAGAAACACTTATTACACTGATATTAAAGGAAAGAGAGAGATCTCAGACCAGTGTTCATTTTCACAACTGGTCTCAATCTTTCTGCTCTCAAAGTTCCTATGTGGAAACTCTGAAAGAGGAAATTTTTCTCATATTTAATAGACTGTCTTGTGACTCCTGCTCTCTCTCTCTCCAGAAAAATTTGATGGAGCAGAATCAGCAGAGAGGAGACGCAGGGGGCTGATCCATATGGAAATATTCCGTTCAGCCAGGGACCAGCAACTGAAAGATGTTCTTTGCTTAAGGATTCCACCCCCTCTGAGCCCACAGATGAAAAGTTGCCAGAACTGACAGGGTTTTCAACAGGATCTTCAAAGAGACATTGTCATTTAAGCAGTCTGAAGTGGAGAATAATTTCATACTGGGAGAATGGGAGGTGATTACAAATGCTGGAACAATTCTGTAAATTTAAGGGTTGATGAAGTGAGTATCAGAAGATTAAGGCTGCTAAGATTCACCAAGTTTTGACTCTTTTCTCCCATGCCCACAATGCTGTCAGAAAAACAAAGATTTTATATTCTCTTCTAGTACATTCCCAGTCATCTGCTTTAGAAATAGGAACAATTTCTGTGCATGAAACCTAGACTGATCATTACTTTCCTATTTGTGATTAATAAAAAACTGAAAGCCAAATGTTCCTTCTACCGTTTCTCTGTTCTTTGTTTAAGTGTGATTTTCTACTCTTCCTTTCTCCTGATGTCTGGCTGCAGCCCCTATTTATATTCTGCTTTAAATTCTTTCATTTCTCATTATTATGCTTATATATTTGATGTATCGGAGTTCTGTATCCCATCTTCCATCCTTTTCTACTCTCCATTCAGTGGCTATTCCACTGATCCTCAGCCTTCTCTATCTCTAGCTGCTCTATACATTTAAAGGAAGCCACACATATTGATCACAAAGAACAACTGTCTACTCAGATGGTCAGAAAAACAGAAAGCCTAACTTAATGTAAAGCTGGAGTATGACTGCTCTCTACAGACACTTGTGTGGTGAAAAATTTAAGCTGATAAACAGTAATCCAGAATCAGTGTAAAGAAGAAAGTAGGAGGTCCCTAACCATAAAAAAAGTGAGGATCTGGAAAAGCTTCCCATAAAGAAGAGGAAAGAAAATAACTTCATTATTTTTAAAGTCAGATTTTGATACATTCTTAAGAACGATAGTATTTCATCACATGGCAACCATGGCCAACAGCAAGGGACCAAGAATCTCCATGCCAGGTCTATGTTCTAAGTGTCTCTTCGAGGCATAAGAATTTACAATACAGAAAACATCTCATCTCTTTAGTATGAAAGATGATTACGATTCACAAAAAGCAACCGTGGCCTCATTGGGGTATTGGGAAGCTATGGAAGCAGCTGGTACATGACAATACACTTTGCAAAGTACATATCCAAAACTACAGAAAAATACGAAAGTCATTCACAGCAGAATCTTTTCAGAGCACTCCTGCAAATGTTTGAGATGTGAAAGAACAGGTAGCAGCGTACTAGTCACTGGAGATCAATTGCAAGTGTGGAGAAAGGCTCAGGACAAAGCCTAAAATCACCATCTGGTCATCAGTACAGACCTGCAAAACGGATTCCTCTGCCTCATTTTTTGCCTTCTCCGTTTCCTGCTGCTGCTCTGTGATTTCAGTGAGACTTTGACGTAACTTGACAACTTCTGACAACAATTGGTCTCTCTCCTCTGTTACCTCTTCTTGAAATCTCAGCAAATCCTCAACACTGGAAGCAAGGAAATAATAGTCAAGCAGCGTCACAGCCCACTTCTGTTCTTCCTCCTCTGCCAGAGCAAGACTTCCGTGAGAAGGAGGAGTTTACTTTTTTTTTTTCATTTTAAACTCCTCTGTATTAAGACTAATGATCAACTGAATTATATGCTCTATCTACTGTGATCAAAGTCACCAACAACCAAGCCAAAACTCTTTCTTGTTGTATCACATCCGCATGGGTTTGAATAAACTTTCCGTTTCCCAGAAAGGTAACAGGGAAAAATTCCCTCTTCTATGCCCACTGCAAAATTAGTCAAGGACCAAAAAAGTTACAATGTTTTAACCAGTCTCTCTGCACCTCACCTGACTGGACACCTAACTAGGTTATGCCTTACAGTCACATAATGTAAAAACAAAACTGACTCTCTGTTTTGACACATTTACAATACGAAAGGAAGTCCAAGCTGTGGGTTCAAGCTCAATCTCAAAAAGCAGCCTTACTGTTCTAAAAGATTATAGACTTTTCAAGGCTGCAATCTGCAAAGGAGTTACTTAGTCTCATGGCCTTGTCACTGGACAGGGTACTTAACCATGGAACTGGAGGGCAATACAGAGGGAACTTCAAGAAGAAATTGTAAGCTGGCAGGTCTCAGCAGCCTAGGCAGAACTGGAAACATGAGTGAGGTGTTGGCAAAGTAACAGCTCCTGGCTCTTGCCGGAAAATGCAAAAGCAGCCAGAGAGAGAAGACTTTAAGGAGACTTATACTAGGGGGAGGTTGAATGACCAAACTTTTAGATCCAAGGAAACCTGTTAAACAGGTCCAGAATGTTTCAGGGACAAAGAAGGTGTGGATTTCTCATGGACCCAGGTGGTTTATGTGCTGGCACATTCCTTGGAGGGGGAAGTGTCTGAGCACACTGAAGACCTCTTGTTTTTGCAGCCTGGATACACAGAGCATGCAGAGACAAGCATGTCCCATACATATCCTGCATGCATAGTATAATTAAATACCTTAAGCAGTGTGAAAATTTCAAGCCATGATCAGGAGGGCCAACCATGAGCAATTTCAGTAGTAAGTGCACAGGTCACAGGGTCAACACACTTAATCCCATCTTTGAGTTTAATTTGTTACAGCGTAAGCAGTCTCTGAGGACCCGATTCTACAAACAGTAGATTCTGGAGAGCTTCTGAGCAGCTCCAGAGGATGATTGTTACATGCACAATGTGGTGGCTTAGAGGCTCCATCTCAGACTAGGTCCCTCTATGCATGTTTGGTTAAAAAAAACCATAATCTTGAAAGTGTACAAATATAAAATATACACAAGAACACAGTGTTAATGCCTTATAACAAAGCTAGGAACAGGAGAGAAATCAAGTCTCCTGCCTTCTTTATTTATCTCCTTGACCTTGCTGCTGTGAACTGTAAAAATGTTGACAGGATCCTATTCTCAAAGTATGCTGCAGTGTTTGTCAGATAGAACAATATGACACATACTGAGAAAGTGCATAGTATTCATTTTATTTGATCTCTCAGCTTAATCCAACACTGAATGAACTCGCTTAGAGCCTCATTCTGTACTTGCTCACTGCATAAACACACAGACAAATAAATGTGTATTCATGAGAAAAGGCAGAAAAGAGCTCTCTGTTTTCCACTGTGTCTACATGGCTAAACAAGGTATAGAATGATAGAAAATCCGATCAGGCTTTCCCTCTCCCTGGGGAAAACTTACTTGTACTCCTGTCCAGCTCTTTCCTTCATTAAATTATTTAGGCGTAAAATTTCCTTTTTCAGTGAATTAATCGTTTCTTTAGTTTTCTGTTCCCTTTCATGGGCTTTATCCACCATTTTCCAGGCCTTTTCAAGCTCCTAGGAACAAAATGGAAAACAATTACATAAATTAAATTGTATTTAAAAATAACCACAAATTAGAAATTAATCGCCTTGCACTTTGGTTAGTTTAGAAAACAGATTTTTGTGCCTTTTCATGCTTAGGTTCACAACAGTTCCCTTCAATCTTTTTTTGTGCTTAACATTTTGAGCTGTTCCAGCTATGTCAATTTACACCAGAAAAGCTCTACTACATTAACACATAGATCTGAACATTCTCAAATCTCACTCTATGAGGCTTTGATCACGTGAGTACCACTAATATCTAAAAATTTACTGACAATTCAGTGTTCACAAAGGTATCACCTACTTAAATAGCTCATGTCTGTAAAATTCTTATTAGCTGCTAGGACAATGAACATCCAGTTTGATTCGGACGAGAAAAAGATGTTACTCTGCCTCTTTGTAAATTTGTAAAAGATGTTCTGCCTCTTTGTAAATTTTCACCTGTGAGGACTTAGCGTAATTTGACTTGAACTACTTATTTGGACAAGACACAATTCTTATGCCAAATTTTAGCACATGGAGTTACTTGAATGACAGATTTGTGTGCCTCTCACAAGCCTAGGGTTTGATACCCACAAACAGGATAGGGGAGGAGGGTTCACTTGATTTTTTAACTTGCTCTGTATCTCTCTCTCCCTTGAATCAGATCCTTATGAATCAAACAAAAGGCTTATTCCTTGCCAGGTTCAAATGAAGCTCCTACCATTTCTGGAATCCTGTACTAAAAAAAAAAGCATAAATTCAGAAAGTGACTGGACTGGAAGGAAAGTTCCTGAAGTCTCAGTAAATAATGAAGATACTACTTTTACACTAGAAGTCCCTGAGCTTCAAATCACAGCGTGACGCTCTTTTCTCAGCTGGCTCCTAGCAGAGTTCTGGACTTGATGAACTTGTACACATTTGGACTCCAAGTGTGGCTGTGTAGTTCTACATTAGCTCTAGGGTCTCCCCAAGGAAAGCCAAATAGAAGCATCATTGTATCAGGCCATAATATCCCTTTCAACCCCTACTTGCACCATATGAAAAAAATACTTTAAAAACCATCTCCACAATGAAGAAAATAAAGTAATTTAATTTATATCAAATTGTTTACGTAAGTTCTTTACTGTAATTGACATCTCTGTTTCTGAAAAAAACCAACCCTATTTAACATTAAGCTCTAAATTATGACAGCTATGTTACGGTATATTGTTAATATACTTATGGAACCCTTAAAAATCAAATACATGTAATATTCAGCTGTTTACTGCCTAAATTAAAAATTCAAACTCTAGAACTAGCAGAAGTAACAGGCTACCACATTTTGTGGAAAAGATAACACAAAGTATAACATCTGTAGCCTCTTCAAACTGCAGAAGGAATACATTTCCATTTTATTTATTCAACTAGCTCAGCATATCCAAATTTGAGAAACCATCTGGAACTTCAAGATTAGGAATTTTTGCTCTTCCTTTTTTCTCCCCACATACTAATAAAGAGTTAAACAATGGGCTTTCCTTGCTCAGAAATTCTGAAAATTACAGTCAATTAAACTCACTACCTACAAACAGTATTTTCATCACTTAATAAATTACTTAGTCCAAAATTTAGCTTGAAAAATGTGCTTTTTCACTTATGTATCAAGCATATTTACACAGTTTTATGTATTCAAGTCAATTTTTATGTCATACATTTTGAGTTCTAATTTCCATTCAATGCAGCAATGATCATACATAAAGTATTAAGTATCATCTAGTAAATTACAAGTTTTTCATTCATTAATATCTTACACAAAAAATCTCAATTCTGAAATTTAAATAAATGCATGTTAGGCTGAAATAATGGCATGAAGACACAGTGTATCATGTTGACTAGCAGAAAAGCTTAAAATACAACTGTAAATAAACAAGTTTCAGATGTGTCAACCAGTAAGACGCAACCACCCTTTCTCTAGAAAAATGCAAATTGGAAGTAAGATTAAAGCTGATTACTTAAATCAGAGCTTCCTGCTGGCTGATTAGACTATGATTAAAATTGTTTTTTGATTATGATTGGAGTTTTGGAGAATAGAACTGAGGAATAAAATCAATACAGCCTCTGAAAGGTTTTAGTGGCTCCACTGAGTGTTTTGTTGTGATGAGTATTTGCAATAGTGATCACTTGAAGTCAATGAGGCCATTCAAATAAGCACTGATTTCAGGTCACCCTAAGCTGGGCTTTTTGAACTTTATGTTTGGTGTGTAAAAACTATTCTATTGAATTTGTATTGATAATACCAATTTTTATCAATAAAGTCAGGAGACACAGGTGATGGCCACATTAATATGCAAAATCTAAATAAGAATTTGCTACAGACTTCAGCATCAGCAAAACTGGGCTTCATTGTAGTTGCTTCTTGGTTGTGTCTTCTACTGCAAGAGTGGATCAATAGATCCTTTATTTTCAGAAGTAAAAAGCAGCAAAATTTTGATGATGGAAGCCTTCAGAGAAGAAATATTCACATTGTTATTCAGTGTGAAAGACTGCGATGTGCCAGCAACACGGGGTAACTGCAGTACAAGATAGGTAGGTAATGCATGGCAGTCTGTTGCATAATTAAAGGAAGTACACTGGATGTCTGCTGTTGGAATCATTCAAAACTTTTTGGAGAAGTACTGAATTCTGGAACTTGTGAAGCAGAACTTATGAAGTGTGACTGTTTTACTTTACTTTTATTAAATATCCCAAAAGATCACATCAGTTTCATTGCTCAGAAACTGAGAATTAATGAAACGCTTTCTTATTATATTGGATTGATACGCCTGGAAATTGAAAATTTGGTAATTTCAAGCAGGGCAGTACAAGCTCCTATAAATTCCCCTTCTAGCGTTTTTCCACTGCAGACTCGTGGATCAGTGTCCCTACCCATGAAAAACAGAATTGTATAACTTCATTATTAGCTTGGCCCTTTACTCTTTTGATATGACTGTAAACAGCAGATTGTTATGTCCAGTTTATTAAAGCTACAAAATAGATCCTTTAACAGCCACCTGACAATTAACAGCTATTGATTATCACTGACCCACGTCCTGCCAGCCACTGATCTGTGTGGTTAACCCCTGCCCCAAACCAACCCCACTGATTACAAACAGGCTTCACATGGAGAAAAATTTTGCTTCTGCAACTTTTACTTCTTACCCTAATGACCCATCAAGTCACCAAGACTTAGGGCCTTAATTTGGAGCAACTATACCATTTTTACAGGAACATCCCCATCAGGATTCTTTTATTGTTTATAAAGAATTAAACTGTGGGACAGATTGTTTGTTTGATTTAGCACTGAAGAATACCATCATGGCTACTTTAGCACTTGAACTTCCCTCAACACTTAGTTTGGACACACAAGAAACACATTTTTTGAATGTTAACAAAATTGTAGTGAAATACTACAGCTCTAATAGAACTTCCCTGCAGCGAGAAGAATAATATGGAAAATAAAGGGTTTACCAGGCAAAACCTCAAACAAAACATGAACATTTTAAACAATATCCAAATAATTCCTGAACCTTTAAGAGAAAGACTAATTCTCATAACCAAACTGAAAAAGTATCAGCCATATACTTGGCTCACAGCATACCACTAGAAATGAAATGTCACATGTTGTGCATTGCACATCATTTCTAACAGGATCATATTGTCAAGCAGCTTTTTCACTACAAAATCACTTAATGGGTTCCATAGTAGGCATTATGGTTCAGTCATACCCTGCCTGAGCTTCAAATTAGCTGCTGAAATTGGAAAGGCTCTTATTTTCCCAGCATTTCCACTCCTCAGCTATATGACATTCCTAAGACAGTGTCTCCTCAGTTTGGGAACATCTTGAAGGATCACCTCTCGTACTGTTCACACACAGAGTATTGCCATGTAATAGCAAAAAGGAAATTATAAGGATCATTGTGGTTCCTGACATTCATCTACCAGGTTTTGATTAGCAGCAGTGAAAATCAACAAGATTTTCTACACTCTTCCTCTTCCTTGAGGTGGTTTTGGGCAGTACCATGGGTTTGCAAGCTGCAGCCATAGGATGACAGTGCTGCTATTTATATTTACTCTGAATGTATTTTCTTCATAATTCTAAGGACAAGAAACTTCATTTCAAAGAACTTCTATTTCTGTAGTGCTCAAAAATCACTCTGGATTGCTATACTGACTTTATTTTACTGGAACAAAACACTTTATTGTAAGGCATGGAGGTTTCTCAACTAAATGGTATATTAAAGTCTATCTAGGTATCACAAAGCTAAGTTTTTAAAACATCAAAATGAAAAAAGTTCCAAATACAGTCTTATGATCACTTGGCAGCTTTAGGTTTCTGACAGTCAAAATTCACTGTAAGCCTAAAAACATCAACTGTTTTTAGTAAGCCAAGCACTTTGATTTGACAGAGTTCATATTAAGAATAACAAACAGCACATCAGAGTAAATTGGTGAAATCACACTGAAGTGCTATATAGGATTCCTTCTCAAAGACACCATGAAACATTTATTTATGTAAGTTATCACTTCCCTGGCCTAAAACCCACATTTCCGCAATAAGCAGATGTTTTATGTTCTGGCAAGAGTTAACATCCAAGCAGCCCTGCAAAAGTATTAATGAATCAAAAAATGTAAGTTGAAAATGTGCCATTTTACAGAGGGAAAGCTTAAACAAAAACTATTAGTGAGTACTTGCAAGATGATGGAGTTGGTTTAGTGCAAATAAACACAGATTTTGACTGAAACCTGTAAAAATACCAGGCTGAGCAAACAAAGGAAAGCAGAGGTTAAACAACTGGAGAAGCCAGCTCTATGCTTAGTCCTCCAGCTAGTTCTCTACATAAAATCAAGTGTTCTTGTAGATGCTTTTCTTATTACCAGGTTTTTCATTAACAATTTAAGATCATACTTCACTCTATTCAAAACTTTACCAACTTCAGTGATGATATAGTTTCCCCATCATCTTTAGTGAGTTTTGTGAGCACAGCTACTTTAGATGACTTCTCCACAAGCTCAGCACTCAGCTTCCTGCATTTCTCCATGAGATGCTTTTCATTTTCACGAGACTTCTTCATAATAGCAAGGAGCTTCTCATATTCGACACGGAATTTTTCCAGAGCTTCATCTCTATTCAGTATACTGATGAATTCTTGGGAGTCTTTTTCCAGTGCTTCAAATGCACTTTCTTCTAGATATAGTTTGTCAGACTTTTCCTGAGTGAAATAATCAACAAACAGGAGGAATTCAATACCTCACTTATGACCTCAGAATACAAAAAAGTAATATACTGTGTGTATAACAGCTACTAAGAAACCATGAAAAAATTTTCTGTAATAACAGTTCTTTCGCTAGCATATAATATGCATGCTGTAGGCTATTTTTCAAACACCTCTCCCCCAATTTTACTGAAATAACTTGTGCTTTACCAGCCAGAGTTCTTGTAATTGAGTCCCACAATTGCTTTAAAGATAAGTCTATAAAATACTGTCATTGTGATAGTGTTTGAATAATGCATCAACTGCTGAGGAAACCCAGTATCTTAGCCCCAATTCTGCCCCGTTCTCTACCCTCTAAACCCTCATTAGTTTATGATTTCTATCCAGATAGTGCCAGAGACTTGCAGACAACCACATATCAAAGCTCCAGTAATGCCAGTGCAAGCCAGTCCTTGCTCTGTGGGAAATGCTACTGTTAAACCTTTCACAGAAGACATTTTTGATCTAGCTCAGTTCTGATGCCAAATCCTTGCAAATGCACCTCTGAGGTGGTCTCACTAGGATAGAGAAGCAGCTCTCCTGTCAGCAGGAAAACTTCAAGGGCAACTTTAACGCTACAGCCCACACTCCAGCCAGCATCAAAGAACAATCCGCACTTAGTGAGCCAAAACTTAGTGCGTCCCCCCTTCAAACCTGCTCTGGGATTCACAGGTTTCTTCTCATTTCATTCTCTTCTCCAAACCACAGAATCACAAAATCGTTTGGGTTGGAAGAGGCCTTAAAGATCATCTCATTCCAACTCCCTGCCACAGACCTTCCACTAGACCAGGTTGCTCAGAGTTCCATCCAACCTGGCCTTAAACACTTCCAGGGATGGGACATCTGCAGCTTCTCTGGGCAACCTGTGTCAGTGCCTCACCACCCTCATAGTAAACAATTTTCTGCTAATATCTAATCTAAACTTACTCACAGTTTGAATCCATTTCCCTCTGTCCTGTCCTGTCTCCCTGTCCTTTCCCCACTCTTGTGAAAAGTCCCTCTCCAGCTCTCTTGTAGGCCCCCTTCAGGTATTTCAGTCTTGATCGTGTTTGTGATTGTAAACAGAGTTAAAAGACAGCAGTAATGAGGGGGGAGGCAGGGCAGGAATCACACCCACGACCTTATATGTGGCAGCTGCTCCTAAAATTTTAGAACTACTACTGCCTGCGTACAAGTAGACCAATTGCTCCTCCTTTCAACACAGGACGTAACTGAGCTCTGCTCCCACAGGTGACACATAAACATGGTATATGGCTACAGATGATACACAGGTGATGTTGTTGGGCTTATCCCGAGGTGCAGCCTTCGTCCTGTCCAGGGGAGAGGAAGGGAAGGGAGGGACAGGTTACAGGTTACCTCAGCCATGCTGCCGTCGGGTGGAGGCGGCGGGCTCGGAGCGGCGGGTCGGTGTCAGTGCCGGTGCCGGGGGCGATGGCGGGGGCGGGGGCGAGGGCGATGGCAGTGGCGGTGCTTGGGTGGTGCCNCTGTGGTATCGTAGCAACGGCGCCGGCTGCGGGCGGGGCCGCGCGGGGCCCGGGGCCCAGCGGCTGCTCGGGGGGGCCGCGGCGGCCGCGTACGTAGATGGCCCCGTTCTCCCCGCCGCCGCAGGGTGACCAAGGGTGACTTGTCCTCCAAAAACTGTGTGTCCATCTTGCTGCTGAAGTTCGGCCGTCAGGGATTTTAACGGAGGACACCGAGGAATGTTTCCCGTCTGACCCAAAAGCCTCCCCGAGCAGAGCAGCTCAGCGCGGCCGGCAGGGTGGGCCAGCTCAATCACAGAATTGTTAGGGTTGGACGGACCTCTGGTGATCATCCAGTCCAACCGCCCTGCCAAGGCAGAGTCACCCAGAGGAGGTGACACAGGAATGTGTCCAGGTGGGTTTTGAATGTCTCCACAGAGGGAGACCTCACGACCTCCCTGGGCAGCCTGTTCCAGGCCTCTGCCACCCTCTATGGAAAGAATTCTTTCCTCGTGTTGAAGTGGAAGTTCTTGCGGTTTAGTTTATGGCCATCGCTCCTCATCCTGTCATTGGGCACCACTGAAAAGAGCCTGGCACCATCCTCTTGGCACCCGCCTTTGAGACATTTATATGCATTGTTGAGATCCCCTCTGTCTTCTCCAGACTGAAGAGGCCCAGCTCCTGCAGTCTCTCATCATACAAGAGATGCTCCAGACTCATCATCATCTTTGTGGCCTTTGCTGGACCCTTTCCAGTAGCTCCTTGTCTCTCTTTACTGAGTCCACTCAAGGCAAGGTCCTGTGGAAGGCAGTAAACAGGGATTTGTGCAGTTTAGGGGCACAAATCGTAGAACTACAGAATATACTGGGTTGGAAGGGACCTTAAAGATCATCTCGTTCCAACCTCATTGCCATGGGCAGGGACACCTTCCACTAGACCAGGCTGCTCAGAGCTCTGTCCAGCCTGGGCTGGAACACTTCCAGGGATGGGGCATCCACCGATTGTCTGGGCAACCTGTGTCAGTGCCTCACCACCCTGACAGTAAAGAATTTCTTCCTAACATCTGACCTAAACCCACCTTCCTTTAGCTTAAGGCCATTTCCCCTTGTCCTGTCACTACATGCCAAATGGCATTTGGAGCCTGGCTGCTGCCATGTCATTGTACCCAGCTATTCACAGTAGCCTGTCTGTGGATGGTTTGGCACAATCCATGGTGCAGGACAAGGGGCAGCAGGACAGCGGCTCCGCTTCAGAGCTGTGCTCAAGGATCAGCCGCTGCTGTTCTCTCCACTCCCAGCTAACCCCTGAAATGGTGGGGTTTATCTCTCTAAGCACACAAATTGTTCCATCTGATAGCTTTTCAGGGCAGGGAATGTACTGTACCATGTATACACTCTCTAGCTGCATGGATGTTGGTTACGACCTTAAAGTACCACTTGAAACAAATAATGATGATGGAAAACTTTTTCTCTTGCTGGTTTAATGAAGCCTGAATTGTAGCACTTCATTTTACTGATTACGTGGCAAAACAGGCAGTTTCAAATGGATGCTTTCAAATGGTCTGATTTTACCATTAGAACTGGAGAATAATATGCACTTTATAATGTATTCTTTTTATGTGTGACTTAATTTACAAAATATCCTATACACTAAAACATTGAATCATTTCAATACACACTTCTCATGAAAAAAAATCAATAAAGTTCCTTTTTTAAGTTTTGCACTCCTCTTTTTCCTCATTTTCTTTTGTACTGATGTTTCTTACATAATAAAATTACCAGGAAGATGATTATGATAAATTCCTTGATTCTAGGATTTCAGTTCTCAAGAGGACCAAACTTCTAGACCTTTAAAATAAAACAACTGCACACGAAATATCAAATGGTATGATTTTAATTTTGTGAGCAAAATACTGCTGGAGGTAGGGTCTGGTTTTCAGAATTTAAAAAAATAATATTATATGATGAACTAAAAAAAACCCCTTCAATTTACATCTCAAATATATAACTTTGATTTTATTATACTGTTTCTTAAATCTTTAAAAGCAAAACAGGAGTGGAAACTCATGAAGGGAGGTAGTCACCTTTGTGCTTCAGGTACATGTTTGTGCTTGAAGGTAACAGCATAAATGTGGCCAAAAATTATACTCATTTATTAAGACACTGCCATGAGCTTCCTGGTCTGGTTGAAAATGTCCCTGTTCACTGCACAGGGTTGGACTAGAAGACCTTTAAAGGCCCCTCCCAACCCAAACTATTCTATAATTCTACTCTTAGGTGTTTCAAACTCCTGGTGAGCTGTGTCTGAGACCATGTAAGGGTGACTGTATAGATCATGACAACTTCCATTTGAGCTAAATTCATTCAAATTCTGCAAGTTCAGCCTCATAGTAGCTGCACCTCTAACTGCAGTGCAGACAGAGTGGGGTGAGTGCTTGGAGTCCATGATAACTCCTGCAAAAGCCCATTTTTTTACAAAAAAATCACAACTCAAAACATCACAACTCATAGCACATAAGTTCAACCAGGACACAAATCTGTGACAAGACTCAAATATTCACATTGAATTAATTCTGCAACAAATGATATTAAACAGCAAGAGAATGCCTCAACAGCTTCATAAACAAGGAGCTGTCTCAAGAGGACACCTGGGTTTCTGACCTTACCAAGAACTTACTTTAGCTCAGGATCAGCCACTTAAAATTCCCTGTACTTGAGATTCATCAGTGAAGTGTAAATAACCACAGTGGCCATCCTGCAGTGGTGCTGTGACTGTCATGGCTATAAATGATGCACTCATGTCAGAGAGAGAACCTCTGGACAAGGTGGAGCTCTTCAAGTGGGATCACTTTTTAACTCTCCCTTTTAAGATACGCATGTGTCCCCAGCTCTGCAAAAGCCTTTCTGCTAGTAAGAGCAAAAATCTCCAACGGCCACAGAAGAAAAAGAAAAATACCTTAAATAAAAACAAATAAATCTCCATTAATAACACAGACAAGCCAGATCTAGAAAGTTTCAGTTAATTGAAAAGATTGTTATTTATTTCCCTGAATGTCTGACTTTGTTCAAGAGACACATGCACTTTATAGTAAATAAGAAGAATCACCTGTCTCACCAGCTGCATAAAAGAGAGTTTTGCATCAGTGGAGCATGTTGGTGTGCATGGAGACAGGCTTACTAGAGAAGAAGTGTTTGCTCACTGATTTATTTGCAGTCACAACCCTTGTGCAGTTAATTTAAGGCATGTTTTAGACTGTAGTGGCATGAAAATGATAAGCCATTACTTCCTGAATGTAAAGATTTATGGGCTACTGCAGAGATATAAATAATAAAGTAAAATCTCACCATAAGATGACCCAGGAGTATGTAAGCCATTTGGGGCAGGGACCATGACAGTACATGTCTTCTGGAAAGTGTAAAAGGAACCTTGTGGCCTCTGGCCCGTAAGGATAGGAGGCACTGATAAAGGAAAGCGCGGGGGCTGAAGTGATTCCTCCCAGTCCCGCTGCTGTCAGGAGGCGCCGGGAGGCGGCAGCACCGCACCGCGGCCGCGGCCGCTGAACCGACCCGGAGGCGGGTTCCAAACATCCCGTAATGCACGGGGATGTAATGGTGGGGTGAACGCGTGCTCATGCATGAGGCTCTGCATTTCAAGTCGGTTTTGCTCCGTTTACTCAGATAATATCATCAACGGAATATTACCACCGAGGAAAGCAAAATTTATCTACCGATTTGCTAATATTAAATTATTGTTTGATATGTATTACAAATGTGTTACATAAAATATTACTTAATCTAACTGAGTGTAATCTAAGTCTTGTAATTTCCCCAGTGGTATGGAAATCCAGCAGAGCCTCATGGCCTCAAAGAGCAGAGATGCTGCAGGCACTGTCAGTGGGCTGACATCCTGGAACATACCCTGGAAACCAGATTGCCTTCTCAGAGTTGCATTGGTCTTGCAGTATTAAAAGGAACAAGAGCTTACTGAAAATGCTCCTTTTTCTCCAGTGACAAGGAAATGCTATACGTTTCTCAATTACTTAATTACCTAACTGATATTTTTACTATATTCTTTTTCAATGTCCTCTCTGCCTGTTATTTTCAAACTTAATGATAGTTTTATATCAAGAACGGTTTTTCAGTTTAAATTGGATTTAGACTTTCTACTTTGTTCATAAAGATGATGCAACAGGTCTCAAATAACAGTAACCTTTGATCATGTTTGGCACTAGACTTGAGCCAATGATCTCAAGAGAGGAAACATTACCATTTTCATAAGAAGTTAAATCACGGCAATGTTTCAATTAATAGAAACACCCAAATAAAGAGCTTGGTTAGTTCTGAGAAGCTAAAGCTGACAAGTGGTCTGTGTATAATGTACAATTACATGCTCTACATAAAAAAAAAATAGATGAGAGTTATGGAAAGTAACTAAAATTAATTAAATAATCCTGAAACTAAGTTGAACTTGCTATTCCCCAGTATGGTTTGAAACTGCAGAACAGTTTTCCATCCCAGTTTTTCCTCCTAGTTCTGCAGCTGAGATTACTGTGGCCTGCCATGCTTGTTAGAAAATTCCTCTCTTCTACCTTTCCCCAAACCAAACACAGGGATTCTCCAAGACTGCTGGATTAAAGCAATGCTCTGCAGATCCCCCTCACCATCACTGCCCTCTGTGGGCTCTTACCATCACCAGTGTTATGGTTTATGCTACAAATCTGGCCTTCAGCTTTAGAGAGTGAGATGGGGGGTCTTTTCTTCCTGTATATGTGAAGGAATGGTCTGATAGAAGTAACCCCTCCCATCCTGGTTGCCCAGCATCATTAATCACTGGGGAGGCTATAAAGGAAAGCCTAGAAGGTAACATAAATACACTCAGCCCTGCAGAGCTCTTAGGTTTCTTCAGTCAATGACTTCCATTACCTTCTTACCAGTTCTGATCCATGGCTGTCTTCCCAATCAGGAACATTTGGGTCTATTTAAAAATGAGTTTCAAATATGTGTAGAGTCATGGTGTGCTCATTAGCTTTCCAACAGCCTTTCGGTTCCAGCAGCAGAATCCAGGCCCCAATATCATATTCCTGTTCCCCTCACATTTTATTCTTCAGCCTTTTAATTCTCAGCCACCCAGTCTCTCCCTAGATGAAAAATTTGTCTGGCATCTTTCACTATTTTACACCTGATTCCTCTGGGAGGAAGAAGCTTTTAGAAAAAAAATCTTAACGCCCAGAGAAAGCTGGAGAAATCACAAAGATTTAAGATGTTTATAAGGTCAGGTGTGAGGGGGTAGATGAGGACACCATATGGTGAGCTGTGAGGAGGTGATCCCGTCTCCCTGCACATGTCCTTGCATGATAGCCAGGAGGTGTGGAGCGTCCATGGGTGGGAGTCCCCCACTCCCTTCTCCCCTTGATCTGCTCCTGCTGTGTCTGTTAAAGCACTGTCGTGCTGCAGTCTCCTTCAGGCTTACACAAGGCTGGGCCCCAGCAAGGCCTGACAAGTGCAAGATTATCACTCCTGCTTTCTCTGTGTGAAGTGTTAATGTAATCCCTCTGTGTACTCCAGGCTGGCAGTTGTCTCCTGTTTTCTTTGATTTTCTTATTTACTGTTTCTAAGAGTTTACAGAACTATTGATGGTTTTGTAATGAATTAGAAATACTAGTGGAAAGAATAAGTTCTCAATCTTCTAACATGTCTGAAAGCAGCTGAGAAAGGTACCTAAAATTTGACTCTCAGCCCAAATCTTGTTCTTGTCCTGCAGCTGCTGATGGGATCTTAGAGTCCATTTTAGAAATAATATTATTATATCTAATTTCTGCTGCAGTAGTAACCACATCACAGAGCCACAGGTTAAGTCCCAGTGTGTGAAGAACTATGGTACTGTTATTCCACTGCTTGCAGCTTCAGGTCCTGCCCAGCATGTGAGTAAGGTTAGCGGAGCTGGGCTCATTATCAAATAAATTACTACCTTTAGCAAGATAATGATCTCAAGCATTCTGCAGTGCAGCAATACTCAAACAATGAATCATGTCCTAGAGTTGTCAGGATTTGTGCTTCTAGCTTTCCCTCTTTCAGACTGCTGAACTGCATCAAAAACCCCCTAACACAAATCAAATGAATGTGTCTTGGTTTGAGTTTTCCATTTACGTGTACTGTATTGTTAGCATAATTTTATACCATCCTAGGTGGCACAGAAAGTAGATCCTGAATCTAGGATGGTGGATATGTAATATAATCTGTTGAGATGTGAGCCTTCCTGTGAAAAATGTTCAGGTCTTTTCCCTGTATCCCTGAGAAATTTTGCAGATACATACAAATTATAGCCACTGTAACCTATAGTGATTTGTATTGTCCAGTGTGTATATCCATATAGATACACATTCAGAATCAGTAATTACTACCTTATTTGGCTTTATGGGGGTGATATTTAATAGACATTTTCTTCTGGCTTAGGTGATGAATAGCTGTGATCCTGGCAAAGGAGCTGCTTTCTCTCCTCTAGCTGCTGTGAAGTTCCCAGGGGAAATAAACAATGCACCAGACAGGCTGGGTCCTGCAGCACAGAAGCAGGGAGATTCCAGTACTGCTCTTGCTAGAGATATTTCCATAGATTAGGGCATATGAGGAAGGAATGTACTAATAACACCCAGGTTACTAATAAAACTGAATTTGGACACTGAGGAAATAATACCTGGATACACAAATTTACAAATACAAACCCTTTGAATAACATTTAAACTGTTATTTAGTTCGATAAGCACTTCAGGAAATAGAAAGAACAGGATGATTTAACAATCCCAGCTATGACTCATAAGCTAGCCAGTCTCAGAACAAATCTGTGCCACCACATTTGCCTGGTGTCCTCATGATAGCACAAAGTCTTAGCGCAACATAAAGTGCAGATTGTCTCCCACCAGCACACATGTCCACCATCTGAGCATAAAACAAAAATTAAAGCAGTGGTGGTGGAGAACGTGCAACATGCCAGAGCAGTAGTAATATAAACCAGTTGTTGCAATGCTGGGGAAAGAGGAGGGGTACAATATAGTTCTCTAAATCACATAGATGTTACTATGCTCGTGCCCTTAAGCTTCCTGTGAAAGTGACAGTTGTTGAGAAAACTTATTTCTGTGAAAATATAAGATGGCCCTTAACTCTAGAATGAGGGTAGTGTTGGAAAACACTTTCAAAAATCCTTTACTGTGGCCTTGATCATTAGCTAACACTTGCTGTGCCGCAGTTCCCGCATCCCTACAAGGACCAAGCCTGTCAGAGTTCAAAAAGCATTTGGACAACACTGTCAGGCACATGGTGGGGTTGTCCTGCGCACGGCCAGGAGCTGACCCTGTGGGTCCCTTCCAACTCAGGATATACTACGATTCTAAAGAAACTAGTACCACTCCTGGGCCTCAGAAGGATGTTAGCAGCTCCACAACTTTTTACCTGTGCCAGCTTTGAGCACGAAAATGGGTCAGCACCTCCGAGATCTACTCCTTTGCTGCGATAAGAACAGTACGCGAGGTTACGTTTCAGCTGCTTTCCTGAGTTTCAGGCACGACCACCAGGAGGTCAGAATACATCCGAGAAGCAAGATGAGCGCATTTCCTCTCCGTCCGCCGTGCCCTCGGTCCAACACCGTCTGGGAAGCTAATGGGGAAGCGCAGG
>VZTE01003397.1:1228311-1423113 GCA_013397775.1 Eulacestoma nigropectus
GTGCGGGGGGCGCGGGAAGGGCCGCGCCCGCCTTCGGGACGGAGCGGCGGTGCGGCCCTTCCCGCGGCGGGTCGCGTTGGTGTGGCTGTCCCCGGGTAACTTTTGTGTTGTGCGCCTTCTCCGTCCCGGTGGGTACCGGGGCACCGGCAGGGTCGGGCCCCTGAGGCGGGGTACTGCGCCCACCAGAGCTCCTGCAGAGCTTTGGGCATCCCTCTCCCTGCAGCCCAGGCGGGAGCCGCACGCGCGGAGCGGCGGGAGCNNNNCGGGAGAGCGGCCGCAGCGCCTCGGGGACGCGGCGGGACCGAGCCGTGTGATCAGAGACCTCTCGGCCATCGCCCTTTGCTGGTGACACAGCCCGTGGTGTCCTGGGGCCAGCGCTGACCTCGGACATGTACAGTCCATGCAAAATGCATCATTGAGCTTTGCTGCCTGTTCAGTGTTACACGGCTTGGGCTTAAAACTTCCTTGTCTTCCCTCTGAGATACACAACATCTCACTAATGAGTACAGAGAGAAGGAATGAAGTTTTCAGTGGAGCTGAAGAAGGGATATTTTCAGTAGAGCTGCTCTTCATATGTGTGGGCATGTTTTTTAAGGTGGGCAGCAGATATTTGTAGCTCAAACCAGAGTGAGCCAGGACTGTGATGCTGGAAGTCAATGGTGTGCAAAACTGACGTGCAGAACACAAGCCTAGTGGCCTTTGCATCTTCAGCTTGGCAGTCTCCCACTGAAACAGTTCTTTTGGGAACTGCCATGCTACAATCCTTCAGGAAAATAGGACATGTTGCTATTGGCATCTCTTACGTGGTCAGGCAAGATGAGCAGTGTCTCTAAGCAAACATTACTATTAATATGTTTCTAATGAGTGCTGTAGGCCTCACCCATACCCAGTGCATCTCCTTCAGGCACAAGTGTTTGCCATGAGCTGTCAGGCAAGGACCTGAGCTGCCATGAAAGCAGCACTTGGACAAGAGAGCCGATGTAGTGCAGCGTATCGTGTTGTGTGAGGTTTTTTACTTTGGTTTGGTGATGATGGTAATGCTCTTCTGCAGCTCTGACTGAAGCGATTCTGGCTACCTTCATAGGCATCTGCTTTTAAAATCAGATTTTCCTTAGTATAAGTGAACAGGGTTCTCTCAGTCCTCAAAGAAAAGTAGAGCATAGAAATTAGGAATAGAAACTTCAAGCCTTCTTTTCAGCCGTGTTTTCAGCACAATAGATGCTTCATGTTGCTCTCACGTGGGAACTGCACATATTAAGTGTGATTGCCACAGATGTGGAGAGAGGTGAATTGATTTCCCAAATTTAGAGAACCAGTGTGAGTACTGGGACCAGCCCTGAGGGTTTCTTGACTCCCAGCTCTAGATGACACTATTTTTTGCTTGCATGACTTGGGTGTACGGGACTCCATGATCTGTGTTCGCACCAGTGGCATCTGCAAGGAAGAAGCAACCTGTGCACACCAAAGGCATTGAACTTGTTTATCAAGAGCTCAGGTGGTGGCCCCTCCCCACCTAACTGTCTTCCTCTTTTTGTTGCTTGGAGCATTACTATACAGTAAGAATGCTTTTCTTTTTTTTTTTTTTTTTTTTTTTTTTTTTTTTTTTTCCCCCTACCCACTACCTTTTCCTAGTCCAGTCAGACTAAATATCCCTCGTCAGGGACTGAGGAATTTCGTTTTCCTAAGTAATTGTTTTGGGCCATCTGATGACTAGGGCAACCAAAAGCTGCATGTCCTGCTCCCCTTTTGTTTTTTTGTTGATGCTATCCATGGCAATAAGGGCTCTTGTATGTCTCTGCATGATGTCTCAGAGGGATGCCAATGCTTATGATTCCTCTTGCATGGCAATGACTAACACAGGAAAGGAATCTGATCCACAGAAAACTAACACTGATGTTTCACAAGCTGATCTCACTAATTTCTGCGTTTGTTTTTTAAGAAAAACTGTATGGTTTTCCAAAGGACAGTTTTAGTCTGGCTTTTGCAACTGTCTACCTGCTGACTGTGGTTTCAGTATCTTGGAGCTTGCCTACAAATGAATTAACACAGGTATATGAACTCCATGAAGAGCCTGCATGAGTCTCCCTGCTATCCTGTGCTGTCCTGTCCTGCTCGCTCTGCTCCACGGAATTGCAATTGCAATCCACAGCAATGGTGCAATGGAAAAGGAAGCTGAAAAAAGCTTCTGGCTTGTTCCTTTAGAACCCCTTTAAAATGGACTGTTGGATGGGCCAGCTTTTTCTCTCCCAAGTGTTATTACAGTCCATTTATACTGGGGAAAAAGCACGTTTGCTGCCAGGCAGCATATTTTCCATCGGCACTTGTAATTGTTGGGTGGCAGAGAGAGGTAGAGACTCTGGTTTCCAGGCTGGAGGGAGAGAGCATGGCCAGGGTGTGCACTGGGTAGCATTGTCATGTGCCCAACCATGAATTCCAGGTTTTGCAGGGATGCAGGTTCAGCTGTGTAAAAAAAACCACCTGCCCGCTCACTCCTTGGAGCGGGCAGGGAGGCAGGTAGCCAACCTTCAGGCTGCTTGAGGGATGAAGAGCTGGCCTGGGGTGTAGCTGCAGCAGGGCTCTTTTTTTAGCTTGTTTATACTTAGACACACACATGGGCCATGCAAAGTTGGCTGAGCCAACCTTGACCAGCAGCAAAACAAACAGGTTTTACTGCCATGACCTGAAGGCCGGATCAGCTGCTGAGCTTCGCTGGAGCAGAGACAGATTTCATTTCTGTCAAGGAGAGGAGGCTCTCGTATAGGCTGTCTCAAAACAAACACTGTGCTGGCTTGCTCAGACTTCCTCATGGAAGCAGTGTTAAGAAGGCTTATGCAAGACAAAGAAGTGATTCGAGGTAGCCAGCATGGCTTCACTGAGGGCAAATCATGCCTGACCAATCTGGTGGCCTTCTCTGATGGAGTGACTGCAATGTTTGGCGAGGGAAGACAGACTGCTATAATTTACCTAGACTTCTGTAAGATCCTTGACATGATTCCACACAATATCCTCATCTCCAAATTGGAGAGAAATTAATTGGAAGGGTTGGCTGTTCAGTGGATAAGGATTTGGCTGGATGGACACATCCAGAGAGTTGTGGTCATTGGCTCTCTGTCCAGGTGAGGGCCAGTGGTGTCCTTCAGGGACTGGTGCTCTTTAATACCTTGTCAGTGGCATAGTGAGATCGAGTGCACCCTCAGCAGCTTTGCAGATGAGACCCAGCTGAGCGGTGCTGTTGGCACAACAGAGGGAAGGGATGGCATCCAGGGAGACCTGGACAAGCTTGAGAGGTGGGCCCACAAGAATCTCATGAAGTTCAACAAGGCCAAGTACCAGATGCTGCACCTGGTTTGGGGCAACCCCAGATATGAGGACAGACTGGGAGAACTCATTGAGAGCAGCCCTGTGGAGAATGACTTGGGGTCTCTCTACATGAAAAGCTGGACCGACCCAGCAATGTGTTCGTGCAGCCCAGAAAGCCAGCCATGTCCTGGGCTGCATCCAGGGCAGCATAGGCAGCAGGTCGAGGGAGGGGATTCTGCCCCTCTACTCAACTCTGCTGAGACTCCACCTGCAGTGCTGCATCCATCTCTGGAGTTCCAGCCCAGGAAGGACATGAAACTCTTGGAGCAGGTGCAAAGGAGGCCACAAAGATGGTCAGAGGGCTGGAACACCTCTCCTATGAAAACAGGCTGAGAGAGTTGTTCAGCCTGGAGGTTCTGGAGAGACATCATTGCGGCCTTCCAGTACCCATAAGGTTCAGTCAAGGTCTCTCCAACATCTGTACACATAGTTGAAGGAGACCCTAACTTAAACACTCTCTTTTGAGACTTAAAAATTAACAAGTGAACTGTAAGTCCCATAGCAACAGTTCCTGCACAGCATTTAATAGCTCCTTTCCTCCAAGCAGATGGACCTGCTCTACCTCACTGGCCCTGATTCACCATGAGACCAAACATTGCAGGCCCTCAGGGCTTAAAAATATCCACTGGGATATTACAGTGCAGATCCAGACCTTTGGGGTTTGGGGTGCCTTTCTCCTGTGTTCAGCACTCTGTGCTTCTGCTGGTGGTGGTGTGGCACTGGTTGAGCAGAGGCACCAGCAGCCCTGCAAGATGGAAGGGCTGGGTAGAGCCCATTTGCCCAATTTGGTCTCACAGTGGAAAATGGAACAGAGAAGTGAAACTGTACACACAGTCTGGTCAAAGCAGGTACGTGGGAGGAGGGAGGTGAATTGAAGGAGTTCAAGAGAGCAAGGATGTGTCAACCTAATGCTGAGCCCTTAAAATACCCCACTCTAAAGCTCAGCTCAGCCCACACTGATCATTTCATCAGGCTTTGGATGAAGACAGTGGGAAGATTTGAAGTGGTGGTAGCTGAAAATGAGGGTGGTGCATTCCTCCTCCCCAGCGCATTTGTGCGCAGCTGGGTAATGTCTCTGTTGTCTGCCTGCAGCCAGCTTGTTGAGTCCTCTCCTCCTTCTGGTTGGGGGACTTTGTTTCCTGTTGCATATAAAATTTCTTCACTTCTCTATCCTAAAATATTGTAGTTTATCTTTTGTGGTTCTGTGTTTCACATCTTCCTGTGCTCTTACACTTGCTTCCTGTCTCTTCTGTGTTTTCTGTTTCTCCCATTAGCTCTCTAAACCCAACTCCCCGAGCAAGTATTTCTACCTTACAAGCTGCTTACAGCAGCTTGATGCTTTTCTAGACAAACCAATCCCAGACAAAACTGTCCCAGCCCTTGCACTTATGCAGCTGCTCATTTGACCCTAATCCATTTTAAAAGGAGAGTGCTGGTGGGTGAGGATGGAGTCGGAGGAGGAGGTCCTTGCTTGCCAACACATCTGCAAGGCTGAGACCCACGGTGTGCTCTGCACAGTTTCCCATGGGAGAAGCAGTGTTTTAACTCTTCCCTGATCACTTCAAACTGATTATTTCTGGTCTCTTGAGCTTTTATGATCATTTTATTAGGTAAGGGGGTGAGTTTATCTGTCTTTTAATCAATCTCTAATTTAGATAACTGCATTATGTACCCATCTTCTGCCTGAACTTCCTCATTCATTCTCTTTGTGTTTTGCAGACTTCCTGGCTGTGCTTCAGTGGCGGGTGACTGAATTCAGTCTTCTCTGCATCACGGTGATAGTAGTAATGTGAAGTTTAATGAGCACCTGCAAAGCTGTGTAGCAGGTAAGTGCTCCAGGGGTCATTCTTCCTTCCAGATTTGATGTGATTTTAAAAAGCTTCTTAATGGGCTCTCACTAGGAGATCTTGAGCCTTGCAGCAGAAATGCTGAAAGGAAATTGGTGTGGCTTATATTTTAGAAATGTTCCCAGCAGTGAGCTGCAGATAGCTTCTTGCAAAGCAAAAGTAGCAATGTTGTGTAGGTTCAGTTTGGAAATAGCTTCATTGTGGAAGATCAGTGTTAAAAGCCTCTCTCTTTTGGACTTTCAATGTAAAATTGTTTTTATCTGACTGTTTGGTACAGCTGGGATCTAGTCAGAGAGTGATGGCAGAAGGGAACCAAAGGGTCCAAAGCTTTGCTGACATCAGCTACCGATGCATTTTCTGCTGCGCAGGAGAACTTGCCAGAAGTACCTTACTTAGACTGGGAAAGCACTGGAATTCCCCTCTTTTAAGTGTTAGAGGGAGAGCAAATGCCTGGAAGTGCCTGGACAACTTCCAGATGATCAAGGGTGACAGCAGAGGCAGACGAAGGGAAACAGTGCTTTCACAAGCCAGCGATGTGTAAAGTTTTCATGTTTGTATGAAAACCCCTAAAAACATGCTGAAAGGAGAACTGCTGGGTGAAACCAAAATGTCTGGCAGTGCTGCTCTGCGAGTGTGTGACAGGAGGCTTTACAAGTGGCAGTGGTGGAAAGGCAAGAACTGGAGCTGATGACAGAGCGAGCTGGCAGAGCAGCAGTCCTGGCTGACACAATGTCCTGCTACAGCTCTTGAGTACCTGTTAGTTCATGCTCTCCACGTGATTTTTTTTTTTTTTTTAAACTTACTTATTCTGGATCTGTGTTGGGTGGTGTCTGTCCCATTTTTCCCATGACAGAGTTCAAACAGCTGCTCTGCTCTAGCAAAGCTCAGCTCATGGAGTTCCCTGGAATGCTCCTCCAGCCAGCCCCGATCAAAGCTGTGAGAGCTGGCCCACTGCCATTCTCCTGTGTGTAAATGAAGCTCTTTCTCTTTTTCCTTTCCATTTACCATCTTTCATTATTATCCCTCCTCCAGAATCAGGTTTTTCTAGCTGATCTAGCACATTATTTGTATCAGCAGTATTTGCCTCAAGGCAGAGATGCTTTTTCAGCATTTATAGGGAAAACATCTGATGCATCCCACTGCCATGTATGTGGCTCAGAAAAACCAAGCATGGTGTTGGCAAGGATGAGGACCACTGCAGCCAACAGTTGCAGAATTTAAGCCCTGTTAGGCACAGTCTCCAACTCATAGGGTTATTCTGGTTGCCTGGCAAAGGAAAACTGTTACTGTTCCTTCACTTCTGAAACCAGGGGAAGAGCACGTAGAGAAGGGTCTTGTGCCTGAGCAAGAAAAGGGACATGAGTTATAAGGTGTCAGCTGAGCCACCTGTGTAACCAACCCATCTTTCCCTGGGTTGCCTCCAGGGATGGTGGGTGCCCTCTGTTGAAAAGGAATAGTTTGTGGTCAAACCCAAATAAAAACAATGTCAATCGGCTTGAGAGTGCCTTGCTTTCAGCTCTACCAAATTGCAGAGGGTTTGGTGATGAGTGGTGAGCACCTGATGAGTAGTGGGAGCAAATGTTTCCCACACTGTCTGCAAGGAGGTGAAGTAGCTCCCTAAGACAAGATACCACCTGCCTGTGCCAGGATCCCAGCAGGGATCCAGACAGCTTGTCTGGAGAAAGCACATGCAGTGATAAGGAGATTTTCCTGCAGGTAGGGGCAGCTAAGCAGCCTTTGGAGGCAGGGATTTGCTGGAAGTTTTTCAGAACAAAGTAAACAGAGACTTGCCAGAAATCATCCAGGCACAGTGTAAGCCATGCGTGTAGGCAGAGGGAAGAAACTGTATTGCTTTTTCAGACCTCTTTTTTCCCCATTTTTTAAGCTCTTGTAGAGTGTTAACACGTACCAGAGGTGGAGCTGAGGAGATGTTCTCAAGCTTAAAATGTCACACTTGATATTCACACTATAGTGCTTCCCAGAGGGGCTTGGTCTTCTGTATCTGCATCCAGAATGCTTAGATCCTAATCTATTTCCTCCTGGATGTTCAGGTACCTTACTGCCACTGGTTTCAGAGGAGAGTTTGATTTCTAAAGGCCTCTGGGGACTTAGCAGCCAAATACCTTGGGACTGTTGGAAATGCGAAGGAAAATACTTGAAGTTTCAGCAGCACAGACACCTCTGCGCTGCAGATTGCAACATGGTAATTAAAAATGACCCTCTTCCAGTCTTGTAGGGGCAAGAATGGAAGGGATGTCTTTATCTTGGGTTGCTGGAATCCACCAGTTGACCCTCCCCTCTTGTAACAGAAAATGACACAAATTATCTGGCACAGTAGGTGACTTAAGGACAGAGCTCTAGTGTGGTCCCACCTAGTGAGCTGGCTATGCTCAGTCTAAGAATCATGGCCATACTCTTCTGCAGCCAAAGTCAAGAGGTGGTCACAAGGTGCTTGGATGATGTTTATCCCACCTTCCTGTTGATTCATAGCTGCATCATGCTCTTGCAATAGGTGCAGGGTTATGATCTCACGCTCTGAGGGAGTTACAGGAAGAAATGTCAAGTGAAAGGGATGTGTTTGTGTGCTAAGTCATCCTCAACACGTGCTCTCAGCTCAGCCTTGTATTTGCTGCTAGTCCTGGATGTTTTGGGTCTCCCATGTGGAGCTGGAAGCTTTGCTCTTTGCTAAGCTCCTTGCCTGCTGTAGCAGAGGGGTTTTTGTGCCTGTGAGCAGGGGCCCCACAGCTATGACTCACAGTTCCCATTACGTTGTAACTTAGCCTTTAAGTGAGCCGAGAGGCTGTCCCTTGGCTTTCAAACAAAGCTTCCTTTGTTGTGCTTAGGGTATAAAGAAAGCAACCGTATGTGCTCACCCCACACATCCCAAATGAAAACCACGTGGCTTCACAATCTTAGTATGTGTGTTTGATACTTCTGCTGTAGCACTGCAAGTTACATCGCTCCTTTCTCCTTGAGTCTTTTTAGAGTGTTTCTGCCCAGTGTTCAGTTTACAAATTCTTCAGGGAAACAAAGAGCTTAGAGATGTTTCCTTTTCTTGGTAAGAAGAGAGGACTGAGCAGAGACCACATGAAAATTATTAAATATGGGTGCATGTGGCAATAGGTTGTCTCTGAGTCATTCCCCTGGGTGAAAATGGCTCTGGGTTGGTGGCCACAGGTGCTGAAAGGATGAGCTTCATGGAAATACTGTACGGAAGTGGGGCAGTTTGTTTTCTTGTATGACTTTGCTTTCTTCTGCTGCTTTTTTATTTATTCAAACTCATTTTGAAGAGCAGGATTAGCCAGAAGTACTGTGCAGTTGACATATTTGTGTGCATGCGTCTGTCTTGGCAGTTTTTAGGTTTATGGCAAGTGAGCCAAGACTGGGATTTCTGCTTCCCAAAGCATTTGTGTTGTTTGTCCTGATCTTTTCTAGAGTCACTGGGTAATGAAGTAAGAGGGTTTGATTCTTCCTCAGAGGCTGTGTGCAACGCGAAGTGTCTCTGCTTAGATCGGGGAGTCATCCTGGTGAGAGTCAAGGAAATGGGGCAATGCAGTAAAAGTGCTCTTCTTGTTCTCTCTTCCTTCCACACCCTCTACCCATCTCTGCAGGGGCTTTCACAGGCTGTTGGGTTGTGTTTTTTTTTTTTACTTTATTTAAAGAACTGTATTGTGTTTAAAAAAAAAAAAAGCTGGGATTTCAGGCACTGGAATAAAGCATTGTTTTTGATTTCTGTGGTGAGGTTTTGGCAACAATAGCCAGCTTTTAAATAGTTTTTTCCCTATTGTTTGAATACAAACAGTAGTGACTAGTTAGCAAAACAATGATCCAACATCACACAAACCTTCAATCCCATCCAGTGTTTTTGACTCCTGTTTAAGAACATACTTGGGCCTGCAGGTCTCTATGAGTGTGGCTTTGTCACTGAGTCAAGACTGTGATGGAGTAGAAGATCTCAGATCAGCCAAATTCCCAGCCTGCAATGACAATTTCTTTTTGCTGTGTTTTTGTTCAGTGTCTCAGTGTGGAAGTGTCTGGCAACTATTGTGCTTTCTGCTGTCTGTGGTATGTAAGTGCTCATGGTTCATGACTGAAATGGGACTTCATAGTTTCACATGTAAAATGTAATCACTCTGCGAGTCATGTCTGAGCCCTGCCAATATCCACATGTGCTCTTTTTTAGATGTGCTGGAGTGCTGTATCCCTGCTGGGAAATCAACTTTCTAATAATTCCACCAATTCTTTTAATACCAAAGCATTTGTTCCAATGGGTGTACGATGTACAGTTAAGTTGGATGTACAAGGATGCATATGCTTACCACAGGATGAGAAGAGCCAGAGTAACCACTGCCTGATTTAACAACACTGGTGTGGGGTTTTTCCACCTTGCCGAGAATTAAGTGGGGAAAAGGAGGGCAGATTTAAACAAACATCCCGGCAATCGAGCCCTTTCTGTACTCACCACCTCTCCCTGAGGTGACTGCCAGGCCGGATCCATGAGCCATGGCTGCCTCACGTGCAGGGAGCTGTTGCGTGGCTGAGGGGGTGACAGCCAGAGTGGGGCCCAGCATGAGCACCAGGGGGAGGCCAGAGAGCATCTGTGCATTGACAGTGCTCCATCCATTGTGGTTGACACTATCAGGCTTTTGGTGGAGCAGCAGGGGTTTTGTGTCCATCTGTGCTGATGAAAGATTGTGCAAGGGAATGACCAACTATTGCCCAGGCTCCCATCATGTTGGGTTGGAGGAGGAGGGTGCTGGTAAGGGTGGTAAGTTAAGGGGTTTTTGTCTTTGTGTGCGTCTTTTCTCCTTTAAAAAAAAAAAAACAAAAAAACCACAAAAAAAACCACAAAAAAACAAAACAAAACAAACAAAAAAAAAAACAACAAAACCCACAAAAGTTTGGTCTACTCTAGTTGTTTTCCTCACTATTAACAGACAAAACCAGACAAAATTTATTTGGCTTTAAAAGGCAAGCTGTTCCTGGCTGTGGTCCTACTACAACAGCTCAATTTGTGGGTGGGAGTCACATACACACTTCCTACCTTTCCCCTCCTGCCTCTCCTGCAGCCAACACTATGTTCCAATTTGTAAAACCCCTTCTTGGCCATAGCAGGGGGAACCCGAGGCACTACGCAGACTGCCCATGTGCTGCTTGCTGACAAGAGCTGAGCTGGCTTGCATAGTCAAAAAGCAATGAAAACACATTCGGGCAATGAGCAGGATGCTGAGCAACACACTCCTCGTGCTGTTGGCTGTCTCCTGGTCTCCATGGGCACCCCCTCTTGGGTCCAGCCTTGCAGTGGGTAAACAGTGAGTGCTTTGGTGGCATGACGTGGCTCTGCATTATTCATTAGTTGTTAAAGCTGCCTTTAGTGGTGGCTACTGGCTTCTGGGGCAGGAAGAGGATCGTGTTTTGATTAGTGTTTTGATTAGTGGCATGATACCTGTATGCACTGAGAAACAATGACTTAGAAATGGGCCAAATAAATCCCCAGTTGCTGATGAAACTGAAAATCTAACATGTGCCACATGCCTTTGGGTTTTGAAAAAGAGCCCTAGAAGGCAAATAGCTCCCTTTGAGCCAGAAAGAAGACTTTGTACTGTCTAGGCTTCGGGGTAAGGGGGACCGTGGGATTTTATGTTGACAGCTTATAAATGCACCCAGGTTCAGTGAAAGCTGAGGCAGGAGGGAAGTACTTCTGAATATCCTGAGTGCTATTGCAAGAAGAAAAGAAAAAAAATCTGTCCTGCTTTTACCCACAGTGGTCACTGGAATGTTAGGGGGTTCAAACTGCAGCAAGGGAGAGTTAACAAGGCCTGAGAAAAAGCTTTCTGATGGCAAAGGCAGTGAATGACTGGAAGACAGGAGAGAGACTACCTGTCTTTAGTACAGCCAGTCAGGCACTCCTCTGCTTGGAGAGATGCTGACAAAATCCCTCCTTTGGATGTGGGGCTGCACAGCAGTATCTGCTTCCAGAGCACTGTCAGTGCCCTTTGCGTGCTCATCCCCCCCAAATCTGCCTGCCCGTGGGAAGGGAGGTCTGTCTAGTCCTGTACACAGGATGAGCATCAGCATTTCCTTGGAAATACCTGATCTGGTGACCCCCAGGAGAAAAATATTGTTTCCGAAAGTCCACAGCAGACCTGTTGGGCAGGATGTCCGACTCGGGCTGCGCGACTGACCCTGTTGGCACTGCAGCAGGCCTGGGACAGGATGTCCACGGATATTACGAAAGGCTAACGTTCTCAATCAGACAGCAGAACAATAGCTATCAGGCAAGTGGCCTTGTCCAACTGCTGTGCTGTGGCCAAGCAGCTAATCTGGGGTGTGGCTTCCAGGCATGGTTTGGAAGGCGGTTGCTCTGCCATACCTGACTGCCATAGTCCTGGGCAGGCCAGCTGGCTTGTCCTGGTTTTAAACGTGGTTGTGTTACCAGTCTCAACAGCCAGGCCCCTGCACTTCATGTGTTGGTGCATTTGGTCCTTCCCCACTTTTGTCTTTGGTCAAGAGCCAAAGACAGAGCCCAATCTCACCTGTCTGTGCTGAACCAATTGTGACTGTGCTGGCAGCTGGAATTTGGTACTTTGTAGCACTAATTTAATGCTCAAAAAACAAGTCAGAACATGAGTTAGAGCTGCTGTGGCTGGCACTGTTCTGTCCCAGTTGACATCTCATCCCACTGATGTCCTGCACACAGCTTAATTCATAAGGGCTGAAAGAACAGCACAAGCTGGTGCTGCTCAGGCTCTGTATTGGATTTTTATTCCTTAATTTTCCTGTCTGGGCTGTGTGTGCTGCAGCTGACTGTGTGCTCAGGAGATGGGAGAGCAAGAGCCTGTCCTGGCTACCACACTGTGCTGTGTGGGTATGGAATTGTCTAAGGAAGTGCATCTGTCCAGGTTTTTGGCAGGAACAGTAAGACTGACATGCATCTCTGCAATTCCCATTTCTCTGTCATTGTGCGAGTTTCTTACATATCAGAGCTTGTAGTCCCCACTAAGAGAAAATGTGATTTCTTTCAGTGGCAGCTGGATCATATCTCTGAATACCCGTAGAGGTGGCAGTGATACTTGCAAGTTAGAGAAGGATATGGTGCACTGCTAAGGGCTTTCAGCAAACTTTTATTCTTGACTAGATCTCTGCCAATGCAGCAGAAGCTTTTTTCAGACTATACACTCAAAGGGCAAAAGGTAATATGTTCACTGTTGTACAGCAAGAAGAGGAATCACAGAGTTCCCAGAAGCTCAGCCATGAGGAAGTGCGGCTGGGCTGGGCCTGAAAGCCCTGAGATTGAGGTTCACATCTTCCCAGTAAGAAAGTCCCAGTTGCAGGTTAGTGGCTGGTTTGAGGTGTTAATCTCTCCAGTCAAAATAAGTAGCAGAGTCCTTTCCAAACCTCAAGGACCTTCCTAATAAGAGAGTGAGGAATCATATTTGTTCCCATGAAAGTTCTGGTTTCAAAAATTTGACAGCTTTCAATGAAAAAGGCCTCCCAACCAGCTGTATTTTCTATCATCTACTTGAAATGCCTCTTTTCTTGCAGCCTACCAAAGCAAAAGACAATGTAGCAGCCACCTATTCATTGCCTTTTCTGTCAGCCAGATTGCAGGAAGCAATCGAGTGTGTTGTAAGTGATGTCTTGGCATGTTCCCCTGTAATACTGAACTGCACTCAGCTGCTTGACTTGGGTTTTCCAATCTAAGAATCAAAGTTTCAGCTCACTCCTACCTTGTTTATTGCTGAACACCAGCCAGAGCATGTTTTGCTTACTGCGATTCAAAATCTAGAGCAATAAAATGGGTGGAAAAATAAAGCAATGTGAGGAACTCTGGAGTAAAGGAAGGCACTGTTAATGAAAGAGAAATATTTTCCTATGTCTTCAGAGAAGGTAGAGGGTTATCTGGGCTCAGAGCACATGAGTAGCCTGCAGAGGCAAATTGCAAGCTGCCATCTCTTTATTTCCTTTGCCAGGTTGAGCAGGAGGCAAAAGGGTCTGAAGCTGCTATGGAAAAGAGTGTGAGGAAGGCTTGGGGACATCAGAAATTAAGCACATTTAGCTGGAAGGGCCAGGACATTGTTATGACTTCGAGCATCATCATCTCCGTGAAGGACTTCACTGCTCCTGCCGGGAAATGCCCTGTGACAGGGTGGCTTGGGACGGCCACAGGGCAGCGGCCACAGGGCAGCAGCTGCCTCAGGCAGGTCCACACAAGCCCTGTATGAGCTCTGTGATGCTCCCAAGTGAAGAGGAGAAGAACCTGAAGGTGGAGCTGCTGCTGCCTGGCTCTGTGAAGGCTTCTTCCTGTGCTGTTTCCCTTTCCTTGTGCTACCTGGAACTGTGCTCCGGGCGAGCCAAACATTACTAAATTGTGCAGCAAAGGGCTTTCAGATCAGCTAGGGCAAGAGCTGGCCTCACTCTGCTTGCGGCTTCATGGCACCAACCTGAACTGCATGACAGCAGCATCACCTTTCCCCTTCCTCTCTTGGGGCTTCCTGCATCATCCAGGACCTGCTCTGGAGCTGGTCAGGATCCTCCAGCTGGGGAAGCAGCTTCAGGCTTGAAAGGATGAGGCCTAACCTGTCTGGGAGCTGAGGGTGGAGGGCTGAAGGTGCTCTTGGTGGACTCTTTGAACATACCAAGTGCTGCAGGATGCAGCTGATTGTTTGTAATCAAGCAGCAGTGTGATCAGCTGTTTTTATCTCTCTGAGCCCTCACTCCCCAGCTGGAGGGTGGGATGGTGTCTGCCCCCTCACTTCCCAGGGTTGTGCAGCGTGGTCATTAACCTTAAACTCGGTGAAGCCCCTAGTCACTGCAGCAGTGAGTGCCACAGAAAAGCCCAGAAGGAAACTAATTCTAGTGCCAGAGGCAGGTTTGAACAAGTAGCATCACATGCTGGGCAGTGAGCAGAGACAGCTTTACATCAAGACAGTGAGATTTCACATACCCTGGCCCTTCTCCCTTTCCCAAGCAGCTTTCTTTGGTGTTCCTACACCTTTCCCTGCTTTGTGCCCACGGGAGAAAAGGGGAGTCTCTGCATTCTCACCTGGCCGAGGGAGCAGGGCAAGGGCTGCTTTGGCTGCTGGCAGGAGTGGCCTGCCTGTGATGCAGCAAGGACCACGGCACCCTCTCTCAGGGGGTCTTTGGAGCCCCAGGACTGCCACAAGAGGGTCTGCAGAAGGTAGGTAGGATATAAGCCTGTTACTGAGTCCAGATGTTGTTTATACTTTAAATGGGAAAAAACTCAGGGTGAGAAATTCAGAAAAGGTTGCAGATTGCTTTGAGAGCTTGCTGTTTAAAAACTTACGAATACCTTTTATTTTTTTTCCCCCATATTTGAAATGTTGCTAACTTTGATGCGTAGATTGAAAAATTGCCATTTCTCTTTCTTAGTCTCCAGCTTGGAAAGGTTTGGATTCTCTCCCTCTTCCCCACACAAAAGCTGTCTCAGCCTGAGCAGGCATAAATATTTTTATCAGGCTTAAATAGCTTGGGCTGTAGTTAAAAGCAAGGGAAAAGAGCAGCCTTTGTTATGGGGAATGCTGGAGCGCCATAGCAGGCAGTGCTACTGGTTTCACCTGTATTATTGAGTCTTTCATATTAGCCAGGAAAGCTGTGTCTGAGAGATGTGGGAACGCTCTGCCTGTACCACTCTTGCTGCTGCCAAGGCCAGGCTCCACTTACTTTGGTCACTGAGGACCATAAACCTTAAGCCTTAACTGAGGTTAATGTTTGGCTTCATTTTCTGGTATCAGTAGCTACAGTAGCAGAAGGGCAGTTTTGACCAGCAGAACTTGCTCTGGGCTGAAAACAGATATTCCTCTCGCAAATCCACGTGATCTGATGGTCTTGTCACTTCCAGTTTCCAGAGGCTGCCTGTAGGGTTTGCTGAGGGAAGAGGTTGCATGCGTGTTCCCTAACCTGATCCTGCAAAATGAGCTGGGGTATCCCAGAATGTCAGTATGACCCGGACTGAATTCAGCTGAGCCAGCCAGTGATGGACTCGGGGATGTCTGGCCTAACCCCTGCTGCTAGCAGAGCTTTGGGACAGGTAACTGTGGCAGCAGCGTGCCCATGGGCAGCTGGGCACGAGAAGGAAGGTCCTGAGGAAGCTGACTTCTTTCAGCCTTATGCATCCTAGAAGTAATGTGGTAACAGTAAAACATTTCATCTGCAGGGACAGTGGTCTAGCAGAGCAGAGCAGTGATGTCATCCTGGTCAAGACTGCAAGAAGGAGGCACCTGGCCCCTGGCCATGTTATTTTTAATCTTGGAAGGCACACGTGGTCTGCAAGAGCGTAGCACTAAGGAAAGGAACTCGCCGGCACTTCCTGCCCTGCCCCAGCAAACTGATAAAGCCCTTTGCAATGCAGGGTGACCCCAGTTTATTTTTAAAATGTGCCCAGGCATGGAGCTCACAGAATAACTGGAACACCCAGATGTGGGCGTTAATTCAGCTTTAATTCATTGCCTGATGAATTAAAGAGTTAATGTAAATGTAAAAAAGGACAAGATAGGGCCACAAACTATTTCCAGAGCAATGTCTGCATAAGAACATTTATCTATGCATGTGCATGGCATCTAAAAAAAGGGAGTTGGTAACTGTTACACAGGGAGGGGCATGGAGCATTATCCTGAGCACCGTGTGAATTTTCTTGCTGCTTGGACAATGCATCTCAATCCTGTTCCCTTCCCTTGTTATTCCAGTCCCAGCCCTCTCATAAGCAAAGATAATTGTGTGCCGAAGGATACAGTTCCCATGTACAGTAAATGCTCACACTGAGGAAATCCAGGTTCCTGCAATCAAAACCAGCAGTTTGTTGTGCAGTTAAGATAACAAGGTCCACTGGCATGGATCTGTCTTTATTGTGTGCCCTGTGGAGGCATAAATGAGATTGCCAGAGATATTTTCCTTCTTGCACAGATGCTGCGACAGCAGGGTTGCTGTGGCACCAAAACATGCTGGGTTCAAGCCAGGAAGGAGCTGTTCCAGGGGGTCAGAATTACAGCCCTGAGCTTCTGGAGCACACAGAGTGCCTCACCATCTCTTGGCTCTCTGTGAAACAGCTTCATTCCCACAGTAGAATTTCTTAGGAATGAGATTGCTATTTCTGGTCTGATTGACGAAGTATTTTATTGATAGACTTTATTTCTGTAACAGAAACTCTTCTCTCTCAAGCACTTTTGAGGCATTAAAAGTGTGCTAAAATTTCCTAGCTGAAAGAAGAAATATCCCTGCCTGTCCATCTTGTCCTTCCGATCTCCCTGTGCTAGGACTGAGAGGTGATTTCGCTAGAAAGAGGGACTGGTGAGCTTCCAACATCACAGCAATGGGTGACAACTTCAGATTGTACTGCCCGGAGCAGGCACTTGGGCTCTTGATAGTGATGCCAGCCCTCCAGAAACAGAAATGCCAGCTGGGAGGAAACAGCCCAGGCTTTAGCCTGAGCACCATCTGGCCCAGCCCTCTGGGAGGCCTTGTCACCACCAGGCAGAGACCCTGGCAGTGGGACCATGTCCCAGAAAGTTGGGAGCCCTTTCATTGTGAGCCCCATGGCACAGAAAGCTTTATTAAATGTGGGGTTGGAGCAGCAGAGCCAGCAACCACACAAAGCCACTCCAAAACACCGTAGTGGTCTCAGTCATGCCAAGGACCTGTGCAAGGGGTGACACTTGGGACTGTTGCTGGCACATGCCTGGGATGTGGCTCACAGCTTTGTTGAGGTCACTACAAATAGGAGTGTGCTGGCTTCAAGCACAGCTTGGAGGAGATGACTTAGATCAAAGCCATGGTGTTTACTAATGTCTTCCACAGGTCAGTAGTGTAGTAACCACCAAAAATAAGCAGCCTGATGCTTTTAGAACCACTGGGCTAAAGGAAACCCTTTCCATTTTAGCAGAGTCTCTGTCTCTGCCCTTTTTCTGGGGACTGCGATCATGAGGCATCCTGGGGGCCAGGAGGGTTTGCCACAGCCTGATCCTGATGGTGCTGAAAGGCAGGAAGAGCTTTGCCTGTAGTGCCTGCTTAGAAGCACAAAGCTGTGCAGGCTTGTTCCCACCCAGGTACACCTCACCAGCAGGGCAGTGAAGGTTGCCCTGCTCCAAGCAGGCTGTGTGGGTTCCCAGACGTGCTTAACATGGAAGGTGGCCAGAACAGACCTGCCTATGCCATTGCCACATCTGAAATATTAGCTTTATGGTGAGAAAAAGCAGTGCTCATCTCCAGTGCTGCTTTTGTACACCTAGGGAGGTTCTGCTTGCTTCTTTCTGTCCCTTTCTGTCCAGGGAATTTTAAAGGAGAGGCAAAGGAAGGACACGCCCTCCCATACTGCCCAACAGCATCGCGAGGGGTTGGCAGCAGGAAGTGCCTTCACAGTTCTGTTTTTCGAAGTTCATTTGATAAGAGCCACTTTCATCTCACCGTCAGCTGATAAAGCCTCTTTGGGAAGTTGGTTGATAACTTGCAGAAACGAGCATGCGCTTAGGAGTTTCTAGATTCAAACATTTTTTTCAAGGCTAGAAAGGATGTCAAAGTTTTTCTTGCAGTGGGGAGTTTCTTTCATTTTTTCACTTGAGGGAAGATATTTCGAATCATGGGTCATTCCACCTCTCTTTTTCTTCCAGGGAAGGAACTGCCATGCCCGTGGGACTCTTCCGGGTGTGCCTGCTGGTGATTACAGCTATTGTCAACCACCCGCTCTTCTTCCCTAAGGAGAATGGCACCGTCCCTGAGAACACGGAAGAAATCATCCAGAAGATGAAGGAGCGGGAGGAGAGCCTGCGGCTGGAGCAGTTGCGCTTGGAGCAGGAAATCGCGGACCAGGAAGCCACACAGAAGGCTCTGGAAAAGGCTGCAGTGGTAGTGGAGGAAAGCAAAGAGGAAAAGGTCCGATGGGATATGTGGACTGCCCTTTCCATGGTCATCTTCCTGCTGATCGAGCTCTGGAGGCAGGATTTCCAGGAAGGGAATTGGCAGGACGTAGGAGGAGAAGAGGATGACATGGCAGTCTTGGGGAAGGCATTTAAAGGAGTGGCCTTCCCTGACAAGGCTGTCCTGGCCAGCTTCTATGAGAAGCGTATCCTGGGTACCACCGGAGACATGGCCAGGATGCGGGAGATGGTGGAAGGCTTTGCAGATGACCTGCTGGAGGCCTTGAGGAGCGTTTGTAACCGGGATGCTGACATGGAAGTGGAAGATTGCATGGGTGTGGGGAGCATGTATGAGAATTGGAGAGTGCGTAAACCCTTTGTCTGTGATCTGATAGTGCCTTTTGCCCCCCCAGAGCCTTACTGCTTTCGCTGCCAGACCTGGTGCTCTGGTGACTCTTTTCCCCCAGATGAACAAGGTTATGGCACTATCAAGGTGTGCAGGGCAGATGAAGATGCAACAGGTTGCATCTGTGACAAGACTAAACTAGGGGAAGATATGCTGTGCCTCCTCCATAGCCAGGTCAGTAGTACCAGGCCCAGCAGTGAGATGGAAGACCTCCTGTGCTTCAAAAATACTCAATATCTGGATGCTGACCAAGTCATGAAGTGGTTCCAGATTGCTGTCACCAAGGCCTGGAACAGGATCTCCCACAAGTATGAATTTGACCTTTCCTTCAGCCTCCTGGACTCACCAGGAGCCCTGAAGATAAAATTTAAATCGGGAAAATCGATTGCCTTCAACCTCACCCCTGTGGTGCAGTATGAGAACTCTGACGTCTACTTCATCTCCCACTTCCCTCGGAGCAGCCTGGCAGCAGACGTCCCCTCCAGCACCCACTGGTTTCTCACCTTCGCAGTGTATGAGAGGAGGTTCATCCAGCTGGTCTCCAAAACACTGCCTGCCAATGCCTGCCACGTCAGCTGCCTTCAGATCCTCTCCTTCCTCCATGGGAAGCAGTGCAGCCTCACAGGTCCCAGCGGGCTCACCAACTACCACCTGAAGACAGTGCTGCTGCATCTCCTGCAGGCACGTCCCAGTCAGGACTGGGCCCCAGAAAAGTTGGAGGCCCGCCTACAGGACATGCTGAAATTCCTAGAGAAGTGTTTGCATGAGAAGAAGCTCTACCACTTCTTTATTGGCAATGGGAAGGTACCAGCAGAGCTGGGTTTCCCCATCATATTTCAGAGGGCTGAGCCTCTCAACCTTTTCCGTCCCTTTGTGCTACGCAGGGACATTTACAGGAAGATGGTGGACACGTTCCATGAGATGCTTCGGAACATGTCTGCACTGATAAATGAATACACGGTGCACATTCCCCTTGCACACACCAATGGGATCCATAAGGAACCCCTTTAACCAAAGCCAAACTCTAAGCACAAGTCCAGAGGGCACCTTCTTGAAGCCTTCTGGAGATAACTGACTTTGCCAATACAGCTTCTTGTCTGGAGCTGAACCAGTCCTGGGCCATGGTTCCTGCAGAAGGGAAGAGGCGATGGGGGGAGAATAGGGAGAAACTGGAAGATGTGGTGTTGAAGTAAGTTTCTGTTCCACTGCTGTGCATGGTTTTATGCAGCTAAGAATATATTTTTCTATTGTGCCTCAGTCATGCTACAGCAGTGGTAAGCAACAAATATAAGTAATTTATTCAGATGCCTGCAATGCAAATGGGGGTGGGGGGTGTGATGGTGGCCATATACTTCATTTCCTTCAGAAGGGGGAGATAAGAACAGGGTGGGGGAAATGAGAGACAGGATCTTGGGATCAAAGGAGCCCGTCTGCTTGCAGACAGCAGGAACTCTTTCACCAGTGGGAAGAGCAGCATAAGACTCCATGCTGGTGTGGAGAGGAGGAGGGTCATGCACAAGATCTGGACTGGATGGAAATCCTTAAATAAAACACAGCTTCAAAAGGGAACTGCAGTTAAAAAAAAAAAAGGAAGAAAAAGCCTTCTTGATTGGACTTGCAGCAGTAATTTAAATGGCTTGTCCTGTCCTTCAAAAACACCCCTGCACATTTCTTCTCTTGTGGGAGGATGTAGCAGAGCACGGTCTATGTCTTCAAACCATTTCATTCGAGTCTTCCATGGAAACATGGTTAGTGGTTTATATTCCTACCCATTTTGTATGGATCAATGAACAGGAACCTTTTTTACCTTAGATAAAAGAAACACCACTATTGGGTTCTGACATTTTGAGTTGTTTGTTTTCCTTACCTTGGGGCACTACGGTGTGCGAACAGCCTAGAGAGAAGGGAAAAGCAGAGGCTGAACTATATGATCTTTGGAGGTCCCTTCCAGCCCAAACTATTCTGATTCTATGACTGCTATAAGTTTTGCTTTCATAAAAGAAGCAGTTCTCCAAAATTATCCTGTAATGAAGCCAATCTCAGCAGTCTGGTAGCCGGAGTGAACAATCACTCTCCAAATGAGAGTATGACTCTCCCCACATGGTTTTAATGAGTCTAAGACCAGCAGGGAGGAGAAGAAAGGGATGAAAATAGTAGACCTGGGCAGTGTTGTCTGCTGCTGCCATGTGATCCGTGTTGCATCCCTTCTGCTCCACATATACAGGCAAAAGCTACTTTATACATTCTCCTCAATCTTTTTAAAGACTGCTGCTCTGAGGAGCTGCACTAGCAGACTGTAATTTGCTGAGCTGGGAGTGCAAAGGAGGAGAGCTGCTGCAGGCTTTCAGGCCAGGGGAGAATCTTGAGGCATGTGCTAAAAAAAAAAGCCAGTGCAGAAATGGAAATGCCTGAAATCCCTCAGGAAGCATGTTAGTGCTGTGCCAGTGGGCTGCCCAGCCCCAGCAAGGTGGCTTTGCTGGAGGAGGGGACTCGGGAGATCCTCACCCTCCTGCATGTGGGGTCCAAGCCAGGGCCTCAGTGCATAATTGCTTTATGCTGGTCCCAGAAGCCTGGCCTCCAGTGCTAAGGGGCCTTTCCTACCATTTTCTTACACTAGGATTTCCTGCAAAGTTTTACACTAGGGCTTACCTTAATCCTGTTTACAAGAGGGTGGTTGTTCTGTGAGGTAAGACCCATCAGGGATGCTTTTACCATCACTCCACAGATCCCTTTTTATCAATCTTCTCTATCACATCAGAGACAAGATTCAGTCCTGGATCACTGCTAGGGACAGCATACAGCATGAAACTTGCTATCCAGCCTCTTCCAGTTGATAAGCAAACTCTCCATAGACATGTCCTCTCCTCCCTTTTCCTGGTAAAAACTGTTTCACCACCTCCTTGGTGTCTGCTCTTCTCTGTCCCTCCACCAGTGAGGGACACTTCACGCACAAAGGTAGAGAAAGCTGTAACTCGTGTCTCCACACCTGGTTTATAAGAAAGCACAGATGGTGACAGGGGACTATGCTCAAAGTGCTGCCTCCCTTGGTTTTTATTAGCACAGGTAGTTAAGTAGGATCTCTGAGCAGAAAGTAAGTGGTAGGTAGGAATGGGAGAGAAGACGCTGGTTGGTAAGGCCAGTAGGAAAAAGTCTTGGATCATCAGTGCTTGCTTCAGCGTCCTTGGTGATGAGAGCCTGGGAGATTGCCAGGGCTGGCAGAGCAGCAAGGCAGGACTAATTGCTGACGCTAACGAGTGCTGTAAGCCTCTGGCTTTCCTTAGTACAGCCAAGAGGGCTTTTCCCAGTAGGAAAGAGAGCAGGAGGCAATCGCAGGGGACATGGCAAGCAGGTAGTGACAAGCAGAGGTACAGGGAGGGTGGGTCAGTACTGGAGCCTACACTGGAAGCTGTGTAAGTTGCAAACCTAGGCCATTTGCCATTTTTACCTGCCCAGGTTTACTGCAAAGTGCCCGTAGCAGATCCAGCTTTACATGGACTGCTGGCAGGCAGGTCACGCTGGAGCAGTTGTGGTTGGAGTTGCTTCTAAATGTGCTCCCAGCCCAGCCAGAGAGAAATTAGGATTTCTCTGCCGTTTCCTGTCAGGAGTCTAAATTTAGACTGTCCAAAGAACAGAAAGAAATTTGTGACCCAGGTCTCTAAGGAAATGACATTCAGAGTTGAAAAATAACTTTTATATAAGGTTGACCAGGGGGAGCATGAGAAGAAAAGGGTGTTGAACAGAATAAGGTAACTCCCCTATTAAAATGTCAGAACAAAGCTTTGCAAGCAAGTTGCAATGGGCTTGTAAACATGCCCAAACTCGTCTTTACGCAGCCCCAAGCACCGCTGCTCAGACTCAAAGGGGACCTGAACTGATAAGTGGATTGAATCTTTTGTTCTTTGTTTTCTGTAGTTGTGTGCCTGTTCTCTCCTACGCCCAAACTGACCCTGAGGTGTTCCCATGGGGTTTAGTTGAACACAAGCTGGAGCTGAATCAAGTAATTTATGGATTTGATTCCACTGAAAGCAAATTGCTTGGCTTCATTTTCCTACATGCAATATGCTCATTTTGCCCTGAGCACCTTTAAAGTGATCTGGTCTTCGCATTAAGGCTGTGAGGGGACCCACTCATACCTGTTGGGGAAAGGGTCTCTCTGATTATAAGCTGTGCTCCAGTCAGCCTCAGAGTGGAGATCTTCTTTGCAAGCCAAAGGTGCAGACATGTCCCACCAGAGGAGAGGCTGGTATACAGTGTTTCTTCGGACCACACCTCTTCCGTGGTACAAGGAGGCTGTGATGTGAAGCACATCGTTCCTTGGACTTCGTAGTCTCTCCTGTATCAAATCTTTGCCCACCAAATACTAGCCCATCAGTAAAAGCCCATGCTGACATTTCACAAAATAAGGTTCCATCAGCCAGTAAAAATGTCCTAAAAATTTTTAGTGTTGCCCATGTGTAGTTCTGCCTTGATTGAAATCTGGGTGGGTATTCATAGGAAGCAGCTTTAAAGGGTGGGAGTAGAAGTGAGATTTTGTGGTTTAAAGTGAAAAACGTTCTTTTAAAACCAAACTGCATGTGACACCTGAATAACAAACATCTCTTCGGCAATGCCTGTATCTCTGTGAGACATCCTAAGGAAAGGTAAATGGCCTGTCCTGGACCCCTTCCTTGTGCCTCAGTGGATTTCTTGCTCTTTGCTAACCAGGTGAATGCAACAGATGAACTCTGAGTGCCTTCCACTGGTTTCCAACCACTCCCTGTGCCCTCAACTTGTGGTTTTAATATTTTATTACGTGCTCTGTCAAAGCAATGAAATTAGTGGTGAGTTGACAGCAACCACTGATCTACAGCATAACCTCAGGAGCCATTTGCCTTTAGAAAATGTCTTGGTCTAAGGTTAGTATTGCTGTTCAGGAGCTGAATATCTTCTAAGGGAAAGCACTGTTAAGCAGCCACAGAAAACAGTTTCACTCCAAGTTGCTCTGTATACAGGTCTTAGAGGGGTATAAAGATGTAGTTTAGCAAAATGATCCAAAAATTTATCCAGTATTCAAGCAGCAGGATTTGGTGTTTGTTCACCAGCCATTTTTAATGCAAAGTCTTTGCAGTGTTTTCTCTGTGGTGAAGAAATGAGCGTTAAGGCACCTGTAACAGCTTTGCTGCTGCTCAGTGAGGGGTTGGCGCTCATAGGACCCTACCTGGTAAACAGCTTTATTTATTACTTGTCTTTTTTTAGAACTGGGGGATCTGTGTGTAATATGTTAGCTCAGAAGTAAAACTGTAGTACAAAGATGAATCTTGGCAATGCAGCCAAGATGGGCAATGACACCAGAACTCTCCACACTAAGGTCTTCCTTGGTTGACAATGCTGTACTTAAACCGCTGCTTCTATAGCAGGACACTGTTGAATTTGTATAGATCTTCTCATACAGCTTTATTTATAATAAAGGAAGTCTTGTACAAAATCTAAATGAGCATGAAGTCTCTTTTGTTTCTAGTTCCCTGGAAAATGCTTCTAAGAGAGCAGAAGGAAGGAGTGGGGGCATTTCCAGTGTGATCCTAGCACAGTGAGCTCAGCAGCAAGAATCCCTGTAGAAATGATTCCATAAGAAACTGCAACATGAGGTGGGATAGCTATTCCAGAATAATGTCAGGGTTGTCATTCTTCTTGAGACTATGAATCCACAGGAAATAAAGTAATTATTCTGAATACATCTGCTCCCACACCCTCTTTTGTGACAAGCCCTAAATAATGCTGATACATGTTGTCCTTATGGGCTGAACAAGAAATCTCTTGGATTTCCAGTTCAGCCAGAGGAATCCTTTTTACCTGCTTGTTTTATGGGTATCCCCAGCCAAGTTCAGCAGCCACCCACCACCACTTAGCCCCCTGCTTAACCCCTTTGCCTGGTTTAAGGGAATAGCACCTCCTTGTTAATATTCTAATACGCTCTGGAAGCACACCCAGAGCTAGTTATTAATTCATGTAATAAAAGCACCACTGTTTCCTTGGCAAAAAGTCTCCCAGCCCCACAGAATGCCCTGCACACCTTTAATAACTCTGCCTTCCAGTGCTCACTGGGGCTGAATCAGCACTGAGCAGGTTTGAGAAGCAGCTGGCTTAAGAGCTGCAGCCCAAATCTACTTAGCCAGAACTTAAGAATTTCCCAGGCTCAACCACACACTGATGGAAAGGGGATTCTGTAGCCCAGGATCATCAGCAGTCTTGGTTTGGTGCAACTTTGTTATAAGAAAAAAAAATCCAAACCAAACAAAAATAAACCCATCCTGTTTCAAAGCTATCTGACAAGCTCAGCAACATTTTCTCTACTGAGCTGTTGATTTTCTAGAGCATTTTTTTTTTCTTTGCCTCATTTACTTCTTCAGTGTTGCTATGGAACAGAAAGGGTAACATCACTATAAAATCCTTTTTCAGAAGGGCAGTTCGCAGATTTTTGGACCATGCCGTGACCATTATTACAGTATTATCTGTCATAGAGTAAGCAGAGCAGAGAGAGAAAGCCACCCACTAGAGACTGGTTTTTAGCTTAAAAATTTATCTAATTACTTTTTACCACTCATGGGGTAGCTGTAAGCAAAGACACAATCTCCTTTATTTCAAGTAGGCAGAAATACCTGTGCTAATTTAAAAAAAAAAAAAAAAGGCAAAAGCAACCTCAGAGGATATGGTGACTCACAAGGATGCTAACATGAATTTGGTAAGGTACCACTAGAGATCAAACTGGTAACACTGGTCCCAGAATGGAATACTGCTCAGGATCTGCCCACATATTGAGCATGTTCCATCCACTCTGCTCAACTCTGCATTACGGGTTGTTGCTTGCAGGACTAAAAGCTAACACAGGTCTGTCCCCAAGTGCCACTGGCACAGGATCAGATTTTAACTTGTATTTAACTGGATTCTATTTGTTTGGGATAAGGATGTCTCAAGGTGTTGGGTCATTGGGTCCAACCAAACACGTGAGCTGTTGCATCCCTTCCAAGTAAAATTTCAGGCAGTCCTGTCTTTTTCTGAAATGATAAATTCCTTATGGCAACATAAACTAGGTTATTTTTAGCCAGTTTCCTATGCAGTCAGTGTGTTCACACACATGGGCCAGGGGGAAAGAGGGCCTGTACTTTCATCTCCTACCAAGTAGCTTCTGAATCCATCAAACAACTTCCACTAAATTTGATAGGGCTCAGAAATACCTCTGATAATTTTTAAGCAAGCAGGTGAATGGATAGGAGACAGAGACTCGCATAATGCTGCAAAAGCACAGAAGAGGTACTTTAAATGTTCCCAGTGCAGTAAAAGGTAGTAGGTACTCATTTCTTCTTTGACCTGAAGAAATAAGCTGTGAGAAAATGCAGAGTTGTGTTACTACTTCTGCTACTCTCAAAATGATCCACCCAACTTTGCAGCAGAGCCTTAAGGGAAGATGGATGCAAACAGGTATTCCCATCATATCTATTGGACCAGTCTGGTCTCAAAACAGAAATCTGAACAAGCCCCTGCTGTGGATCAATTAATGTTACAGTGCTTTTCAAGAAACTTCATTTTCCAGTTATATTACATTTAGGAGTGTCATCTGAGACTCCTCAGCTGCTCTAAGTAAAATCTCTGGCTGCAGAGGGAGAGAACAAAGCTGCTCAGTCATTATTCAAAGACATCACCTCTGCAAATAAAGGCTCTGAGTTTACAAGTAATTATAAATCTGTCTAGCTAAAATCGGAGCTCACCCAGAATGTTAGAGAAAGGAGGAAAAAAAATGTATTAGCTTTATTGATCTGCTCTGAGGGGGAAGCACAGAAGGTGCTGAGCTGAAACATTTAAATACAGCCTGTTCAGATATTTGAGTGGCTGTAAAATGTCTGTCTGTGGCACTGTCTTAAAAATTGTGCCCTCTCCCCCCAAAATAAAACCAATGAAGTTCTTAAAGGTGTCTTAGGCACTCAGCAGGAAAAGGAGTCTATTTTATACATGAAACTATCTTCAAATCCACTGGTGGGCCCATAGCCATTAACAGTCTCAACTCAAAGACTTAGTCATGTAAGGAGACAAGATTAAATTTCTGTCTGTATTGTCCTAGTTTCCAGAAGAGCTGTGACACTTACAATGCCATTGGAAGTGCAGTTAGGCACCTTTCTGCAGACAGTCTAACACTCAGGATCCAACACAGCGCAACACAGGCCCAGGGAGCAGAGCTAGGCAGGACTGGGATCAGTAACCACAGTGCACAGCCTGACTCATCAGTCACTTCACCTCCCCAGGTGCATCAGGGCAGAAATCCATTCCATGGCTCCCAACCTTCAGTCTTGCTCTCTAGCCCTCTGCTGGGAACCAGACAGCATAGAGGGATTTCCCAAATCCTCAGGGAGATGGTACTTAGCTTGCTGTTCCAGATCTCATCCCTGCCAGCTCATACCAGGCAGGGCAGGGCAGCCCTGGATGGTTCCTGTGCCTGTAAGCACAGATGAACCAGAGCAGCCCTTCCCAGCATCCGTCACACAGGCGTTCCCATGGAACAGAGGTGTTCTGCACTCTCAGCAGGATATTCCTGCCAGTTCAGTTGACCTTCAGGGCTATCACATCATGTCAGTATTACAAACCTCCTGTATGCAAAACTAGAGAAAAGCAAGGATTGTCCACATGCAGCTTTCTACCATTAGCCCCACACCGACTCCCCTGCCAGAGCCACACTTGGCAAAGCTTTGGAAGTGAGGGGTTTGATCCAGAGCAGAGATACACCAGCACAAAACAGCCAAGACATATAAAGCATATGGAGAGGAATTGAGGCACCTAATCTGTCGGCTTGAATACAGAGGTTATATCAGAGCTGTCTTCCCACAAAGACAAACAGCTGATTAATCACCATGCCTTAATTACTACAAGTAAGAGGAGACACTCTGCTGCCAAGCCTAAACAGGCACAGAAAAGAGCTGAGATGAAATGTATAGAGGAAAAAAACATCCACACTCCAACCTGTGGATTGGCCCAAAGCACATGCTTGTTGAGAGCTCCCTTCTGAGGATGGTTTGAGTGACAGGAGGAAAGGCATAAAAGCATCCTTTGGGGTAGCAGGAATGCTGCAGAGAGCTGCAGGAAGGACAGTATTAAGTCATAATGTCTCCACTGGTCCTCATTGATTCTTTAGGCATTCTGAAGCTGGCAGCTTGTTTCCTCCTTTCTCAGCCCTCCTATGCTTTTGCTGAGCAGTCACATAGTAGGTGACTCATGCAAATGGTTTGCAGCTTACAGGAAACACTGTCTGTTCCCTACCCAGCTTGTGGCTGTTCAGTGCCCCTATTCCTGGCTCCCTTTCCCCTGGGGAGATGGCTTTTTCCATCGGCTTTGCCAAGGGTGGTGCTTCTAGGACACAAACCTGCAGCACGTGCTATAGTTCTCAGAAGCTGCTTCCTGCTCACCAGAAGATGCTGTGAGAGGCACAGAACAGGCTCCATACATCAGCCCCTTCATACCAGCTGCATTCTCACTCCCTGCTGGACTCAGATGCAGTGTTACTGCAGACTGCTAAACAGCTGTCACACTCCACCCCAAGTACAGCTGCATCTCACTGACAAGTTTTGAAACTCCTGTTTTAGTAAATCAAAGTGTTGTAGAAGGGGAAAAATACTAATGACATCACATGGCATCATTACTTTACTCAGATAAATCAGCAACTGCCATGCCTATTGGCTTTGGACCAGAACTAGAAAAGACTGTTTCCATCTTACAGAAAATGGGAGTGATTTAGTAAAATTGCACCTGACCCCATGACTTTAAAGAAACTGCATTTTCATGAACCATTCCCAAGTGAAATCCATGTCCAAGGAACAGTGGTGAAATAATCAGGCTACTAGTAAAGAGAGGAGAGAGGATGAGAAACAGCCACTTCTCAAACCCTGCTAATGCAGGGGAACATTACAGATGCCACAACAGTGGAAAACTGGGGAGAGCAGTCCCAGGACATGTAACACTGTGCCAACACCACATGCCCAACACATGCACTCACAGCCAGGCTTGTCTGGTGAGCAGGACAGAGTGCTGCTAAATGAAGCATGGCAAGAAGCTGAGATTAAGTGAAACACCACAAAAAGTTGAGATTTCCTTTTCGATTGATTAGAAAAAGCAACAAATGCACAGGCATCTGTGTGGAGTTGACACAAGTGTTCCAGGTATCTGTAGTACATGATTTTTGAAACTTTTCAAACCCGTGTCTCCAGTTACTAGCACTTTCAGTGCAAGAACCGCTGGCCCTTTTAATACCTCCCTAGACAGCAACTTCTCAACAATTTCTCCAAGCAAGGGCCTTCTGTTATAGCCACAGTCCTATTCACCCAAGTTCCCACTCAACTTACCCAACACTCAGATCTGAGAACCTGGGATCCCCATTTCTTCCTCCTATCTTGGCTCTCTTATACCTCTCTCTTAGCTCCAATATAAGGGATCCTAAAATTATAATGAACAAACTCTAGACCACATCTTGTATGATGGTACCAAACATCTCAAGGACATCAGTAAAGATACAGGGATGTGCTACAAATGCAGGGCAGAACAAGGCCCAATGCCTTGCTAACCTGAAGTATCTATTATCCATCATGCTACTGAACTCACTATTTTTTTAAGACAGACTCTGTGCTTGTTTGCTTGATACTGAATTTATCTTTTTTAATCTGTGCTAGTAGCAGTTTGATTTGGTGGCACAATAACAGAAGACAAACAAACAAAAAAGCACCCTCTTTTTTCGAAAGCAAGAGCACTAATAGTTTTCAAGGGCAAAACATGGAGCAGAAGGTGAGTAAAGACCATACTTACTGTACTATCTGATCCACAGAAGGTTTTAAGGAGAGCTCTGACCAAAGGGAAGAGCTGTTCATCTGCTTGATCCTTTCCTTACCAACTTCCATCTTTCTCTTCTGGTGACCAAAACTGAAAATGCAAACATCTCCTTTACACCCATCCACCCTGAAAGGACAGAGCCAGTCCATTCCACATAACTTGTCTTTTCCTTTCAAGACTGGGCCAGTATTGCATATTCATTACCACATTAAAAACACTTTGCCTGAGGCCTGCATTTCTTGCTGTGCTGAAATGAGTTCAAGACCCCAGCTGTCTGCCTGGGGATTTAGAACACAGATATTTAACAGTAAATTATAAGGCAGAATAGTTCTTTTTACTTTTTTTTTTGCTGAAGTAGCACATTTATAATGGTACACTACAGCCACTAAATAAAGATAGGGAGAGCATTTCTCTGTTCAGATAACACAATCACTGGGTTACTGTGGTCTGGCTGGAGCCAGTTCAGTTTTTGGATGCTGATCTCTGCTCTTAACCTATTACTGGATCTCCCTAATGTCACATGTCCCACTACAGTCAAATAACACATTGGAGTAAACTGTAACATATTTCTAGCACTATCCTAACAGCTTTTAACAAGCCCTACACAAAGCAGAGCTGCTAATAAAACCAAAATGCTCTACAGTTAATTCTTGGAAGTTTGCCACTGAGATCCCACCAACACTACTTCAGAAATATTGGCTTTCTAAAGCTCAAACCCTGCTTTCATCTAATGAAAGGGCCCAGATCCACATCTTGACAACACTTCACAGCTCTAGGCTTCCTCTGGGTCCTCTAATGACAATCTACGAAACATGTGTAGCATCACATCCTGACTGGAAAATTTTTTTAAAAACAGCAGTATTCTGGAAGGAATAATTATTATTTCTCTAAGTAGTGCCAGATGTGTTTAAAAGCCACAAAGATAAACAGGAGGGTAAAAGCTGCATAGTTTGAATTAAAGCTAGTAAGGGCATAAACAAGCCCCTCCAATAGCCACAGGCTGACAGACCAAGTTCCTGCTCATTTTTCTTCCTCATCAAATCTCTTTCCTACTTGAAGTTACACAAGCAAGCACCACCTCAGAGTTACTGTGCCAGGACAGAACATACTATGGGAAAAAGATCAGTCTACTTTTCCTCCAGAAAAGCTCCAAGACTCCCAGTGCCTCAAGTACCACGAAACCCATGGACCACCACATTCTGCTATACTACCTCACCTCACTGCAATGGGAGGCAGATAGGAACAGTCTTGGATCTCTCACGACAACCACCTCAGCCCCACGGGAACCACAGCCCTGCCCTTGGACACACTGCTTTGCCTTATTTCTTTCTGTGTGCTGGTTTTTATGGCTAGTTTGGGCAGCTAGTGGTCTGACAGACGTACACAGCTGGGCAACATCAGAATGAGTCACAGATGTGGACAGGAAAAAAGAAAAGGAAAAAACAGAAGAGGAAGAAGTTTTTCCTGTGACTGCTTGTGATTCAAGTAATCTTGTCCCCACTCTGCTATATTAACATATAGGATAGCTTCAAAGATGTTCAACTAAAAAGGTCTGATCCCGCCACTTACCTGATGAAACAGAACACTCATTCCTTCACCAGCAGCAAGACATCACCAGCGTAATGTTCTGACTAAACTCCTTTTACTTCTGTTCTCTAATTTCACCTACACCTTTACAAGCAGAGGAATGCTTTAAATTCTGAGAACAGAAAAAAAAATGTCCTACAATAAACACACTACTTCAGAAGGGCAGAGAAGGATTATAACCATATACTCTCCCCTAGCATATCTAACTGAAACTGGAAACCCTTACTGGATGGTTCCTGCAAACATGACTTCAGCAGGGGTAGCTGGGCAGGGCTGCAAAGTCAGTGTTTTGGCAGTAGAGCTGTCTGAAGAGACAACCAGTTTGCACTAGGAATCACATCTTAACTTCACAAACCACACTGTTTTAGCCTTTACAGAGCACTGCTCCTCTCTCTCTGTATAACCAGTTGTCAAGATACGATTATTGAGGTTCTTAGAAATACCTCAGCCCGAATTAATAGCTACCCAGAAACAGGAAGGAAAAACTGTTTGAAGACAACATTGTTTGCTTTTTATTCATTTTCAAGACACCAGTATTACAATTTTTAAATCAGGTAACACCGTCAGTTCAGGGACTGCCCACTGCAATGCCTACTAAGAGGCCAGAGATTACAGACCGTCACCCCGAGTAGAGACACTTTCCTTTATGCCATATTCATGGCCAACAATGACTTTCCAACTCCTGCTTGAAGCCAGCACATCCTCCTGACAGGAAGGAGACTAGTTCACAGAAGGTTTCTCAGCCTTTTCAGCACAGATTTATTCCCCATTACAAAATGCAACCACAGCAAAAATGCAACCAAATTACACTGACTTCCCACACTGAAAAACAGCACTGACACTTCAGCCAGCACGTGCCTACTGGCACCTCAGAGCCCATAATCACATGCCTCAGGGCTGTTCTTCAAATACAGCTGGAGGTAGTTTTTGAATGTCTGTGGGTCAGTTATTGTAGCCTTGACAGCAGGGTCCTCCTTCATGGCCTCCACCCAGCGCTGGAGCTTTGGGGCATGATTCAAAGAGCTACAAGAAAAAGGAAGGGACTGAGTAATGCAAATGGAAAATCTGGAGGGCATCAAGGAAACAAAACAGCTTGAACAGTTCCATTTTACTACTTTCTCTGTCCCAGTACAATGTCCAGCTTAGAGCAGGATGCTTCCCCCAAACTGCAACACAATACAAGCTTTCTTCAGCAGCCTCCAAGAGTGGCCCATTGCTGCAGTGTACACAAGGAATATTGACACTAAGGCACTTCAGAACACACCAGAAGCCAGGCAAGGTACTCACTCTTTCAGCTGGAATGGTTCCAGACGTTCAAACCACGGCCAGATCATGTAGTCAACCATTGAGACTGAGTCCCCACCATAGAACACCGTGTTGCGTTTGGACAGAGCCTGTGAAGAGTGAGAGATGTCAGTTGCCCCCTGAAGGAAAAGTGCAGCAGAACACCACACAAAAACCCCACTTCATAGTGGAAGGCAGGCACACTACAGGGATCAGTGAGCAAATGAAGGAGATACAGTATATTTCTCTTGTGCATGCAGTATTAGCAGAGTCAGAGCTAGTCAGTATAGTTAAGCTTAATACTACAGCTGCTATTTCATAAACTCAGTCCAGCTCTTCTCCAGAGGTTCAAAAACTGCCACAAAATGTGAATCACTAGCAAGCTGCAGCATGTGCATACACGAAGAGGAATTTAGCTCAGAATGTTTGTGATTTCTTGCTTGTCAAAACGCATTAATGGCACAGACTAACCGAACACAACAGCACAAATGCATTTCTTGAGCAACAAATCCACCTAAATTTATCATCCTGGTAAATTAGAGCCCCATTTTAGCAGGGACTCTTTTCCCATAGCAGTTGAGGACAAGTGGTGCCAGGGAAATGTTTCTAACATTACATCTCAAACTGCATTTGATTCCAGGTGCAAAGGCAACAGGAAGTAAGTGTAACTTACACCAGAAAGAGATCCTCACAGCTCAGCACAGAAAGCAGGGCCACAAAGAATGCAGCAAGTTCTCTTGTTAAATTTATGACTCTGATGTATTTTTAAGTGCCATGGTCATCCAAGTTTAATATGCTTTAAGGACCCTCAAGAGCTTGGTCTCTTCTTTCAGTAGATTAGTGCCTCTCTTTTCAGGCACTTTGGTGTTTTAAAGGTGGAACTCAAGAGACCTTACAAATCTTGGTCTTTTTGGACACACACCACCCTGTACACTCATATGGCATTTATTCCCTGTCTACAACCCCGATGATCTAGTAGAAATTTTAAAGCAGCCCTTCAGGAACATCGAGCTATTTGAGCTCCCAGGTGTCTGGCAGAACACAACCAGCAGCAGAGACAGGAACACAGCCCCCTCTGTTGGGCAGCAGAAATCAAAATACAGAAGTGTTCCAAAGTACTTCCCCTCTGAAATACCTCTTGCAATACACTAAGGGAAGTTTGCATGGCTCTGTTCCGGCCTCCCATTCACAGCTGACCATCAGCTGCTGCTGCAAAATCATTCAGGGTATAGTAAAATAGAGATGCTGAAGGAACAGCAAGTTATTTCACAGTATTAATCAAGCAGGAAGAAGGTTAATTCATCTGTATTTCAGGAAAGTGAAACACACAACTTCCCCCAGGAACTCGTCATCTGCACTACTCCAGCCTCAGTCTGATCAGATGGACAAGACTACCCTGGCAACAATTGTGTTTTGGCAACCCAAGGGGATGAGAAAGCAGAATGCACAGGACTGTTAGGAGAACCAGGAAAATACTAAAAGTTATTGGCAGCTTTGCACCAGAACAGAAATACTCTGGAGGAACTCTCCTTCATTGATCCATCCAAGCACTGGCTGTGGCTGCTAAAGACAGAAGGAATGGGTTCATGACAAAGGCAAGTTCAACAGCTGTTCAGACTAGCCAAGAACCCTTACTGACAGGGACTGTCAAGTGGTTAATACAGCATCAAAGCCACCTGACACTTCCTGGAGCTCCACTGAAGTTGCATTACAGAACCAGTAGCCAAACATTGGATTTCTACAAGGCACACATTACATTCTCCTTCCACCCACCCCCAAAGGTAAGCTCTAGAATGAAAAAGATTTTATGTCATCACCAAGATGTCTGCACTGCTTTCAGCACAAATGCTCTTCAGTAGCTGAGACTCTTCAGCCCTTGCTCTTAGTACATGCTGCAAAGTCTCCTTCACTTAAAGCAAAACAAAGATGTCCAAGACAACAGCAGTTGCTAGAATTCAAAAATCCCTACAAGTCTACACAGTCTTCATCATTAGATGAAGTTTAGTTTAGCTACTTGAAATTTACTCTAATGGTGTCCTTGTGCATCCTAGGCTAGGGTAGTAAATTGAGAGATTGTTTGTTGTTGTGACTACCAACTAAATGAGAGATCCACCTCCAAAGGCCATGGCATGAAAGGAAAAGAGGAATCATATAAAGGCTGGCAATCTGCTCATTATCATGAAATACTCTCACCTCTTCAAGTTTGCCAAACTTTTCAGCAATCTCTGCTTTCAGCGCCGTGGTGTCCTGTCCATCTTTGACTGCCACAACATGCTTGAAAAGCAAGGGTGTTATCTATACAAAGGAAAGTATAAAGTTTTTAATGCATCTAGTACAAGAATACAAGCAAGTCACTCAAAACTTAAAATTTTCACGTAGATGTTAGGATACCAAATGCAAGTTAAAGCTTAAAAGATTTGACTTTAAAGAGTTAAATAAAGTCCATTAATAGAAATCTATATTTCATAAAAGAAAAGCAAAAGCCTAGAGGAAGAATGAATACAAACAGTAATGAATTTTAGTCTTGTAATAAGAGAATAGTGAATAGAAGGGTGTTTCCCATCTGCACATTTTCTTTCTTGCAACATACTTCCCTGTAACCCTCTTCTCATCATGTCTGTTTAAAAAAGGCCTGTTGCAAATATATCCTCTCTCCTAGCCCCTCCTTTGTCCACATCCCTTTGCCATCTTCTGTTGATTCCTCTCCTGTCTCATATCCAAGCTGATATTTTTCACTTCCTAGACTCCTCAAATCACATGCTAGTACAGAGAGGTTAATTCCAGTCAACCAGCTCCAACCTCAAACGAAAGCCAAAACCAGCCTTCTTATACAAGTCCCGTGTTTACAGCCACGTGCCATCTCTTATCCATGGTTTTAGGCTCTCTCTGTCAGGCACTCCCCTCATCCTGCATTCACACAGTACTTCCTACAGAAAGGATCAGAATAAAATACAGCAATTATCACTTCCCAGGTCTCACATATTCAGCTGGTTTGGTCTACTAACCTTTGCTCTATTGTAGGATGCTCAAAACCTTACCTCAGTCATACAAACTTTTACTAGCTTGGATGCCTTCCGGCATCCATCCTTGCACATAATTGCTGGGAGCAATGCAGAGACACGATGGTTTGTATGTGCTCTCAGCAAAAGGCTCCAAATATCCCCTCTGCTTATTTAAATGCTCATCATTTAAATAAGCAGAGGTCAGATCAGGTCAGATACAAGACCTGCCTTAAAGGATGAAAGCAGCATCAGCAACAGAGCTGCAGTTTTTGGTGCGATGGTGAAGTCAGAAACGCAATCGCACTCTGCTCACACAGTACCTTTGAGAAGTCTTCCAAGAGCATCCTCTGACATGCTCGCTCATATGGGTCTGAAGGCATCAGCTTCTTCCCTGGAAATGCTTCATCCAAATACTCACAAGTGATTGGGGACTCACAGATCAGTTGACCCTTGCTGGTCTCCAGAACAGGAACCAGCCCAGCAGGGTTCTTCTCAAAGTACCAGTCAGGTTTGTTCTTCAGATTGATGTTGATTACTTCATGGCTAAAAGAGCAAAAGAAATAAGACCCAGACAGGCTCAGTTCTGCTCCAGTCCACCCCATACCATGGTGAAACGCGGTCACCTCAACAGTTCAGTACTTGAGAGGCTCAACCCTCAAGCCCCTGTACTCCCGTTTTCTTTGAAGTTGTTTGCAGGACTAATCCTTTGACACAGAAATACTGCCACACTTTGCTGGAGAGAGCAAGCACTGACTTGAAATGAGTTGTCTGCAGACTGTCTTTTATTAGTTTAACAAGCACCCAACTATCAAGCTAAAAGCAAAGATCAGAACTCGGCACACTTATCACATTTCAGTTCAGCGGAAGTCTAAGAAAGCAGCTGATTGCAAATGAGGTACACCCCCCCCAATTAAGAAATGCACCTGAACCTTAACTTGCCCTACACCAAAGAGTAAATCAGGAGAGCATCCTACCTACTTACCTTCCCAACCTATGGCCTCACATGGAACAGGTGTTTATGGTAAAGGGAAATAGCCATTGATAAAAAAAAATACATGGGAAATATGTCTATATTAACAAACCATAAGTTATATGCTGAGTTGTATGTGTGACCCCAGAAAATTCTTAGTAAGCCCAAAAGTCTGCTAAACACAGCTGAACCTTCAAAACAACTGAGAAGTTACCAGAAGGCAACTGTCACATGTAGGTAGATGTGACAGCTAAAACCCCTCCAAAATCACTATGCTACAACAAACCTCCCAGCTCCAAAATCAGTCCAAAGACACTAAATAAAAACAGAATTAAACTGTCCCAGAAGTTTTATTGCATCTACTATTCAAAAAAAAAAAAAAAAAGAAGACTCATGTAAAAAATAAAATTAACTCAACTCTCATCTTACTATCAAGAGACCTGTTAGCATTCCCTATTCCAACATGAACTTCCAGCCCATGTTGGTTAACAAACTGCTGGCAGGCCTTGGACTTGGTAAAATCAGAAAAAGATGGAAAAACGGTTACTTTTAATTTGTAAACTGAGGGGGACATTAGACCCCATTGAAGAATGCTGAAATGACCCTTAAGAACGCTGAAAGGACATAGCTATCTTGAAAAAGAAACAAACACAAGCACTGAATTTCATTAACTTACTACAGCACAAGAACAAGACAATGTTATAGGAACACAGTACATTTCCTCTTTTAAAAAGGCCATTCACTCACTATTGTGTTTTGCTGGGCAGTGATACAACAGAAGCACTGAATATTCGTAGCTTCCAGAATTTTCACGGCCACTCACATCAAAAACAGACAAAAGCAAATGTTACGCCTCTACTCGCATTTACCCAAGGACAAGCTAAGACAGGCAAGAATTATAAAAAGAAAATCAGCCTTTTTACTCTGAGCCTTTATGCAGATGATTTCATACACAGCCTACTTATTCAAGCTTTGGTGCAAAATCACTCACAGAAACCTCCTCCCAATCAGTTCGTTCAGGGATGTTTAACTCAGGAAAGAAAGGAAGCTCGGCCCGCGGCTCCGTGCGGGCTCTGGGGTGCGGGGAGGTGCGGCGGGGCGGCGCAGAGCTCACCTGATGCCCTTGGCGCGGAGAACCAGGCGCGTCCGCTGCGCGTAGGGGCAGAAGCGCATGCTGTAGAGCCGCACCAGCCCCGCGGGCACGGGCCCCGGCGCCGCGCTGCCTGCGGGGAGAGCAGAGGGGCTGTCACCGCCGGCACTCACCGCCCGCCCCGCCAGCCCCCGCTGCGCTTACCCTTGCCCAGGCTGCGGGAGTGATCGCCCGACATCCCGGCACGACGCGGTGCCTGCCGCTCGCCGACTGCGATCTCTGACCGCAATCAGTGACGGCCCCGCCGCGCCCCCCGGCCCCAGCGCCGCCGGCACCGCCCGCCGGGGGGACGGGTGTCCGGCCCCGCCTCTCTCCCTGCCTCCCTTCCCTCCCTCTCGGCCCGCGGCAGCGCTGTTGCCTCTGCTGACGCGGAGTGCTTGCCCGGTGGTCCCTCCCTGAGCTGACCGCCCTCACCACCCAGCTGGGACAGGCACTGTTCAGCTGCTCTCGATGCTTTCCCTCTCCCTCTCTTCGTTTACAAATAACAGCACAACCACCTCTGGCACTCTCGCGGAAACAGGACACCGGAACACCACCCCACGGGTCAGGTGTTATTATAAGCAGTGCCTCCAGCAGCTGGTGAGGCAGCAGGTTCCCCTCAGTGACTCCTCCTGCGTCACCTACCACCCTCCAAAACCCGATCCAACCCCACCTTGAGGGTAACAAGAAGGGTTTCTCTCTCCTGCAGCTGTTCTGCTTCATCTTGAAAACCCCAAGAGGAGACAACAACCCAACAGACAAGTGGGCACAGCAAAAGTTAAATCTGACTTAATTACTACCGTGCAGTCATAGAGGGATTCATGCTTGCTTCTGCAAACAGGATCTTTGTGGGAGCATCTGTGTGTGCATAGAGCAAAAGAAAGAACCAAAGGACAGACTGAAGTCTTCTCTGTCTCTTTGCTTCGTCTTCACTTGAGATTAGGGTACCAGGGCACTCCTTGTACCAGCTTTCCTTGGAGTATAATAATGGAAATGGAAGTGCTTTCCTCTTAATGAGTTTCACACATTGACAGAGTGCGCAAGTTCATCTCTGACCGCAGAGGTAAAGTGATTCCCTTCCTGTGGCTCCACACACCAATCTTCAGGTTGGGGCTGTACAATAGTAGGAAACAGCACATTTGTAGGGACCAGTGGGCTGGTACAGCTCTTGCCAAAGGGAGGGGAAATCCTGGCCTTCCTGGCAATGCACTTCTCTGTCAAACCCCCACAGCTAATAGAGCATTCTCCAGTCTCGTAAGTGGATCCGTGCTTGCACAGGGGGTAAGTTCTACCTGTTGATGACTTTTGGTTTGGTTTTGCCACTGGAGTTGGGCCTCAGACACCAGATCACAAAGACCAATACTTTCTGTGGTGCTCTCACCTGCAAATAAACACCAACATGGTCACTAGTAACATAACCATGAACTTGCTACCATTATCCATTGGAACAGAGGCACATGATTTTTGTTGAGTCACTACTGCTTGATTATGTATATATTAAGCAGGTCAGCAGAGAAATGGAGTGGTAATCTGCTGCACAAGTCTTCCATGCCTGAAGCAAACAGAACCTGTACATAGTGTTCTTTGCCAACAAAATAATTTCTCCTACTATAAAAAAACCCAAACAACTGCGTTAGAGGACATAGTCTTCATTCCTATAAGTACCTATCCTTAGGAGAGATTGAGCAAAATTTGGGGTGATGAAAATAGAGAAAATTAATTTGAAATTTCTTATAGCAATTATGAAACACACAAGCAGTCTGCTGACTCACAGCCTGGAGACAGGCATGTAGGAACTCAGCATCACAAGACCCACATGCTACAACAGGCCCTAAGAAGTACCAAAGAAAATAAACCCACTTCCTCATTCTCTCCTGGTGTTGCCTGGCATGCAGAGCGCCTGTGGAGACAAGAGGTAAGGAACGGGCTTGTCCTGCTGCCTCTGGACAGGAATGCCACTCTCCATCATCGCTCTCTAGCACTGTGAGTGCACACCAGGATTGCAAAACTGCACACTGCCACTGTGCAGGGAAGTAACAGCAAGCGAACACACGCAAGACACTATAAATAACAATCCTCCTTTTAGGAAAGGAAATCTATTTTTTAAACACTTGGACGTTCCTACTGTGTTACCAGGCTAAAAGCCTCAAGTACAAAGGAAAAGGCTGCAGCTGTACTTTCTCTTCTTTCCTGGGGAAAACTTCTCCTCAGCTCACTCTGAAGCTTCAAGAGCTTTATCGTACACAAGTAAGAATCGTACACTTGTTCCTAATTGTACACTTGTACTTTATCGTACAAGAGTAAGAACTTTTGTACCTTATAGAATTACAGAATCATCAAGTTTGGAAGAGACATTCAAGATCATCAAGCCCAACTGTCACCCCTAATCCCTATCACTCAGCACCAAACCCAGACAGCTCCTGAACACCTTTACGGATGGTGACTCCAGAAAGACACAAGAGGCAATGGGAAAAGAGGTACAACTATCCTGCTAAGAGACGGGCAGATGACACTGGACCGGGTGCAGGGCCCCACAGGGTGACCAAGAGACAGAACCCACAGTCTCTCCCCCAAGGCTGGTACACTCCTACACTTGATTCAGCACCTGCTTCCTAGACACAGCAGCAACGATTACCCAGGTTAAAGGCCACAGATATCAGCGGCTCAGGGGCAGAACTACCCCATCTTATCAACAAGAAGCGCTCCTCCAACACCCCGGCGTCTTCCCACTGCTCCAGATGAAGGCGGCCCCTCCGCCTACCAGGCCTTTAAATCCCCGGCCCGCTCATTGATTGGCTGGCGCAGGGGCGCGGGCCAATCAGCTGCGTGCTCCGAGCCCTGCCAATGGCGGGTGCCGTTGCTGTTGCCAGGGCGCGGGGGCCTCGCGGCGGCGGCGAGGGCGGCGGGGCCGGGCACGGGGGGAGCCGGCACGGAGGGACCCGGCGTGGGGGGACCCGGCATGGAGGGACCCGGCGTGGGGGTCCAACCTCCCTGCTCAGGCAGGGTCGCCGCGGAGGCCGCGCTGGAAGTGAGGTGGGGGCGGCCGGCACAGCCCCCACACGCTCCTGAGCCCGGGAGGGGTGCGCGGTGTCCTGCGCTGCGCTCTGTGAATGGGGCGGACAGACAGGGAGAGGAAGGGGGGCTGTGCTCTCGGGATCTGTCAGGACAGCGCGGGGGGAGAGGGAAAGAAGCATTGTCACGGGCACAGATCACAGGATCACAGATCGGTCGGGCTCAAGGGACCACAGTGGGTCATCTGGTCCAACCTCCCTGCTCAGGCAGGGTCATCCCAGAGCGTGGTGCATGGGATTACATCCAGACGGTTCTGGAGTAGCTCCAGTCAGGGAGACTCCACAGCCTCTCTGGGAAACCTGTTCCAGTGCGTGGTCACTCGCACAGTAAAGAAGTTATATATAGATATAGATATATAGATATCTTTTATATATAACAGTCTGAACCCTTGTCACTTTAGGCCTTTACTGGATGTATAAGAATGATAAATCGCACTGTCACCCCATTATCCATGGGGTGACAGTGCGATTTATTATCCATACATACAAGTTTCCTAGATTTCATTTTACCTCCACAAACAGAAGTTAGAAATACTTCATTTCCACTGATTCAGACCTAGTGTTAGAGAAAAGCACAGAGCTAGTCATGTGAACAGGTTCAGAGAGGTCTCGTGTGCCATGGCACCCCATACAACCTGTTCTTGTATGAAGGAAGGCCCAGAGAAACAGTATCAGCTGAAACATCTCCTCTGTTCCCATGGCTTTCAGTTCATCTCCACAAGCACATTGTCAGTGCTCCCACTCCTCTCTGGCTCCACTTGACTCCTCTCCTATGTAGCAAAAGAAGCCAAGAGCAGAAACTCCTCAGAAAAAATAAAGGGAAGTTATTGGTGGGCACAGATTTATCTCAAGACCAGTAATTTTACAGTGTTCCTAAGTATGAGAGTGCTGAGGCTGTAGTACCATCTCCTAAGAGTACAAAGGATCAGCAGCTGAGCTGATTTTATGACTGACTTATGTTTGTGAAAGGAGCGTAAAAATGCTCCCGATCATTGCAGAGAACAAAAGTCTCTCCCAGTCAAATTCTCTGATTTGGAAAAAAAAGCAGAGATGGGATGTTTCTGAATGATAATTTAAAGAGAAGATGCTAGCAGCAGTGCTGTACACAGAGGATGTCTGTTTCCTGCCATGGTATCAGCAGGCTAAACTGACATCCTCACTTAGTGGTAAATGCCAGTCCCTTTGGTAAGGCAGCCCTGATGTTTGTCCACACACTTTTTGGAAAGTAAAAACATCTGCAAGCAGTTATGAATTTCTTGACATGTTGTAAGTTCATAAGCAGAGTCCTCTTACGTAATTTATTTCAGTCCTTGTGTAACACATCCTGTTTACATTCCACAGTTTTACCATGTTAAAGTACTGGAGTCTTTAAAGCAGAACAGTCTTCCTGGTTTGCTTCATATAAACAGAAGCTATGCCTTTATATTTTTTATTTTATGTGTATGAGATGAACTATGAAAGTGCAAAAAGGTTAAGCAAACACAATTGGGTCCCAAGTACGGATTGTACCCATGCAATTCTTTCAAATAAAGTTATACTGTTTGCTGAGATATATGAGTACAAAACCAGAGCCTGTGAACTTGGCTGACTTTATTTTTAGTGCAAACTGAAAGAAATAAAAGCATCTCTCCATGTTCTTACGCCAGTCCTTTGCACTCCATCAGGGTAAGATTGACCATATGTTTTTGGAAACGCTGAACTAGTGACTCATAATACCAGATCTCAGTTATTGTGGTTTTGCAACATGGGTATGAGGATGAATCTAACAAATCCCAAGTATCAGTTCAGTGTAACTTAGGCTACAACATTCCCTTTTGCACAGTTATTTTGAGAAATGTGTTTCTTTGTTTAATGTTTTAACATTCACTTGCTCTATTTTCAGTTGGGTTCAGGGATTCTCAAACAAGAACTTTAGTTTTATCAACAATCAAACTGTTTGCTACCCTTGTGGTAATTACATCCTCTTCCTGGACATCAAAACAAAGAAGACAAGAGCACTGCAGTGTCAGACTGGCCAGGTGGGAGCCTTTGCAGCAAATGCCAACAGTCAAGTGCTGGCCTTTTCCGACCGGAAGCTGAATCCCATCATATATATCTACACTTTTCCAGAACTGAGTAAACTGACAGAATTAAAAGGTAGTGATGTGGTAACCCTCATCATCATCATCATTTCATTAAAACAATGCTTTAATCATCCAGTTTCTGAAGTTGTTGGGTTTTTAAAGTAAGACTTGGAAAACAGTGTGACAGGGAGCTGTCTCATGATGAGATTCATGGAAAGCAGAGGAAGGAATTTTCCACTGCACTACTTTTACTTAGGTTCAAGCTAGGGAGGAATATGACTGTACATAATGAAGCTAATTTAAAAGGAAAAGTAAAAGAGTTAAATGAAATTAGTTTTAGGAAAATGTTGTCAGAATAAGCAATAAAATCATACTGCAGTAGACTCCCAAGCAGACTGCTGAAAGCCAGATGAGAAATTCAGGATGTGATAGGGATGAGGGTTCTTGCAGTTAAACTTTGGAGTCCAGGATCTAATGTATGTTTTTGCCTGCTTCATGTAATTTCTCTCCGTAGCTAAGTTGCTTACCCTATTCATGTTTCAGTTCCCTTGCCATTTAAATAAGGATCATGCTACTTGCTTTTTTCATGTATATGAATAAAATTATGACTGCAAAGGATTCATGGGACTTGAGGAAAAATACTTTACAATTTCAAGGTATTATTGGAAAAAAAAAAAAGAAAAAATTCCAAGCAGTGATACATAGGGAACATTTTTATGATCAAATCAAAAAAATAATCTGCAGCGAAGCAAAGAAATCAAGAGCCTGAAGAATGTTTAAAGAGTTAAACTGGATATAAAGGAAGTGAGAAGAGTATCTGTGGTACTGTAAGATAAAGTCTGGGACAATCAAAGACCTTGCTCTTTATTTTTACATTTCAGGTGATGCTCAGCTGGACTACACCTTACTTGCATTTAGTTTCAAAGGCCCATATCTGGCCAGTTACTCTTCAATCCCAGAATTTGTTCTTTCAGTATGGTAAGAATAAAAATAAAAATTCTGATCCATTTGCATTTAATTCATACTTTTGTGTGACTACGATTTTAGCATAGATTAAGTTAACAAATGTGGAAAACATACTGGTTGCCTTCATCTCTTTTTTTTTTCCTGACTGATTGTTGTCTGCAAACTTTCTGTACCAAAATTGCTGTTTATTTTCTAGTGTTAGGAGACACTAGTTAAATTGGCTGTAAGCTGTAGCAAAGTTATCTTCTACCTTCTTCCAAATTTTGTTTTTTGGAGTACTTCCAGAGCCTTCAGAATCAGCTAATTATCTGTTGACTGTTGAAAGTTGAGCACCATGCTGTTTGTGGAAGAAAGTTGCCTGCTGAAAAGAGGAAAAGGGTTCTAAAGCCGATTTGCACTGGTTTGTCCCCCTGGACTGTTCAGTGGTCCTCTTAATTACTTTTGCTTGATCTTAGTTCTGGCTTATAATTTTGCTCAGTGATTACACTAACTTGGATCACTGGGTTAGATCATAATTTTCTGCTCTTTGATGTGAAATATTACATAATGCAGTGCAGATACAGAAAGGTAGAATATTTAATATTTTAATTGCACTGTAAAATACAATCCTGCTCTTGCCTCCATTGCCAGCAAGCTCCCATTAACTGGAGTCTGAGCACTTCAATATAAATGAGGAGGGAGAAAGGCAAGCAAGGACATGTGAGGAATAGTCGGTATAGTCTCAATTTCATTATGATCTTTTCTTACACGATTATAAGTGAAGTTGCAGGAACTCCTGGAATTTCAGAATTTAGTAATGAGAGTAGATACTATTACAGGTGCCTCTTCTTTATCCCTTCTGAAGAAGAATAAAGTTTGCTGTGAACTCTGATCATACACAGTAGTTCAAGAAGGACGTCTGTGTATATTACACTGGAAATGAAGAAAGCCTCACTGGCCTGACAGCTGACACACTTGTCACTTACAGCAGAAATAACACACATGGTCCAATGTGTTCATGGTGTGCTCTTAAACAAAAACGCACCATCCTGAAAGACTTCTCTAGATTATTCTTAAAACCAGAAATACCTAGAAATGTTTAAATGCTTTTTAGTAGTAGCAATTTCCAAGGCCAAACAATTTTAACCAGTTTGAATCAGCGTGTTACAACTATCAGCTGCTAATTGTAATAAAAAACTATCCTAAGTCACAAAGAATTTAGTAACAAAATACAATTATGTTAGAATATTAATCTTAGAATTTATAATAATTTGAACAGAGATGTGATTTATTGTGAAATCAGGACCTTCATTTGTGTGATTGGATTATACTGTGCATTCATTGTAGAAATGTGTGTGTATAGATGACAGAAATCTCAGTGTTGAGCATTAGATGTCATGACTATATGACAATTGCACAGCCGCAGTACTTTAAGCAGCTAGTTTGGAATCAGAGGTATAAGAGATGTTTTGAAAGATGTCAGTCTCAAAATATAAAGAGCTTGTGGATAACAAAAAGCTGCCTTTCATCTGAGATATTTTATCCCTAATCTTTATTCTTTTCTGTTCAAAGGAGAAGCTTAATGTCAGATTCCTTTTCAGATACATGTTTCACCATAGTTTCAGATCTTAGTAAATTATCTACTATAAAACCCAGTTGGCATTATCTGGTAGGTATGAGACAAGAACATGCTGACAGATCTTTAGAAAGAAAGATACACTGATATCTTTAAAAGTGAGAATTGTAGTTTATAGCTTCCTGTAATTTTAATGAGGTCTACTGCATATGTGTGAATAATTCCCACTTTTTGCATATGCTATAAATGTTAACCATTGTTTGCTTTGTGATTATTTCTGTGAGTGAATTTATTACAGCCAGACTAAGGGATTATACTGAATCCATTTACAGTAGTGTATGCATTTTAGATTTTGCCTCTCAGCAATAATGACAAATACTAAAGCTATAAATGTTATTTAGATGAACAGTCAGATAGATTGTCCAATAAATTAAGAAACAATTTTAACTATTTTCTTCAAATAATGTTAATCAGTTCTTGGATAGCACCTAAAAATGCAAATGCCATCAAATATTTGAATATTGAAAAATTTGCAAATTAGATGAGGAGAACATAAAATAGGTTATACTGGATAAAAGAAAAGTCAGTGGAAAGCAGTTTCCCAGGCTTCTGTCAGCTATACATAACAGCCCCACACAACTCTGCCCTGGTTTGTGCCCAAGTTAGTTAATGCAGCCATAGCTTGTATGTCTGCATTCACAACACAATTACTGTATTACCTAGGTAATTAATCCATAGATAATCATAGGCTGACTGTGATTTGTTTCCTTATTATAACACCTTCCAGCTGCAAGCATTACAATCATTATGTTATAGACTGGAAAAGCAAGGCTGGGTTGCTGAAGAGTTAATTGTTTGGGCTCATTTGAGTAGTCACTGATGGAGCTAATGAAAAAAAATCCATTTCTCGTGACCATTGGTCTTTTCAGAAAAGGGAGTGCATGATAATGTTTCTAAAATGTCAGTTATTCAATCATTTTCTAGCAGTAATAATTTTATGTGTGGCTAATTAACCACATCCTTTTCATTTTTAAGAGGACCTAACTTGTTTGACAGCAGAAATTTTTTGTCAGTGACAAAGTATTTGTTTTCCAAACTGGATCTTGAACATCAGTCATAATCACATCCAGATCTTTGGCTTCAAAGTTTTTTACCTGTTGAATGGATTTGATTTTCTTTTACTCTCTTTAATGAAGGAATTGGCAAGAAAATATCCTCCTATGCAGTGAGTCTCAGCCAGGGCTAACAGGGACCTCTCTGAGTTTTAACCCTATGAATTGGCAGCAGCTGTGTTTTGTTGCTGAGAGCTCCGTTACCATCTGGCACGTTGAAAGGTGTAAGGACGAGCATCACCTTACAAGACAGTGAGTGGAACACCCCTCAGGCTAAGAGCAAAATCTACAAGTATATTTTAATAACAAAGACTAACAGCACACATCTATTTGCAAAGGATTTAGTCCCACTTAGTTTACCTAGCAATTGCAGTCAGTAATTGCTAAATCACAACCACTATAAATCTGTCTAGTCAATCGAGTAAATTAAATTTATGATTTCATTTCTCACATGACCAGATTATGCACACCATGAAGCTAATACTAATCAGCTGCTTTGGCAGCCTTGATCAAAAGCTGTGTGACTGAATTAAGGTAGTGCCTGGACTGCTTTTTTGTAAGTGGCTACGTTGAGCATTGCTTTTGTAGCTATGAAACCATCAAATCTGGATCAATTTCTTTCTATTAAGCATAGTTAAACAATACCTTGTTGTAATCACAAATTGTACCAAAAGCAGTATCAGTTTTCTATGTGATTTCCAGCTTGTGTGGCTAATTTACAGCTCCAGAGAGGATGGCTCTGTCAATGCAATTCACTGAGCACAGCAAAACTAGACTTTATTTATGACAAAAAGCTTTTGAGGTTGGTATAAAAGTAGTATGTATCATTCAAGTTGGAGTCTTGAAGTTGAAGTATAAAACCTATGCTTCAAGGTGGCAGCTACTCCACCATTCCCAACTGTATTTAACCTTGTTAACTATTAATCTAATCAGTATATTGCCACCGACAGTTATACTAATGAAAGTATAAACAAGGCCTTAATTTGTGATCTGAAAAAAATACCAAAAGTATTGTGCCTTTTGTCACAGAATACATGTGTAAATACATAGGCATACTCACTTTTCCTTGATTACTTATGCAGAAATAAAGCCCATTTTGAAAACAGCTTCTCTGTTTTGTATCAGCATTTACTATTCACATTTCTTCTCCTCAGACTATGTCTTTTGCCTTTTCACAGCCCTGTGGAACTCCCCGATGGTCATGGGACCGTGACTCCTCACGAAGATTTGTTTTTCCCACCTTCTCGTAATGATGATCCATACCATGGCCCTGATTTGCCAGTTTCAGCCATTGCTGGACTGGAAGGAGATGAAGCAGAATCATTTGTGGTAGTTACTTATTTTTTTCCTTTTTACTGTTCCAAGTCATTATACTTTCTATACAAATAGGTATTAACAAATTCATAATTCTAATGCTTATTAAATAGGTACAACCCAGTAAATGGATCTGTTACCTCAGCAAAATTTTTGGAATCCACTGACAGGAGACTGAGAAGGCACAAAGCTGCTGCATACACTGTACTGCAGTACAGTGGTGAGATGTCTGACACAGGTCCTAGCAGAGTCATATATCTGTGCGGTGGAGGTTTGAATGCCAGAAGCATCATGAGTGTGTCAGCATTTAACTGTGCCCAAGCTAAAATGACCTGCTGAGACCTTGTAAATGTATTCCCTTGCTAAACTGATAGTAACCCTTATGTACCCTTACTTCCCTTTGGGATTGCTTTCTTCTTGACTTTGAAAATGTCTCAAGCTATGGAAACATTGAAGGCTTTATTCCAGACAGCAACCCCTGCTTCTGAAATACATTCTCATACCACTGTCAGTGTGTGACCTTGCCATTTGTCTCACTTGTATTTGATTATTTACTTTTTATCCTCTCTTGAGATGCCTGTTTTTAGAGGCTTCAAAAGGGTTCTCATTTTGTTTGAAATTTACTTTCACCTGACTACAAACTAGAAGTGTGAAAATATTTAACTTGCAAATCTGGGATTCTCTTCTAAGAAAAAAGACCATCAATTTCTATTTATTGGCTCGTGATATATATGAGACACCGAAACTAGCATGCAGAAGATGACACTGGCATTATACTGCATCTTCTCAATGGCCAAATGGGAGTTCTGTATTATCAGATAGTGTACAAAGAAGAATCAAAAAATAAAAACAGGAAATTATGTTTTCCTGACCTCATCCTCTTTTTGTTGCTTCATGCTTTCGCAATGGTAGAGGTTTTTAACTGTGTGACTGGTTTCCTATGGTTTTCAGGACAATGAAGAACTATAACAAATATCTTTTATTGATTCTAAATACATGTGAACTACTCATATTTGAAATCACTTAGAACATGGAAAGTGAAGATAATATATGCTCAGCTGGGGCCTTGCCTTTTTTTTCTGCCTTACTGCCTCTTAGGTTATTGCAGATGAACTTTGCAAAACCCACTTTGTTCTTCATTCTGTACAGTGAATTACAAGAAGTATTGGGAGAAAAAACAGCTCCTGTATTAGGTCTGTGAGGCTTAATAGAATTTGTCCTTCAGTGGATGCAATTCTGTTCAGTAATAGTAGGTTCTCATGCTTGAACGCGCAGAATGGTGTTGTGAACTTTTCCACATGGAAAAGTTTGTGCTATCGGTGATACTAGATATATGTACTAGATACCTCTATAGGGTCTTTGCATTCTCAACTGCTTTTAGAAAAACCTAGATTTCTTTTTATCACCTTCAATGTGATTATATCCTTATCTATAGAAATATTTCTGGAGTAAGAGTAGGCTGTTCTAATAGTATTCATTGAAGATTTCCGTTTCTTTCAAATTATATGGTAAATATTTTGGTAGTTATTTACTGTCTAGTTTTCTTAGATGGGTGTATTTTTGTTGTCAATATTGGTAAGGTAATGAACAGCAAGTTATTTAGAAACGAAAGGTTTTCTTCCAAAATACGAGCTTTGTTCCTTTTGTTGGTGTGGTGGTGGTATGCTGTTTCCCATGTACTAAACAGTGAGTTTAGCACTGGGAGGCAGTAAATCTGTTTCTGGCATGTTTTCACCTTGCTCCAGACTATGGTAGCTGAGTAATTTTTTTTAGGACTTGAATTTATTGTGCCTTACAGCACTAATTCTCTCCTCCACACATGCCTGTGCACATAAACTCCATCTCTAATTGAGCAGAAAAACTGAGCACTGTTAGATCTTCTAAGCCCTGACACTGGAGGGAAATCACATGCATAAGTCCTGTCAAGTTAAGCACCTCTTTCCAACACCCCAGCACTGAAAAGCAAGCCCATTGCCAGTCTGCTTGTTTGCTTCTTGGAAGTGCGTCAGTGTTCCATACTCTAGAACCACGTACTGAGGCGGGATATGTACCCAGCTGTAACCACAGCGGGGCAGCAGAGGGAAAGGAATTGAAATATCCTACAGATTCCCACCCTTTTGTTTCTTGCATTAGATTTTTCTAGATCAGAGTTTTCTAAATGTGCTTTACCGCAGAATCGCAGAATATGCTGAGTTGGACGGGATGATCCACAAGGATCATCCCGTCCAGCTCCTGGCCCTGCACAGGATCATCCCCAGGAGTCACATCCTGTCCCTGAGAGTGTTGTCCAAATGCTGCTTGAACTCTGTCAGGCTTGGGGCTGTGACCACTTCCTGGGGAGCTTCTTCCAATGCCCAGCCAGCCTCTGGTGAAGAATCTTTTTCTAATGTCCAACCTAAACCTCTCCTGACACAACTTCAGGTCATTCCCTCGGGTCGTGTCACTGGTCACCAGAGTAATCAGTGTTTGCCCCTCCTCTTCCCCTCACAAGGAAGTTGTAACTGCAATGAGATCTCCCCTCAGTCTCCTCCAGCCTGTACAGACCAAGTGACCTCAGCTGCTCTTTGTACAGCTCCCCCTCTACACCCTTCACTATCTTCCTCGTCCTCCTTTGGACACTCTTTAGTAGTTTAATATCTTTCTTACATTGCAGTGACCAAAACTGCTCACAATATTCAAGGTGAGGCAGCACCAGTGCAGAGCAGAGCAAGACAATTAAGCCCATTTGAATCAACTTCATCTTTAGCACCAATTTTATTCCATTGTCTTTTTGTGGCAAGGATCCATCATGGTTTTTTTTTTTTTCCCCTGAAGAGGTGCTACTCAAAAGGGAGAGAAGTTCAAAAAAAGACAGCATTATCCTTATTATTACTATTATTATTATTATTATGATTATTATTATGCACCACCATACCAATGCATAGTCCAAGAAGCAACCTTGTTTGGGATTTACATAATCTCATCCTAGGATTAGCATATTTTACCTAGTTTATGTTTAAAGACAGTCATGACAGGAAGTACAAAGGAACATTGCAAAAATTGTGTTTACCCAGAAAACTTCTGTTTTGCAGAAGTTCAGTTACAACCTTCCCAAAGATTTGTGATGTTCAAGCCTTATAAAATCAGTGAAAATGCCTATATCAAATGCTTCTCTGGGTGATGTAAAGCCCTATTTGCTATAGATTTATTAGTTAGTCCTATTTGATTTATAAAGTAAATATTAATATACTTTATTTCTATAACATTTTTCCCCTGAGAAATGAAAAATGCTTTGTAAACATAAATAGAATGCAACTTACTTATCAGGAATCATATAGCAAGTGCTTGGTATATTTTGCTAATGAAATCTAGGTACTTAGGAATCTCTGTCCTACGTTTTCATTACAAGTCCATTCATATTTCCTCTTTTTATAGAACTTTCAGTCAAACAGCAGGTGTTTTACAGAATCACAGAACCTTCTTTTTTTTCATCCATCATACTGTTTAGTGATCCTCACCACTTCTGACACGTGCATGGTGCTTCGAATCCTCTCTTTTAAATGTTCTCCCAAGGTTTTCTTATGTTTTGTCCCCCTCTTCCCCTCCCTGAATTCTCTTTAATCTGGTTCTTTCTATCATGGTATTTTTATGACCTCTGTTACTGTTATATCTGAACAGGCCACTCTCTGTCTTTAATAATATTTCCTGGAGAAGTTCTGTTCTTCCTGTTTTATGGATGACAGATTTATAAGAGTTATTTTAGCGAAATGAAATTCAAGGCACATGGCAAGTCCAGGTCAAGGATATTTCTAGCACTTATTTGCAGATGACACAAAGATTGACAGAGCTGTTTTACAGAGCAATTTGGATTATACAATAAGATAAGCTATTCAAATAAAATGTGTTTTAGTACTGCCAGGTATGCAAGAACCACATTTCATGTTCACATTTCACAGTTCACGTTTTGGCTATAAAGTGGAAGAATATTCTGAAAAGCAGTTTGAAAGGCATTTGTCATGGTGAGGTCATAATAAGTAACCATTTAAATAGGGCTTTCAGTGCCCCTCTGACATTTAAAGAAACCTCTAGGGGCTCAGTGTGTTGAATTTTATTATAATTTTATCATTTAAAGTTTGGGAGATGCCCTTGTTATGGTGGGTCAATATCTTTGTGAGGATAGGGAAGATACTGGAAGGATTTCCAAGCTAGGCATAAAATTGTAACAGATGCAAGTGCTGGAGAATAAATCCAGATAAATGCTAATTTTAAAATATATAGTTTTTAATTGAAAATATAATTCATCATTTAAACAAGTTTCTAGAGAGAGAAGTGAGTTCACCACTTTCTCCAGACATACACTTTTCTGGAGAATGTTCTTTGTCAAGTTACTGGCTTCAGTGAAGGGATGACTGAATAAAATAACATCATGGTGGTGTTAAACACGATGTCAGACTCTGAGGTAATGATTTTTTTCTCTTATCTTGAAATATATGTAACAGCTTTTACAGATATTTGACAACTGTTGATTGAACTTGTTTATTTTCATGCTGAAGCCTAGAAATTGTATTAAGACTTCCGTGCATCCCACTGCCCACTGCTGGACAGCAACCTCAGAAATATACATGGGCTGTAAAGAAGGATACGTTTTGGCAATTGATGCTGAGAAGTACAGTGTTTCTGTTCTTCAACAAAAAGCTCCACCTGGTAAGAAATAGCTGAGTGCGCCTCATTCAAGTAGGGAGGAAAGTAGATAGGTGAAAGATTTTTGTGCTTTCTTCTGTTCTCCTACTGGTTACCTTAGAGAAATTCGAAAGCTATATTGTAGAACCCTATTTTTTTTATTGGGACAGTAAACATATGAGAATGTCTTTTGGGCTTCTGTGGGGGTGTTTTTAACACCCACTAACTCACTTTCATTTTTCTTTGTGGAAAAAAAACCAAACAAACAAACAAACAACCAAAACAAAACCAAAACAACTGTAAATACATCAAAAGTTATTAAATTAACATCCATCAAAATTGATTAAATTAACTCTATTTCCAGTAGTCCAGATTGTATTAACCAGCCCTAATAGATTAACATTAAACTAGTAGTACTAATAGCAGTACTATTTTTACTATTAGTTAAGTACCAATAACTTATTCTATTTTGCATTAAATGTTGGATAGTCTTCATTTGCTATGTTAGATGAAGTTAGAAGTGATCTTTGAGGGCCCATGAGTCTTCAAACAACAAAACTGAAGCAGTGTGGCTTAATAACATTCCTTAATGCCAGCTCTTACACAGACTATTTTATAATGAAAACAAGGCTGCAAACACTACCAGGCTTTACTGGAGAATGTGCGAAGCATAGAGAGTGAACAGAAGATATCTTCAAACAAAGAAATCTGCTTTTGATTTATTCTGGAATGGGAGGACCTCTGATTGATTGCAACTCACCAAGGTGGTTTGTGTGCCCTATATGTATTCCCACCTGTCTTTTCTCATGAGGACCTTTGGCAGGCTATGAGTGACTGAAGTTTTACATCAAGGGCAGTCCATTTCACACCTTCTTTTTCTAGGAAACCTGAGGTGTCTCCTCTGCTAAATGCCACTACCCTTCTGTGCCCATTCAGAGGGTTCCCAAAATGGAGGATGCTGAGACACAGCCATCAAAAATTGTTCCTTTTGGCAATCTGTACCCCATTATCCTTTGATGGGGTGGAAGTTGTCAGTCCTACTGTGCACATGAAGTTCATGCTTTGGTCAGGTCTAGCAGGAGTACTGGAATATGCTTCTTCCTAGCATAGAGCTGTTTCCCTAACAAACACTGAATTAGTGGTAATAGGTAATCTCCTGGTAATCTTATTTTCTTTTGTTCACATATAGTACATGATTTTTTAAGCTGCAGCAAGTATCCCTGACTTTCACTTTTGATAGTTAACACCAAAATGGAAGGCTGCTTTTAAAACAACCCAACAAACCAGCATTATTTCTCTTTTTGAAACTATCAGAGTGTTAAATTTAGCAAATCAGGAGTTGGAAGTCATGAAGAAATAAAAAGCTGAGGTGTGACCAGAACTGTTTTTGTCAGTTGAGTAGAAGGCAACAAGAATATTGCCATTTGGGCTCTTTCTTGGCCTGTGTGTTTGTCTTTGAGTCCTGTCCTACAACTGTATAACAAAAGAGTCTGTATTTGTATTATACTGAAGCTTCTGCTTAATTTAAAAGAGACTGCAATCTGTATCTATTTAGCAGAATGCTTAAGTGCATGGCCAGCTTTAAGCACATGCTGAATTCCTGATATTGTGTCGCAAACAGAACCATAAGCAGCCACAACATTTCACTTGGGCATTGTTTTCAGACTGGCTGAAGTTTCCTTTGTAAGTATATCTAATTTAAAAAAAACAACAACATTGTTAGAAATAAGAATACCATAACTTAGCACTAGAAGGAAGATAAATCTGCATCTGTACCACTCTCCACGCCAAGTCCATGTTATCTCCTTTTTACAGCTGTAAACTGAGTAAGAGAACTGTGCCTGCTCAGTTGCATAGATGGCAGAAATGGTAGATATTGAGGAAGAATGCACATTTTTCATTTAGGGTACTGAACCTGGCCTTTTGTTCAGTAGAGTGGAATACAACTGACTTGTACTGCAATATTGACATACAAACAAGGTTGACATTATAAATTGTTTCCTTTTGTGCAGAGTTCATGCAGAAAGTAGCGGATGTGGTGTCCTATGTTCGTAGAGAAGTGCAGAAAAAGAAAGGTATTTCCATGTTCAAATGAAGCTAATAGATTTTTAGGCAGCTCTGCTGATGTCTGGGAGTAATAATATGTGAGTACAGCTGGAAGCCACTGGTTAGAAAAACTTGTCTCACACTGGCCTCTGTAAGACACATTGTTGGCAGTATTATGTGTGTTTACATGACAAAAGATTAATAGCTTTTGTGCTAATAGACAGCCAAATTAAAAGCCTCAGGAGAAACAGTGGCAGTGGAAAAATTTCTGTTCGTTCTAATTTAAATTGGAATAAGTGATCCTAGAAGAGGTTCCCTACTGCTTAGTTTTAGCATTTCTTTAGAACTGCAATCACTTGTAATTTATCTGAGTTAGGATTTAGGAGTTTGTTTCAAACACTTTGTTTTGGGCTCCACAGTACAAAAAAGATAGAATGGATGAAGTTCAGCACATTTCCACAAAGATTATTGCAGTCTTAGTACATGACATACAAAGATGGTCTGAGAGAACTATGTTTGTTCAGCCTGGAGAAAAGGGAATAAGGGATTTTACTATTGCTGTAGATATTCAGTGAAAGGTTACAGAGAATTTACAACCAGACAGGCAAAGGACACAGTTTCCATCAACAGAAATTCTGGGTATATATTAGGAAATAAACACTTTCACAATGAAGGTAGTCAGACATTGGCATAAGTTGCCCAAAGAAGATACAGAATTTCCATTTTTGGGTATATTCAAACCTTAGCTGATATGACTCTGGACAACATAATCCAACTTTGAAGTTAGTTCTGAGTTTGAAGTCGGCTCTGTGCTGAGCAGGGGGTTGGATTAGAGGACTTATAGAATCCCTTCCAACCTAAATGACTCTATGGTGTTTTTATTCACAAATAAATAGTAAATCATCCCAGATTTGGAGTTGTGACATGTTGTTGCAATAAATTAAATTTGATATTTTGTGTTGGTTTTGTGCTTTCAGGTGGCAAACCAAACAATCTGCAAAAAACAGTTTTACTTGGCATGGCATTTTGTAATGAGGGACTGTATGCAGCTGGACGCGTAAGGCATCCTTTATGCTTTTAACTTACTGTGTAAAAATCAAAGAACATTCAAATGGAGTATATTTGCAGAGTTGACTGCAAAGACAGGAATTAGAAAAAAGTGAAGGGCTGCAGGACTTTAAAGGTCCTTTCTGATGTTGTCTATATTCACTTTGTTAAGACTTGACATAGGGCAGCAGAGCAGGAAAATATTCTATTTTTATAGTCAAAGAAGCAATAAAAGAGGACAATCGTGTTTTTATTCAAGAATGTTGTAGAGGAACAAAAAAGAAGGATGGACAAAAAATAGGAAAGGAGAGAAGATGGACAATGGAATTTCCAAATTGTTTTGTGCAAAATCTAACTCAGTATCTAACCCAATCTGACAATGCCATTGTACCTTCCTGCTTAAGAGGGGGACAAATTCTTACACTGTCTTGAAAAGAACACTATGAAATCTAAAGCATTAGCTGATGAGAGAGTCTGTTGTTATCAAACATGGACCGTCACTAAGAATTGTATTAAAGAACACCTTCGTGTTCAATAGATTTATTGTCTCGGTTTAGAGTCCTTTTGACTTAAACATACTAAAGACAAATGACACCATTGGTGATGGGATACAGTTGAACTCTGCTACTCTAGCGATTTTCAGATCTTGCAGTTCAGTTTGCCAGATAGTATAAGTGACATAGACCTCATGTGGATTTGTACTTTTCTGCACAGGACGGCATTTTAATCTTTTATCACATCAAAGAGCTGCAGTATGAGATGAAAATCTGTGCAGATATCTCACAGCCCATATCCAGCCTCATATTTTCTCCTGATTACACCAGTCTTCTGCTTGTCACTGACCAGGTAGAGCATTTGAGATAACAGCACTACAGAATGGGATAATCCTGTGACTCTATATGAATATGCTGATACTATTAGTACAAAACATCTAATGTAATCACACAAGTCAACAAATTATATCAGAGGTGAACATAGTCCATTCTGTGTTTCTACTGAAAATTGGAAAGACTTTTAATGAAGCACAGGAAAATGGTCTCCTACAGATGGTGGAATATAAAGTACATAATACTGAGATTTCCCAGCAGAAATCCTTGTGTGTGTGCAGTTGAGTGATGATCAGAGTCTCCCATGTGTCTGGGTCATGGACCTACTGAGCATGAACTCCAGGACTGATGTGTGCCTGCACAGGGAGCAAAGTGTAGCTTGAGTGTGTCACACCTACTGTGACTCTGCAGTAGAGTTGTTCTCTATACAGGCATGAAGTTTTGTGTTGTTTTAGAACATTTATTAATTTCTGGAGTCACATGAGATTGAGTGTCTTGAAATTATTTTATTAAAGCAAGTTTGAGAAAAAAAACTTCTTGAAAATGTGATCAGCTGGATTGCTCTAAGATGAACTAACCTCATCTTCAGCTAGTGTAACAATAAAATCTACTAAATTCAGATGAATCCTACTAGGCACTTTTTACCTCAGGTTAGAGTCAAATATAAAGTTCAAAGAGTGAAGCTCAGAAAGATGTTGGGTTTTTTAAGTCTTCAAAAGCTTTTCATTAAAAGTTTCATAGCCAGTGATGGATTATTTCTCTTTATTTGTCAGGGGACAGTCTATAGTTACAAACCTGCCCATAGTGGAGAAGCTGTCAAACTCTTGGATACATCCAGCAGTTGCTTTCTGGCAGCTGATTTTCTTACTCCAGGGAACAACTACTGTGTGGTAAGAAATTGTATTATTTCTAATATAGAATAGTGGCTCTTTTCAAGTAACCAATGTGTTGCTAAGGCACAAAATGAAAAGCCTTGCAGAAATCAGGACTGTTCTGATATTTGTTACAGTTGTGTAACTTCTCATTAAGGAAGTAAATGGCATTCATTCAGCTATAGCCTATAAAAGGGTCAGAACTTGCCCTAGAATGCAGGTTGGGTAATTTATGTTGTATTGGTTCTGCTGCTGATTTGTGTGACTTATAAAGTTCAGGAAGATAGCTGAGCAAAAGATGGATTTAATTCAGAGAACTGATGTTGTCCAACAATTGCAAATGATCTTTTCAGCCTTCTGCACAGATTGGAACATCCTGAGAGATACCTCTGCCCTGAGTCCAGGGACAAAGAAGGCCTTACTCATGGACCTGTCCATTCTTAGAGATTCCTTGCTTTACATTGTCTTTTACTCCTGCAAGACATATATTTTAGCCAGCAATTCATTTCCAGGCCATGAATTCTCCAAGTAGCCAGCCTAGAAAACCTGGGGTCATAGTCAATTAAGTTGGTTGAATCTCTTTGTTCACCGTTAGCATGGGAATGCTGAATTTTACCTGACTGTGTATGAGTAGCGTGAAGGTTGAGTGATCCTCTAGCCTTATTTCAATGTGGAATTGCAAAATTACCCAGATATAAAAAGAAATCAAGTATTTTTTGATATCCATCATTTTTCATGTGAGAATACAAGACCTCTCCTCAAGGCCTTTCCTGTGCAAATAAAATTATAAGCAGGTTCTTCTATTGCTGGTAGAATGATGGGAGTGCTAATATTGATCAAGCTTACATATTTTGCCCTAAATTGTCTCATTCTGCTTAAAGATCATTCCTGTAGCTGCAGGAATGCAAAAAAATTATTGAAAATATTCTTTAAGCAGGTGTACCTTGCAGCAACTGGATTTAATGAAAAGCTAAATGATCCCAAGTGAAGCTAGTAACGCTTAATCTGCTATGCTCAGAGATTAGCTGAATTTATATTTTATAGGAGGTCACTAGTCACTTCCAGACTATTTGGTTATTTCATGCTTTTTTCACTCTGTTTTTCTCTGTTCAACAGTCTGTAACAATTTCAGGTGAAGTACAAGTTTGGTCCTTGGAAGATGGAACTTTCCTCAGCAAGCTAAACCTTGGTATTGAGGTACATGTCACCAGGAGCTTATATCGTGACTGATACTTAAGCTTTTCTATATTTTTCAATTGATAGCATAATATTCCACAGATCTGTATCAATCAGTGCTGAGGAAAGCTCAGTAATGTCTTTGAGCAACCCATGGATGAGATATAAAAAAGATTGTCTTTCTGAATGTTTCTTCAGCTAATCATGTGTTTATCTTGACTACAAAGCATAGGAAACATTTCAGCCAAATGTCCTAGTGATGTGTCTTTAAGCGCATATTTGTAAATAATATCTAAATTCTTATGGTATTCCTTTTTTTTTTTCTTTTTAATGAGTAACAGAAAAGTTTCAAAAGCATAAAAGCTAAATGCCTTGACTGATACAAAAAACAGGTTTTAAGAATTGAGTTAATAGAAGTATTTCAAACTATTAATGCTTTGTCCTGATTTAAGATGCATTCAAACTCTGAAATCTGACACAGTAAGGAAAAAAATCCCTTTCTATAACATCTGTACACACAACAGTTTCTATAACATCTGTACACTGTTTTATTTAGACGAAACTTCTTTCACTTAAAATCTGGATAGTGGATATAATGGTTGTTTTTTTCTGGAAAGAACAGAATTAGCTTTTGATGTGTAGCTACAAAGTATAGATAAAATTTCCATGATGTCTCTAAAATTCTTTGTTAAAAACATGGTTTTTTAAATAAACCACTTGGGTTTCTTCTTCAAATTTTAGGGACTTTTAAATGGCAAAGGAAATTGCATACTAACAAATAGCATAATATAAAAAAATATGTTGAACTGTTAAGTATCTTCTACTTCTCACCCAGGCAGCTTCTATGGCTTGCTGTCCCTCCTCCAGCAGTGTTGCTGTAGGGACTCAGATAGGTCAAATCTGTTTCGTTGATGTTACCAAAGCTGAAGCTCCACGAGTTGTTCACAGAATTTTTCTTTCCAAACTTCCAGTGCTGTCTTTGCAGTAAGTATCTAGTAGGGTAGGAATACTGTCAATTTATTGCTTGAGTAATGATATTAGTTGAACAAAAAAATTTGAAATTTTTATTCTACAAATAACCAATTAAAATATTTTAACAGCTTCTATGTTTTTCCAACACACTCGGAACTGCTTGCAAGAGGTAGTAGCAAGACTTATATGATGGAAATGTAATAAATCTGTATTTTAACTCAATTAACAGAATATACTGATGTGTACAATCCTTTCTGAAAGATCACCATGTGCAGTAACTATGCAGAATTCCATGTATCTGACTTTAGAGGGTTATTTCTCACTGAATATAAATTTAAAGTTTTGTGAAGTTAAGTTTAAGCCTTTTGGTCATCTCTTTTTATATGGTGGAGTTTTTTATTACCATTGTTAATTATTTATTTGCCTAAAGTTCTGGAATTTACCAGTCCTCCTGTAATTAACTCTAGTGATCTAAAAGGCTTTTTTTGTTTGGTTGGGGTTTTTGTTGGTTGGGTTTTTTCCCCCTGGTTATTGAAAAATCTGAGAGTATATTACTCTGCTTTGCAAAGGATACAATGGATTTTGAACTGTAAATCTTTAATATAAATCTGCCTGTTATTTGAGACTCAGATGTATCTCTTTTCACAGCTACCTAAGACAGAACTTTAAAAATAGATACAGAAAGCAACTTGTTCAAAATTAAATTAATGCAAAGACGTGTTTTTTCAAAATAATATCAAGATCTGTATAATAGTTTTACTTCTAAAAAAGTGAATGTAGAAGAAATTCTGACTTAACAAAGTTGTTAATGCAGACTGTTGTGGAGTATGATCAGCTTTAGATAGACCAACTACTCAATTAGAAACTGCATTCATAGCTCTAGGCTTTATATCAGGCCCTAACCCTATAAACCCAGAAGCTTAAATTTATGTTTATGATCTCAATGAGTTCAGCAAGTTATGGGAGTGAAATTATTTGACTATTTTTATTGACTGTATTGAATCGATTTCTACTTGGATTTGCATTTTACCTAGTTATGATCAGAGGGGCCAGTTCCTCATTGCAAGAGCTACAGAAGGACACATCTTTATTCTAGATGCTCATCCGTCAAAATTATTCCATGTTCTGGGATATATAGGTAATACATGTAACAACATTAATTACATTTTCTTCTCACTCTTTTCTGCATTTTAATTATACTTGCCAGTCAGGCTAAGCCATTCACCTTATTATCTTGGAGGACTAAACATATTCTTCCCACCTATTTTGTAAGGACCAGAGTTCTTTATGGGGTTTTTTGTTTTGTTTTGGGAAGTTTGGTTGGTTGGTTGGTTTTGGTTTTTGGCTTTTTTTTCCCCCTTTGTAATTTTAGTCAGCAAATGTACCAATATTACCTTTCTTTCAGAGTTATGTGTAAGTCACAGGGAAAAGAATGGATTAGCTGACAAACTGATCACAGCTCCAGCACAAAAGTAATAGTGGTGGCAAAGAACTAAAGAACTGTGAGAATTTGGACTAAAAAACTGTAGGTTATCATCATTGTGTGTAATCTCCTGTTACAAATTTCTACCATAGACATCTTTAACATGGGACTGCTGAAATTGTCAGCTTTGCTGGTTGATAGTGAGGAATAAAATATGATGAATTTTAACTCACAAAAAAAATTTGAAATTTGTGAATTTATTTTTCCAAAAACAGTATTCTTACAGGTAATGTCTGTGTGTATCAATATTCACCATAATTTTAAGTATAAAGGACATTATATTATCATTTTAATTGTTTTAGCAAACAGAATTAGATCTCCTTAAATAATTTTTGTAATTTGCCTGATCATTGTCTGGATGGTTTGTTAGAGGAGGGTTTTTCTGTGCTTTATCTGGCAGTTATCAGCAGACAGCCTCAAAATTGCCACAATTCAAGATATAAATTTGGAGATAAATTCATATTTGACTGTTTAATGTACTAATAACGTGCTGATGCTTAGGTATTCCCAGTACCCAGTGCCTCAAGTGGAGATGAGTGCATGCAGCACTCCCGAGCTGAGATGGATTCCAAACTGGGATCTCGTTTTGTGTCACAGGATAGCTTACTAAAAACAGTGTTACCATGCTTCAGTAACAATTTCCATTGATGTTCCTTACCTGCTTCAGTACTGGCAGATGAAGTGCTCCATCTTTCTGTAATTTCTGACTTAAAGAATGACTTAGTTGAAGTGATGGTACTTCTTAATGTAGCAGAGGTCCAACAAGCCAGACTGGAAATTTTTCATCTGTCTTCAGCAATTGCAACAGGTAAGAATTGAAATATATACAGTTATTGTCTTCAGTTTTATATAAGGTGCCTTGTCACTCTTAATTTCAAGTGTCCCTTTAAAGCTCAAATTAGGGAACCAAAAATAATAACATGCCCTTTTGAAGATGTGAACTGCAGTGTTTTAACCAATACCACCCAGGCTGTGTGTTCCTCACGGCAGAGATTCCTAAAACAAGTTCTAGGTGAAGGCAATGGTGACATGAACCTGCATGCAAGCTAATTAGCACTGTTGACGTAATACTCAAGAAGCAGAGCAAATTAGTGTATGCAAATTGTCACATCACTGTGGTTAAACTGTTCCTAGTACTTCTTTAGAGCCAGTAGAGCTATTTCTCTGCTTCACTGCAGTGTGCTACATCAGCACAACTGATTGAATTGGTGTTAAATCTAAGTAATTAATTCCCAGTCTCTTCCCTGAAAAGTTACATCATGAGGATCTTTTTCATGATACGTGATAGACAAAGCACCTGTAGGAGTGGTAGTGATGCCTCTTTCTCCCTCTTTCTTTTGCCAATCTTTTAGATAAGGATAAGTATGTGAATGAACAAGGAATGTTTAATGCTAGTGACTTGAAAAAGGAGCAATATGATCTGGATTGCCCTTTGAGCTCAGCAGTCAGATTGAAGGATAACATTGTGTATGGCTACTGCACCTGTGCACCTTTCATCTGTAAATACCACTTCTCTGAAGAGGTAATTCTCTGCAGTTGCTTTACTTTGAGTGATGGTTAAATACCAGCAAACAAAGGCTGTAGATGAAATGAATATAGCAGGATATTATCTTAAAGAAATCTTCTCTCCACTCAAACTACCTACTCCATACATACTCATCAACTTTTAGTATCCTAACACTTGCTCAGAAACCTGGCAAAAGTAATGTCCTTGTTTTATTATATTGGTTCCTAAAATCCACACAGCTTGCAGGCACTTCTCAAGTGGCTTCTGTGCTGGAGCTGTGGGTTTGTGCAGTCAGCTGAGTGGCCTGGACATGCAGCTGAAGGGACTGAGCCATCGTAAGCCCAGGACTCTCAGATGCAAACCCAGCCCAGCCTCACAATGAAGTAGTGGGGGCTTTGGGAAGCCACTGTCATTGCCTGCTGAAGAACTGCAGCTCTCTGCAGCTCATAGGTCTCCCACAGTTTAAGAGTCAAGTCAGGTAAAAAGGTGAATCCTAAAGGTCAGCATTCTTCCCATCCTTTCTGAGCCAAGAAATTCCAGGCTCAAACACACTGAATCCAGACCCTTTTGCAGAGATGAGAAGCAAATCAGCAGCACAGCAATGGCACTACTTCCTCAGCTCAGTAATCCAACGACAGTTTAAACAGCAATTCATGTGGTAACCCACAAACCTCTCATTAATCTTCTCAAAATGGCATAGATACTTCATAGATAGCATCTGAACTGCTGCTAACCTTTTGCTTGTTTGGCAGAATAAGTTGGAAGATCCATCAGTATATTCATCAGAAAAGAGGATTCCTAGCAATCAGTTTGGACCAGGTTTGCTCTGTTTATCACCCAACAGGCAGTGGCTGGCAGCAGCAGCCAAGGATGGTGTCTTGTTTATCTACAATACTTCTACTCTGGTAAGTGGGCGTCTGGGCACAGGCTTTGTTTGACTTACGTGAGACAGAACTGTGAAAATGACTTTCCTTCACTGTAAACTTTTCCCCACTTGAATAGAAGGTGTTTGAGAAAAATGTATGTCGAACATGAACTGATACAGCATTATACAGGACCATTGTTCTTCTAATGAATGTGTATACAAACCACTTACTTCCTTCTTCAGTAAATCTTAGTGTATATAATTTTGCTACTGTTCTTTATCTCCTGCAAAATCAATATACTACAAACTTGTCCCATGTGTAGTCAAACCTTTTAAACTTAAAAATCCTAGTATTTTATGTACTTTGTGTTGCCATTTTGGATTGACTTTTAAATAAACATAAAAAAATAGATTTAAAAAATTTAATTAATAAAAATAATTTAAAGACATATTCCATTATAAAAATGTATTTGCTGATACTGCTTCTATGACTTCTCTAGGATATACTTGCTCAAAAGCATTGTCAGTCATATCAAGGAGGGGGAATCAGATCCATGGTATTCTCCCTGGATGGCAATTTCATCCTAGTTAACGGTGAAAATGATTGTGCCCTGGTGTGTCTGAAGTGGAAGTATGTATAAAGTGGCAGAGTAATATTGATTGTGTCATTTCTTGTATCCTGATAGATTAATTTTTGCATCTACTTGTGATTCTAGACTTCCTTTTGCTTAGTCTCAAAGGAAGGAGAAGAATTGGATAGAAAGAAAATCATTCCTTTCATCTTTAGAGGCAGCCTGGCCTCCCTAGCTTGGGAAAAGTCTTGCACTTTGGGTCTGATTGCAGCATAACATACAGGAGTATCTTCTGGGAAGTACCACCAATAGTGATACTTCTTATCATTCTCAAATCAGCTCTGGAAAGGGCTCTCTGGGCATGTAAGGGATATCATCTCCTGAGATACTATTTTAACTCAGTGATAAGGAGACATCACAGCTTTCTACTGTGGCTGTAGAGAGCTCTTAGCAGACATTAGGAGTAAGAGACACTTGAAAGTACAGCTTTTGTGGTAAAATCAATGTTCAGGTAGATGCATAAAGATGACTCTGTCAGAGCAGTATTTCTAATATGGGTAATACATCTTTCAGAATTTTTACTTCTGTGCAGACTTCACTTAATTATGCAATTCTAGAACTCAAACAATAGAAAAATATTGAATAGGCATTTTTTAACAACTTAATAATTGTGTTATAAAGAATATTTAATACTTTGTCCTTTTCCATAATAAACAAAAAATACATCAGTTCTCTTTCTGTTTACCAGGGAGATAAAGGAAACTGAAGTTGAGGAAGCTGCTCTTTATTGGCAAACTCTACTTGAGATACTGAACAAGTCTACTTCGAAAGAAAATTCTTTTTTAAGATCTATGCCAGAATTGAAGTTTGACCTAGAATCCACATCAAAATCACTTCTAGGAAAGAAATTTAAGGTGTTTTCTTTATTTTTATGGGGAAAAAAAGTTTGAACATTATCCTAAAATTGTACATGATATAAATTGTCCTTAATACACTGACCCTTTTGTTAAAGTGGAAGAATAACCCTGAGGATAGGCTGATTATGCTTAAATAGTAATTTGTGGAAAACTACTATCAAAGAAATGGAATATTTATGGGAAGATGACACTCACATCTTCAGTTTCACTTGGTTTCCTCAGCCACAGAAAATTCTGTGAAAGTCAGTTTCTCCTCATGTGAAGCTATATGTCATTCCCAGTGAGATGTTACTGCTATATATTATGTGTTACTAATTCTATATTTTTCCATTGGAATCAATCAAACTTGTGATTACAGAGATTATCCCAGTCAATCATTTGAGTACAAAGGCTTTGCACTTAGCAAGGGTTTTCAGGATCAAATCTGGGGACTGGTTAGGCAACAAAACTGTAACACTCTCTAATTTGGTGGGGGTGGTGGTGGTGGTGGTGTTTTTAATGGGAGTCCACCTTTTCTTTCATTTCCATCTTTCTTTCACTCTCTCTCTAAGTACCTGAGCTAGATGTTTATATCCTTAATTTCAGGAGGCACCACTGAAATCTTCCGATGTAGAGGTGACAGAAGAAGATGGAAACGTCACAAATACCAGTGACATGACATGGATAGGCCAGAAAATGCAGAAGGTACTTTCACAGAACAAGTACTAATCAAAGCCAGAGTTTTCAAGGGTCATTAGTTACTTGGGGTGCCAAGGTATTTGCTGTAAAGAGATGTAGCTTCAAAAGCTTTTCTCACATTTGGACCTCTCTTTAACCATTGTGATCTAGACTTTTAGAAATTCTAGGCCAAGGTTATAAACGCATCAGAGAAAGTGCCAAGCACAATAGGAGCTCTGAAGACCAGAAGAGCACTTCTACACAAGGAGTAAAGGAAAAAAAGCAAAGAAAAAAAAAAACGCCTGACAAATCCACTTCTTTTAGAAACTTATAAAGACTTTTTTATTCTAAATGTCAAAAAGTTGCACGTAAGATTATTACCAGAAACCAAGCAGGTGACTCAACGAAAAATTAAAACAATGAAAATTTTCAACAATGAAAAATCTAAGGATTAAAAAATTCTGGCAGTAGGCTTTATGCAGTTCAATGTGTCTGTAAGCATTGCACTTGTAATTACGTCTTTCTTTAGTATGTTTTTTTTTTTCAAGTGCTATTGCCATACAACCAGTCTACAATGTGACCTAACTGTAAAATCTGTTTTTCTCTTGTGCAATTCTAAGGATCATCCTATTGAATTAGAGTTGTGTCTGTTTCAGTTATCAACCCCTCTGACATTTTATTTTCTGTACAGATAATGTTCCTTAAGATTACTTTAGTATTTTTTTTCTCTTGCCTTTTTTTTGCCTTTCAACAATACATTTGTTGTATGTCAGGTTATGAGAGAAGACACTCGGAGATTTGCTAACCAGAAGGAAGAGGTGCAAATGGGAATTAAAAAGCTGCGTGAAACTGTGAGTTTCTTTCAAGGGTAATGGCTCAGCTTCCCAGTTTTGTTTACAAGAACACTTCCTTTATGGCTGTGAGCTCTAGCGCTCAGTTACATTTCTGTCATGAACTCTGAGCAGATAGATATTAAAGAGATGTGCTTCTTCAAGGACCAATGCTGAAAATGCCAGGAGCTATGGTTTGCTTCTTAGTTTCCTTTGCTCCAAATGAATATTTTGTACCACCCTTACACCTTGTACCTTATACCTGTATCTGTCCCCTCAGCAGGCTTATTTCTGCCTAACGACCTTCCATTATAGAAAATACTGTCCTCTCCTTTTTCTTCTGTTTCTTCCCATAAGGCAGTTAAAAGTTCAGGTAATGAAAATAATTTTCTCTGATATCAAGTTCTATAGTGTTAAAAATAGCATTTCCCCTATTCACATTCAAATTACTTTTTATTCCTTGTATTTTTTTTAAAAAAAGATTCAGAAAATGATGCATGAAAATGAGCAGGTGCCGGACATTGAGAAACTTGAGCACTGGGAGTTCAACCTGGATTTAGAAGAACAGGAACGAGTCCAAGAAGAGGCTGAACAAGACGTGGCCAGGGTATGGCAGAATGAGGGAACATTTTAAAACATTTTTAAAAAACATTTAAAACATTTTAAAAAAAACCAGTGGAAAGGAGAAAAATGAGTGAATAACAGAGGATTATCTCAAAGTTTCTGTTCACTGTTGAGAAGCAGAAAAACAGAAAAGTATTTAAAGTCACTTTCTGAAGCAGGTGAAACTGCTAATGCAGACAATGCAAACTGGAATATGATTTATGCCACAAACTATAAATCTCACACTATGGCCTTGGGCATGTTGCTTAAGTTCTAGAATGCTTTTCTTCATATAGAAAATGACGCCTTCGGTACTATGCAATATAGTTTTTGGAAAAGATAGCAGTGATAGTCTAAGATGATGAAATATTGATAATTCATTTAATCTGTTAGTTTTCTTTCAGTAACTCCATGCAAATTGCGCATATCTTGTTACTTTGCATCACATCTTGTTATTTTCTCTTCTGTATCTTGAAAGGCGAGGAAGGAGATTGAGATGGAGAATTTATCCTACTGCTATTTGCAGGATTTAATCAAATATGAGTGCTGGGATGTTATGTGTGTAAAAGGACGTGCAGTTAAGGTAACCTCTGCTTTCTAAGACATTTTCTGCAGTAGTTTATTTATTCCTTAAGGTACTGAGACAAAATAACACATTTCTGATTTTCCTGTGGTGTGGGAAAAACTTTACTTCTTCTCAGGGCTCAGGGAAATCTTTTATTCTGTTCATTTTGTCTGAGCCTGGCTGATTTTACCTTCTAAGGTGGAAAAGGGTGCTGATAAGCAAATAGGCAACACTTTGATTCCTTGATCTCAGACAATATATTTATACAGTATTGCTAAAAGGAGAAGTAAACACTATTTTTCTTTGTGCAGTCCGTATGAATTCTGCTACAGAGAACATAAAGGCAAAACTAAACTCTGATTTTGCCTATTTTAAACAGAGAGAGATGAGTCAAACTGATGATACTGGATTATCCCAAGGGTAGTGAAAGAACAAGTCATTTTACCAAAAAAAATCTAGTTCTGGTTTAATTCTGTGGATAAAGAGACCACATCCATAGATTATTTTTAAAAACTGTGTTTAATACATCATCTGTACTAATTGATCCTCAATTTTATTCCTGATTCTAAGAAGCCTTTGTAACTGTTTAGCATTCAGGTATTGAACAAATGAACTGATAGAAGCATTCTGAAGAGCTTCTTACTTTGGGTTTTTGTATTTTAAATTTGAGCAGTGCTTCCATATGGATTGTCAAGTGAGTAATTATCCACTGAAGGGACGTAGTAAAGAAGAGCTGGAAACTTTGAAGAAAGTTCTCCAGTTAAAGAAGACTGAGACAGCTTATCTTAAGGTACAGATCATGATGTTTTGAGCTGGCATCTTATCACTTCTTTATCTAGTTACTTTCCTAAGGCCCATTTTCTTGCTGTAGAAGTTGGCCAAAAAAATTTAAAAATAGAAATAAAGATGAAATGTTGCTAAAAAAAATGTATTAGTCTTAAATAATCACAAAATAGCAGAGGTTAGAAGAGCCCTTTGGAAGTTATCTAGTCCAGCATTCCTGGAGCATTTACTCAGGGCTGTGTCCAGTGAGGCTTGGAATATCTCCATGGTGAAAGAATCCATAACCTCTCTGGGCTACCTTTTCTCATGTTTGACATCCCTCACAGGAAAAAGAACCCCCCAAGCCTTCTCTTTCCTGAGGGTAAACAATTCCAGTATTCCAGATATGAATATTTCAACTTGTATTATTTTGATCACTGAGCTTAATTGAAGAATATAACCTCTAGAATTTTTTTCATCGTGTGCCACTGGATTGTGTACAAATCACAAACAGTTGCCGTGTTTGTGACATGCAGGCTCAGAAGAAAAATCTTGAGGTTGACTCTGAGACTGCTTTATCTGAGGAAGAAGGAGAGAAGGCAGCAGAAGTGGCTGATGATGGTGCATCTCACTGCCTAAATGGAAGCCTGAGCTCTCAGTATGGTGGGGACACATCTACCCTATACCACCAATGTGACTTGCACACCAGGGAGCAGAAGCTCAATCAGACAATATTATTGAAGGTGATATCTTCTGAAATTTGTCTTACTGCAGTGACACTCTCCTATCTGTTGGTTTTCACAGCAGTCACAGCCACTGTTAGATTTTGGACATAGTAAACAATGGAGAGTTGCACCAGCCTCTGAGTAACTGAGACAAAAGCTGATAAATGCACATAGTGCTGTGGATTTGCCAGCTTGGGTTTGGAAGAACAAGATTTTATTAAATTGGTTATCCAATTTCAGGGTATCTGTATCCTTTCCAGGGTGCATTTCAGTAAATTGACACAGAAGGGAGACATATGCTACCCTCTTAATGTTCTACTTTTCTTTGTTGAGATCAATTAGTTATGCTAAAAGAAGAATTTATCCACTAAGAATACATGCTTTTTAAAATGATTATAAGATCTGAGATGTTCTTAAAAAGTCAGTTTCCAATGTTTGTTTGTTTAATGGACACATTTTACTTATATATGTCAGAGAATCACATGAAACCATATTGAAACTGCAGGTTGCATCAGCAAAGCATACCCTCTGCTCTGCCTTCCTGCACCTGTGATTTACAGTCTCTAGATTTAGAGGTCACATGTGTTTTTCTTTGAAGCTTCTCCTTCTTTCAGCTGAAGAGGGCCAAAAAAACCAAATAGAGGACAGCCTGATTTTTTTATCTAACTTTGGCAGCAGCATGTTTCTTTCAGACTCTTTCTTAAATGCCAAATATGTAGAAGAAAATGAATAAAAATTTCTAAGGGAAAAAAAAAGCAAAAGGAGATCATCTGCCCAACTCCATTTAAAAAAGCTTGAACTCTATCCTTATGATTTTCACAAAAAGGGTTTACCAGTTTATCTCCCTGTCACACACACAAATACACACATTTATGATTCTGATGGCTTGAGGAGCAGTATATAAACATGGATGGATGTGACCTGAACAGTACTGCTGTTTCCTTTTTCGGTATTCCAGGATGTCATTTACAGAGTGAAAACTGCTTTTAATGAGGAATTTGATTTAATTGTACAACAAAAGGAGCAGGAGATAGCACGAGTGAAAGAAGCAAATGTGAAGATCCGAGAAATCATGGAACAACTTGAACTTCAAGTGGAAGTGTGGGAGCCAGTCCTTACAGATGATGAGATGCCGGAGCGAGCGCTCACCGTTCAGGATTCAGAGGTGTCTGAAAAATGCATCTTTCTATTTTACCCATTCAAATCCAGTTCTCTAATTCTTCGCATTTCCAGACACTGCGTCAGTACTGAAAAACCTTAAAGCAGATATGTCTGTATATTTAAAATATCTCTTTGGCTCATTTTCTTCCCTTTCCTTTTTAGCGAGAAAAGACTCAGTAAGTCAATCTGAAATGAATAAAATGTATACGAAATTAATTTATTGCTGTTAAAAGTTTTCAAAATGCCCATAAATTAGGTAGGAATTCTTTGTTCCCGACATTCAAACTGGGCTTTCAGGAACTGCTTCCATAGTTAAGGGTTTCTCTGTTTTCTCTGAGCGCCATTTTAAACAAAGTAGTTTCCAACTAAAAATCTAAGTATTAGAGCATACTTAGTAATGTACTTATAAATTCAATTAATTACTTACAAAGATACACCATATTTTTAATGCAGTATACTCCACTGATGTTATCTGCTCGTGTGATCAATCTTTTCCCATTTCTCTTTGCTCTCTCACCAGTCCATGTTATCCCAATGTCAGAATAGGCATGCACAAAACACAACCAGTATCAACAAAAGTGATGGTGGTTTATATTTTAGGATATTTAAATGTAGTTTTTGTAGCTGTACAAAAGGAGAATTTTCATCTTGAGGAATATTGTCATAGAGCAGAGATACAGAAAGCATTAAAAATTTTGTATTACACCATTGTCATTATTACACCCCAGTCAGCAACTATGCACCACACAGCTGCTCGCTCACTGCCCCATCTCACCAGGGTGAGGGAGAGAATTGGAAGAGTAAAAGTGAGAAAACTCATGGGTTGAGATTAGAACAGTTTCAAAATTGAAATAAAATATCATAATAATAACAACAATGATAATCATGATGTAATTAATGAAATTAAAACATAATCACAAATGTAATTAAGAGAAAAATAATAAAAAGAGAACGAAATAAAACCCAAGAAAAACAACTGATGCAAATGAAAAACAATTGCTCATCACCGGGGGATGCACTGTACCAGCTACTAGGAAGAAATTTAACTCCATCCCAGCCAAAACCAGGGCCACCATTCTTCCAAAGGTTCTTAGTCTACATGTGATCACGTTTGGAGAAAAGAACCCTGATATGAACCTCATTTTCTTCCTTCAGATTAAAGCTGAGAAATACTTGACTCAAGAGGAGAAAGAGCAATTAGAATTGCTGGCTAAGCTTGAAATGGAAAGACGCCTTGCTGCTACGGTAATTAAAGTAGTATCCTTTTTACAGGCCTTTGTCTCTGGTTAGGCTTATTTAATTAATAATTAAACTGAAACATTCCAGTAATGTAGTATGGGAGAATAAAATTAAACTGGTAGGTAACGATGTGTGCCTTTTCCCTCTCATTATTGTTTACAATCAGAACTACATAGGTCAGCTGGGGGGACAAAAGATAGTGTTAGACTCACAGTTTTTAAACATGTGCTTAGAGGCAATTTAAAATACCATATCAAGTGGTTAGGAACGAGATACATGTCCAAATTCATGCTACTGCTCAATCAGGAGCTTTGTGCTTGATGTGTGTTTGTTGATTGAACAGCCTCTGTTCTCCAGGGATCAGACTAGGAGACCACACTGCTTTCCTCTGTCTTTAAAATGTATCTGTAAAGAACCTAAGATGGTTCTAGCCCCAAAACAGATGCACAGTAAGACAGTGACACTACAACTTCCTTCATCATAGCTTGCCAGTTGGCCAGGAGTACCCTATGCCTATGTGTTCTTTCCAAAATTACCAAAATGGCAGTTTTAGTAAGTTATTTGGCATATGAACATCTGTTTACCAGAAAAAACTCTGAAACTTTTGGCATGTTTCACACACATCCCCAAAGAGCATCAATCTACTAGTGACACACTGAATAATCTAGAGGTGAACACTGTTATCATCCCCAAAACTTGCAATTGCTATACTTCTTTTGTACCTTCAAGTATTTTTTGTGGTTGTTTCCAGGACGATGAAAGACTGCGTGCTCTTGATGACATGATGGGTGGAGTGCTAGAAATCAGGAGGGAAGACATTTTGAAAATGGTGAGATGTGTTTCTGCCGTGTCCTTTAGGAAACTTGTGAGCTCTTATGTCAATGTGAAATTCAACCAGCAAATATCTCCAACTTCAGTGACAGAAGAAAGCTGGAGAACTGTAGAATTGCATAATGACCAGAGAGGTTCCATGAGAGAGCACACATGATAAAAGACCACAAGAGTCTACTGCCTGTGTATGATTTGCCCATTGACACCTGTTCCTATCACAGTGGAATACTGTAGGAACATCACCTGTTTAATGTATTGTCATTACATCTATCTAATATATTACCATTATAACAACAATACTGTTGAGGGGGGAAGGGTCTATCATCCATGGCTGTGATCTTACAGAAAAACACTGTGTTTCATTTAACTCAGCAAATATAGATAGTACAGCAGTAGAGGAAGGAAAGGCTGTGAAGGAGTGCCACAGAAAAAGGGTAGGGCAGACCCAAGCACTCCTCTGGAATTGATCTGTTTTGAAAAATTAGGACTCCACATAGAAGTTTACATTAGCATGGAGTTAGATTTGGGGTTCTGAAACAGAAAATGTGGTGTATCTTGTACTGACAGTAGTATTTGAGTATCAAATACTTGTATTTTACAAGATCCAGTACTGAATTCCTGTAAGCCAGTGAGTCTAGCACAATATTTATACACTAAAATTACTGGTGCAAGTAACAGACCAGAGCAACAGAATATATATGTTGCTTTGACTTGTACCTTACTAAGAAATATCTTTCGTTGAATTTAGTGCATGCTGTAGTTTGTTGGTGTGCTGATGTAGACTTAATATTGCTTTTTAAGCATATTTTTCTTCAATACTTCCAGGATATTCCTCCACCTTCTTTTATATCCAGACCTGAGGATCTTTGGAGTGAAGAAGAAAAGAAAACATTTGAAGACTATGAGAAAAAAGTCAAGGAACTGAATGAAGACAAAGAAGAGTATAGACAGGTAAATTAAAATGAGGAAAAGATGGATTTGTTCACAGTGCTCACGACCAAAGCTTCCGATCTTTCTCAGAAGCAACTTCTAAAAATGAATACTAATAGGCTAAACTCAGAATAAATGATGATCAAAGATCATGTGGCATATTAAATAAATGCTACCTTAGTAGAATTAGGCAGTCCCCACTTACAACAATTACTATGGGTAAAAACTTGTGATATCCTAAGAAGGTAACTTTCCTTCACAAATGTACCAGTATTTCTAAAATGTGTTTTTCAGGTTCCATTCCCAGAGTTGCTGATGCCATACACAAATAATACAATTATATTTATTCTTCAAAGTGGTATTGGAACAACGTAACTTTGTAGCCTGGCATAACTCTCTTTCCAAACAAGTAGTTTCTGTGGCCTTTTGGCTGAATTATACAGTTCCATATTGTGCATTCTCCATCATCTCATATATATAGATATATATCGAGAGAGACATCAGAAATTATTTGTTCCTCCAGATGTAATATTGCTGCTCTTGTCCTTCCCTTCCCCAGTTTCTGAGAAATGAATGGAAGAAACTTGAAGATTCCATCAAGGAAACAACACAAAATTTTGATGAGGGTGTCTGCAAACTCTCTGAAAAGAAAGTGAAATCAGAGATGGTCATCTACCAGGTGTTGCAAAAAGCATTAATTTTTCATCTCTGCCTCTGTGCAGCAGAAATGTTAACATTTTTTTTTATTACAATCATTTCACAGGAAGAACTCAAAATAGTCAATCTCATTTACGCTTTACTGTTGGACGAAGAGTTGGACACCAGAGAAGCTGGACTTCATAAATTCCTTACAAAAAAGAAGAAAGAAAAAGTAAGTTATCATTTGGAATGCTGTTGTTAGGAGTAATGGAATGGTTACAGTACAGTGTCATGTGAACTCTTCTCTTGCCAAACCAAAATCTCGCCATAAAGGACTTTGTGACAATTTACATGGTCATTGTTTTTTTTTTTTTTCAACTTGTACAGGTGACATACATTATAAATACATCTGGTTTTCTTAATAGGTACTCAGCTCAGTTCATCTGGAGTTCTTTGGTAGAACTTCATACATTCAGAAGGGCATGCTGCTATTTGTTTGCTACATATAATATTCTTTAGTACCTGGTATCAAGCTGAAATTACCAATTATGATGGATTTATGACAGGAAGATGCACAAAGAATGTGTAATGCCATCATGTTTTTCACTGAAGTGTCCAGTGCAGGCCAGAGCCATGCTGATGAGCAATGCCAGTTCAAAGCATAAGAGAGAGTGAGAGTAGCTGACCATGGAAGCAGAACATACCACAGAGTACAAAGTGTTTATAGTTTTATCAACCAGTTTAACCTCCTGAAGAGTTTATCCATTCCTGTCTGATCCCATAGAAGTCAATAAAAGCCTGGAGAGCAAGGTAGTAGATCTGAGTTTCAGTGCAAGTCTCTTACTGTGGCAGTCTGCAGGTTGGTTCTGGCTCTTGGGACAGTATTATCCCATTTGCCCTCTTTGTCTTCATGGAGCTGTTCATGAGTCCACAGATAATATTCTGCTGCCTCCACATGTCAGATCTCCTGCTCAGCCTGTTCAGAGGACTGTGTTTGGAGCTGCCAGTAGCTCTTGGTTACCTGCAGGGAGGGATTCTAAACAGGCATCTAACCCCTAGCGCTGAATTTAAAGCCATCTGAGGCCAAGTGTATAGCAGCTTACATTTTTCAAAATACTTTTTTTTTTTTTTTTAATTTTCTAAATGGTCCCATTGGTACAACTTTTGGTCGCTGGAAACTGTCAAATACAACAAAACTGTCTCCCCAGTAGAGTATTAGCGTTTAACAGCCTATATAAAACATGACTTTAGTATCCTGACACATAGCAGAACAATGACAATGGGGAAATTGCATTCTAAAGTTAAGAACTGTCCACTGAACAACATCTGAAATTTTTTGACTGGTCTTTACCTGAGATGACATGAAAGTAAAAGGAAATCTCTGTGGAAAAAAGTATCAACTTATGTCCTTATATTCAATGTTTTAAAAGGCTTGTAAGCATTTCTTACACAAATTTGTTACATTCTTAAGCAGCAGGCTAGTTTAATTTCACAGCCCTTCATCTTCTAGCAGTATCTCCAAGTGACCTTTGAAGAAGGCACTACATGGTTACTAAAAGTAGCTCACAAGGTTTTCTCTACAAATAAGGAAGTGTCAGCTTTATCAGTGTATGTGAATAGCCATTCAGTGCTTCTGCTGGCTGTTTCATTCCTGAAATCTTTTGGTTTTACTATAGGTCAAGAGTGCAAGAAAAATCCTGACTGCAAAAAATGGTGTTGAGGTTTACACAGGCCCCTATAAAGACGCAATACATGAAGAGAAGGTGAGACTCTTGGAAACACAAGGAGGTTCAGAAGTTAAAAGTTAATGTTGTGTCTTGATAATGAGAAGAATGTACTTCTCTGTAAGCAAGAGTTCTGGTCAACTCCCTGATCAATGAAATTAGGCAGTGAAGGGTAGTGTGTGTCCTTTAAATTGAAGAACTTATGAAATAGTGCAGATTCTCATGAGGTTTGGGAGAGCTTGGAAAAGCACTGTATCCTGTATTTCTAAGATGTGGGCATGTTGATGCTTTTTTAAAAAATAGTACTGTGGTAAAAAAAAAAACTTTCCCACCCCCAGAGCCTGGAACATGATTTTATAAAGGAGTTTGCTGATACACCTGAGGATCTCCTTGATGAGCTTTTACAACTTTACAAGCATCGACCAGAGTAAGATCCCCTCCAATTCCATCGTTTAAATACTAGTATTTCTCATGAGTCAAGAATGAGAATACTATTTATTCTAATAGTCTAAATTATATTGCCTGCTTTTTGTTGGATAGTTAACAATAGCTAATTTCCCGTCATGCTAACAATTGCTATTTTGAATATACAATTCCTTATTCACTCCACAAAACCTGTTTTAAAGGCAATCTAAATAATCATCAGGTTCCAAGACAATATTCTTATTTTGTGTAGTCTTATCTATTTGCTTTTTGCAAGATACTGAGAGCATGAAACTAGTTGTTTGTGACCTTCTTCTATTCAAGAGAAAATACAAAGTACATCCTGTCTGTGCTGTGTGTGTGCACTAGGACCCCATGGACAGAAACCCTTCTTGACACAGCTAACCCCTATGTGAAGGGATCACCTGAGGATTACCAAGATGCACTTTCCCTTTTAATGAAAGCCATGGATGAACTGGATAGTCCTGAGCACATGCCTAGTGGCTTAGACCAGTCTGTGTGGGAACGTTTTTGTCTAGCTAGACGAAATAAAATGGAGAGTGAGGAGCTGGTATGTAAAATTTTTTATTTTGCCCACACACTTCTTGATATTTTTGAGTCTTAAACTTTAGTGGAGTTCTCACATAGGGTCAAGCTAGTGGTGAAATAACAGTGCAGGATACATTAACTCCATTTGACTTCAAAAGTTTCTTCTGGCCACATTCAACTCAGAATAACAGGGAAACCTGTTTTCTTGTTCTAGCCGAGTTGTTCTTCCGAGGAAAAATTACCATATTAATATGGATGGATTTGATCAGAACAATTGTGACCTTGATATGGTTTCATTAAAAATAAAAAAAATCATTTTCCTTTTCTCTATGCCAAAAAAATCTATAAGGTATTTGATTCCCATTATCTGTTGAAGTCATCCTCTCCCATTAGCATTCTACATTTGCATTCCAATATTTTCTACAATGCATTCCAATATTTTCCTAGAATATAAAGAGCAATTCTTAACAAAATGTGTTTCTGGAGATGTATTCATTCATTATGAAAGCATGAATGCATAAATCTGAATTATCCAGAGACAGACATACATGAAATTTGACCAAAAGAGGAGCAAATATGATTTCCCTTCAAGTGAATAAACTATGCATATATGAACAAATAATTTTCTGAGCAGAGTATAAGGATTGTAACCTTTATGTTTCTGTACTGAGATTCTCAAAATAGCGGGCTGCATATTTACATATATACAGATATCTTCTTAAGAACTTGTCTTCTCTGTCCTTGAAGAGGCTTGCCCTGACATACTGACAAAGTTGAAAAAGTTGGGAATGTCACAATGTTGCTTGCCTAGGTGAAATGGAAGGCCCTAGCACTGGCAGAGATGCAGGCCTTTCTCCAGAGAAGAGTGGATGAAAATGAGAAGATGAAGTCAGAATTAGAGAACATTTTCCAAGAACTCACTTGGTAATTTTGTGTCTTTTCCTATGCTCAGCTAACCTTTAATACTCCACTAACACAAAACCAAAAGTTACAAACAAAATTACACATCTCTGTTCTCCAACACTCTTTTATCTAGGTTTTCAGTGTTGCTTGGACCTGCAATATTTCATTTTTTCATGTACATAACATAATCTTCACAATCGTTATCATTCAAAGTAAAATATACAGGAATATGGGTGCTGGCTGGAAGCCTCTTCTGTTTTCTTTTCAATTGATATTAAGATCTCTTTTCAGTAATAACATTTTCCCTCAGAATATCTGCTAGAGTATGTTAAACTGAATCCAGTGGTTGAAAACTTTATGTTATGGTATAACATAAGTTGCAGATTTTGTAGTCACTTTAGCAGCAAACAGAAGACAGGCTGTGAAAGAGTAAGCCCTACATGGGCATACCACCATTATGTAATAAATATAACCATTGAGAATCATGGGAGGGTTTATATAATCCTGTTGAAAGCACTAAATGCTGTTTTTGTTTTCTGCCATCTTAGGCTGAAGGAGGAGAAGATGAAGCTTCAGCAGAATTTGACCGTCCAGTTTTTGCTAAAACAAGGACAGGTGGAATTGGAAAGTACTGAGGTCCCAGACTACAGTGATGCTATTCTCATTAACAGGAGTGTTGTTGAAGAACTGAATTGCACTCTCGCGGTAATTCACATTATCTGAAAGAAATTTAAGCTTTTTAAACAAATGTATTGTCCTTCAGGGGCTCTGCTTTTTCTCCAGTTTGACATCTAGTTTCAATTCATTACAACACACCAGCAGGCTCAATTGTAATCTAGAAGCTATTAAGAATTCTCTAATGTCTCTTCTCATGATGTAAAGATTGCAGTGCAGACTGCTTTCTTGATGTTTGATCAATACAATTCAGATCAATGAAATGGCAACAGTCTTTAGACATGCCATCACTTACACATACATTGTAAATAGAAAATACTAATATCCTGGGCACCAGTCTGAAAATTCCCTCGAGGCAAACTTACAGTCATGTTAAGAAGCATTTGAAAAATAGCTCACATTAAATTAAAAAATTAATACAGTTTTTTATGTAAGGTGAAATTGGTGATGACACTTAAAACAGTTTTTCATACCCTCAAGAAATGTTCATTTTTTAGGCATTCTAGCTGTACAAAAATTGCCTGTTACTGCTACTGCACAAAGCCTTCAGTAACATCTGCAAAATACCTTAAACAGAGCAAGCTTGTATTTTGTAGACCTAAAATGCCTTTCCATTCTTATATAAGATAGAGAGATAGATGGAGGGAGAGGTTAGTTGTCATTTTCTTCATCTATTTCTATGATCCAAGGCTGTGACACAGAGCATAAAAGAGAACAGACTTCCTTAAAAGATAACCATCTGGAGCAAAGTCTGGCAAGAGACTGCAGTATAGCATGTTTAACTGACTAAAATGATAACTTTGGAAGCTTGCCCCTCTTGTTGCAAACAATTATTCCATAATCTGCAAAGCGTGTTAATTAAGATTTATCTATTTTTTTAGGCTCAAGGAGAAAAAAAAATTACTGCCATGGTAGAATTTAAAGACTTCTCTAAAGGGATAATACAGCTCGAATGGGAACACAAGAAAATGAAAATGCAGATACAAGATCTGACAGAGAAGGCTCGGGATATTGTAATACTACCTATTTCAAAAGATTGCCAGCTAGTGAGTTGCTTTCTCTAATTTATACTTTGACTGCAGAAAATTATGCTGCCTATACCTGTAAGAAAGATCGTTTGTATTTATACCTCCTAAGTCTCTTATTACCAGAGAAACTTGATGCCTAATAGGTCAACAATTCAGCTTTCAAAGGGAAGTTTTACTCATGAGATTGAGCAGTGATGAAATTCTTTGGGATGTTCAGGTGTAAATTAAGGCAAAATTAGCCCTAAATATTAGTGTTTCAAAACTGGCGTTGAATAAGGAATCAGGATTTTGCAGCCACAAGGAACAGATCTTTTAAATCGAGCAGAATCCTTTTTAAGTGGAAGGTCTGAGGTGCCCCCGTCTGGTATGGCACAGAAATACTGTAACTTTGCTCCACACAGACACTGAGCGTTCCTAGCGGAGCCTCACTGAGTCCCACCCTCTCACTGCCCTTTGCCGGCCCAGCATGTCAGAACCTACATAGCTTTGTACAAACCCAGCTGGCAGGCCAGGAAACAGAGGTAAAGGTTGTGGGACACAGCCAAGGATACCGCTGGGAGAAGAAAGGAGGAAGAAAAAAGGTTGTAGGGAAAGCCTGAGGGTATTGCGCTAGGGGATGTAGAAGACTGCAGGGAAATCTTACAGTCTTGTGGTGATGATGTGGGTGGCATAAAGGTTTGGAGTAAGGGATGTTGAAGGATGGGTAGGCTGGAGATAGAGCAGTGGGGAAGCTATAAAGCACAGAGAAAAAGAGAAGTGTTGGACAGCAGGTAAGGGTATTGCAATTCAATCAAAAGATTAAAAGAAAATTCAAACCATATGTCTTGCTTAATCTTCATTTGTTTTGCTGGTCTCCAAATACTTGTTCTGAATCACAGCCACAGGACTTTCATAACTAACTCCAATCAACAGAACAGCTTTGCAAAGAGGTGATGAGACAACGCACTGAAAAATTCTTGTGGCAGATTTATCACCAGTTTTGCCGTTAGCTCAGACTTCATTAAACTGATGAGCAGAACTCTCACCCTTCAGAGAGAGTTAAAACTGCCCATAGCAAAGGCATTCCAGTTTAATCAGAATTTGAGTGCCTTGAGGGGCTTGACTTACATCACTTTTTGAGTAGAAATATGGGGTTAGTGGGAAGGACAAGGCAACAAATACCCCAACAATAGAAATGGAAAGAAAGATGGCTTAGATAAGTTTGTGTGGGCAAGGACCTGAGAACATCTGGAATGAGGGCTGTTAATGAAGCAGTGAGTGGAAGTTTAATTCTGTAGGCAAGGAGACTTCTGGGTCTTTCCTGCTTCTCCTCTTCTAACTAGAACAGTCCATAGAATTCTACCTGTCACTTTGGCGCGACAGTACTCTGGAAGGATGAATCTACATCTACAGAAACCTGTCTACTGCCTTTTACAGATCCATAAAACATTATGGGATTTACCATTTGTCATTTGATAAAGAGGTATTTTAGTAGCAGTGTGCTCAAGGAAAAAATCAATAATTTCTCTGAAATCTCAATTACTATGCAGATAGAACAATAAAAAAAGTAAGAATGACTAGGAAGCCATTAGACAGAAAATAGTAATTTTCCTCTCTAGCCTAAAGACAGACTGTCTTAGGCCTCCAGCTGTGTTATCTTAGACTACATTATAAACAAAAGTATAGCTTGGGACTTTTGACAATCTCATCATATTTGTTTGGCCCTTGTTTCCATTATAAATACATAATAGATAACGTCCTTTTTAACAGCTGCACAGTATCTTACTCACATAGCATCCAAGAGTATCCTTACAATGTCCATTTATGATCACTAGGTAAGCTTTACCACTGCAGAATTCTAGTTTTTTGCATTTCACGTAGTATGCTTTTCTTTATAGAAGGGTGGAATTGTTGAGAATGAACAAGCATAAGATAATTTCTTTCTGGTTTTATTTCTTCAGTTCCTAACTGTGCAGAACTACGACACTCACATCGCTCAGCACTTAGCAGGGATGGAGCAGAGTCTTGGCATCATGGATAAGGTAAATCCTAAGTGAACCACCACATCTGAAAGACACACCCTTAGTTTAAATGGAGCTCCTTTGCCTTCATTACCAAGAGCTGCTTGAAAGAGTAAGTGCAATTGATGTAGGCATGCTAACTCAAGGACTGTTGGAGTACAGCCATAATAGCACACACAGATATCTATCTATCTATCTATCTATCTATCTATCTATCTATCTATCTATCTCTCTCTCTCTCTCTCTCTCTCTCTCTCATGTATTTGTACATCTGGCTTTCAATAGTTTCCTCAGCTTGAGCTGTGCTGTCTACAGCAGCAGTTCTCTAGTGTTTGGAAGCAGTCATCATAGATGGATTGCTGCAGAGATCAAGCCTATGGAGAGAAATCTACTTGCTCTGTTACTGGAATTAAATACTTTCCTATCCTGAACATCTGAATGCAGATCTGCTAATCACTTCTTACACAGCACTGCCTATAAAAGTCACTCTTCCATTTCTAATGAAGCATTCTTTCAGTCTTCACTGTTTAATGTTTCTCTCCAAGAGCACCAGCCTGTTCAAAGTAGCCCTGCCCCCTGTATTCAAAAATAACAGAGACACAACGATCTGATTTGCTGGCTATCTCATCTATTTCATCATTCAAATTATGACTGTCCTTGTTTTTAAATTATTCCCCTGGATTTTCTCCAAGTTGTGCTAGTTGGCATCAGCCTCCTCTTCCTCTTCAAGCTTTAGTATTTATCTTGTCCCTTTACAGCCCATCCATCAGCATCAGCAGCTCCCACCAGCCAAGAGCATGTCCTCAACTCACTGATTCCATTGACTTCCTTTTCTCCATTTGCCGTTCAAGTTTTATCTTTAATGTATCTCTCTTCCTGACCCATACCTCTTTATTCCTTGGCTGCTTCTTAAATTAGAACTCCATAAACATATTGGGATACAGTGTGTAAAGACACTGTACAAAGTAAACCTTAGAATGTGCTACTAGTCAAATCAATGTACATGAAAGTTTATCAACCTACAACACAGTGCTTAAGATTATAGCTTTTCATCATAAGTTTGTCTGAATAGTTTTTCTATGACTTCATATATTTCTTTATTCATTTCAAAATGGACAGTTGCACAAGAAGAATGTGAAGAACCATCAGAAAAAAGTTAGAGAGCTGAAGAAGGGCATCCGTCTAAAAGAGCAAGCAAACTACGAGCTCAGCCTGCAGCTGAAGGAAATGCTTATCTCTGTGTCAGAAAGGATGCATATCTTTGAGGCAGCTGGTGAGTCCAGTGATGCACTTTAAGGCACAAGCAAAGAACGTTCAGAAAATAACTCCAAGGCTGGACAGTGCTGTTCTCCACCATCAGCTGAGGGGCAAGGAATGCCTGTCTGTTACTGTATGTGCACAATGAGCAGAGTCCTTCCTGCCAAAGCCTAACACGGTTACTATTACCTGGAGACTGTGGCTCTTGTAACCAAAGCTAATTGACTAAATTCCTGAAACTATTCAAGTCAAAATATTACAGTCATTAATAACTTCATTAGGCAACATACTTTCATTTTTTCTGAGAGCTGTTCAATGGGCTCCTTTCCACCCTTCCAAGAGAACAGAGGAAGTAATGAGGAGGTAAAAATGGTATTCACTATTAGGAAAACTATAGAGATCTTTCCACTAGTGGAAAACAGTTACAGATTTTCAAAACAGTGGGTACTTGCTAGAAACTAAAGAACGCATGCCCAGTGCCTTTTTGAAATATTTTGCTTTATTCAGTACTATAAAGGCTCTTAAGCCCAACTGTGAGCCTTTTTTAAAATGCTTGCCTATGTTATACAGAACTTGGCATAACCCCAGGACAGGTCCCATAAAAATACAGACTACACATCCCCTATGAGCACAGGCTAACACTAATACTTTATTTTATGCAGACACACGGGATATTTCTGAAAAGATCACAAAGCAGCATTACCAAGAGATTTTGAAGCAGAAATATCTACGGAACTTTGTAAGAGAACAGGAAAAACAGCTTGCAATTCTTCAGTCAGAAGCTGAAAGTCTGAAACCAAGAACACTCCATATTGTTTAAAAATCAGTCTAGGTAGATGAATAATACTATGGTCTCATCCAAGGAAAAGTTTTGACAGCTGATTCTTCTCCCTGAACTTTTCTTTCCACAAATTATTTCTTCTGTAATTCCTTTAAAAATGACTTCAATTTGAAAGATGCATGTTTGTCTGGTTTGTATTTTTTACCCCCATTATATTTCAGTTGATGAGATTTATTTCTACTGCTTTTATTATATAAGCCATATAGCTTATCACAGAAAACAAAGGATACAAGAAACTGTAGACTGATAGAAGAACAGGTGTATTTGTATGTTCAGTGTTTGCAATATGCAATTGTAGAACCTTTGAAAGGTAAAGAAATCTATGAATTGGCATCTGCTAAAATTCATGTCTGGATTTGACATAATTTACCCTTGTGATGGCACAGGTGTAGGTTTCTGAGCAGATGTCGGGATGCTTCGTCCTGACCACGTGTGCGACCCGGCCCCGTCCCAAAAGCAGCTGTGCCTTATCATGGTATAATTACGCACAGCCGGCTGGAGCTGTGGCTGCTGCCACAGGCACAATCACAGGAAAACCAGGTTTGGAAGCACCTGGCCTCCTGAAATAGCTGCTGGCATCTCCCACCCCTTTACAGTGAGATGCAGCGTATTCTCCTGCCAGATCCCTCCACGACAGCTAAGAAAAATAAAGAATCTGTGATAAAATTAACTACTGCTGGACCCCAATGTACCTGCTCGGGCATTGTCCCTGCTTTTTATTTACCTGCTCCATGGTGTGTGTCAATTCTTCTCCTTTCATAAATTCACTTGACATCTAAACCCATTTCATTGTGAGACCATCAATAGCTTTGATACATTAGCTTAAAATTCTACATTTTCTACATTTCTACATTTTCTACATTTCTACAGGAAAAAACTATTTCTGTTGTGATCCTGTACATCTCCATTTTTGCTTTACCACGTGTAAGGATTCTAATTAACATCTCATTTATTGAAATACTTTTTGTCTTCCTATGGAAACTGCCCTAGAAGCAGCCGAGTTCCAGATGTGCCAAGGATCTCAGGGAAGATAGCTGGCCCCTGCACCAGGCACCATCATCTTTTTGTACAAGCTTAACAAGGCAGAGAAATAGTGCTTTAATACTCAAAATACGATTAGCAATAAAGGTTGTTCTGCATTAATTCTCTGTGGACAGCAACAGTCAGTATTTGTAAGAGCAAGTTGTAAGTACAGGCTTAAGTCTAATGAGCCCTTATCACTGTTAAGAGAGTGAGTATGATCTTTGGTTTTCTTTCTCTTGAGATAAGAAATTACCCCCTTATTAAGAAAACAGGATATAGCACCTGTAAACAAAAGAGGTAAGATATAACCAGTAAGAAAACAAGATTCCTAGCAGGGAGAATTGTAAAGTAGTTAAGATTTATGTATTGTTACACTTGAGAAGCACTGAGTTTAGGGAAACTAAAAAACAGAAGCCATGATGATGAGAAGATACACTATTTCAAGTTTAAAAAAAAAAACTTTTAAATAAGGCATATATTGGAGAATAAATGAAATGGTAAAGATTTATTCAGCTTTATGATGCTGTGTTTGAAGCAATCCTATTAAACAAGGCCTTGTTTTTCTTATTTATCTGAAGAGAGAAAACACCTTGGCTCTCAGATGTAGTAGGAGAGTAGAAAGTTGGTTTCAATTTTCTTGCCTTCCTTTGTATTACCTCAGGCTGTGCCAGAATGCTTATGAGACAGCAGGCCTGAAGAGACTGTCTAGACCAATACCTGAGAGCAACTGCATTATAGCACATTTCCCTCAGTAGGAGTTAGAGCGAGTGAGAACATCTTATCTCAGCTTTGGAATATTAACATCATGAAAATTAGTTACCTTTACTTAACTCACAAAATGCTGTCATTAGCCTTCAGTGGCTGACTGGCAGCAGGATGACATTTGTAAAATGGAGGTGTAGCTACAAACAAACTGAACTCTTCCCCATCTCAACATGAACAGAATTGACAATTTGAGTTATTTCAACACAAGTAACCATGCAGAGGCCAATCAAAAAATAGACTGCTTTCTACCTGTTAAAGTATAACTTAATTTTATTCTTATTAAATAAAAATTCACTGACCGAGTCATTAAGCCAGGTTCTACAAAACATCACCGGTTTGATTTTTTTCCATTAAGTAATGCCTTTTACAGTGCCTACTGTATGTATGTACACAGCTTTACAAGAAGCTCTGGAGAAAACCTCCTAACCCCAAAGCATAAAGTCCATTGTCTGATAAAGACTTCTGACATGATCAGAATTTATTCAGTCTTTTCTGCTTTAGTGTCTGTGTAAAGAAAGCTCTGCAGCTGTAGATTATGCATCTACAAAATCTTCTTCTGTTCTGCTGTAGTGCAGTAACTGGTCTTCTAACCCAAAAGTATCAATGAGCTGAGTGAGACTCACTTTCTTGCCATCTGCAGAAAAGGCCGACTGCAGTTCATACAGCATCAGCTGGGTGCTACTTCTCCACTTCACTATCAAAGCCTGCAGCTCAGACAGGTTGTTCTGAAATTGGGACAAACAAAAAAAGAGTCATCATTTGCTGACATAAGGAGGTTTTGATACCCTGCAGGTATTCTTATTAAATGCCTTAAACTGAGACAATACACAAACACCACACACTAAAAAAATCAGTGATTAAGTATTGCCTCACCTTGGATCGATACATCTTCACCAGTTTGAGCCTACGAAGCAGCTCTTCCTTCTCCTGCACTTGTTTCACCAGCTTTACTTTTTCTTCCAGGGATTGTTGCTGACCAAGATCAACCTGCAGCACATTCAAATTCTCTGCTGATCCACAGGGATCACTCTCCTGTAAGGGACTTTTGAAACATGTATGTCCAGTGCCATTTCCTTCCAGGCTTTCAGAACCATCTTGTAATCTGGAACAGTCTGTACTTGTCTCTGGCAAGCACCCTGTGTCAGCACCAGCAGAGTCTTTTTCTTCAGTGTCTATTTTGAGCCGCTTTGCCACTGTAAAATTGGCATTAAACGAACGTCTTGTTTTCCTTAATCGTTCCCTCAGAGCTGCACTCATTTGCTAAAAAATAAAATAAATAAACCCAAAAAACCCAGGTGGTCAGAATAATATTAAATTTTTATCAAATCTCAAACTGTTTACCCATCATTATTATTTATGCAGAATATGTAATATATTTAACTATCATTATAAAGCCAGACTTCTTAATTCTCTGTATAGCCTTCAAAAACTTGAACAAAGTTAACTTCTTCCTTTCACATGTACTTGCACACACAGCTGCAAGACATGGAAAGATGTAGCTCCATACTTTCTTGGACCAAATCCTGTATTCTATTGAGGCAAACTTATTCATGTAATCCTTGTGTAGAAGAAATATGGTGTATTTCAATTTGGCTAATTTTATTCTACCAAGTTCAATTTCCCCTTTAGTTTAATGGAGATAAGGGTTATTGTTCCTGCTGTTCCATCCTATCACATGTATACATCTGGATTAGAACTAGTAAAAAACATCTGTATTCTAGAGCATGTTAGAAATATCTGTATAATTTTGACTTGTTCCTGCTTCAAGATACTTCACAAGCATTTAAAAAGGTTTTTTTCTACAAAGTAAGTATTTTTTATAACCTGTGTCTGACATTTTTATTTATAGGAATGCACTAAAATACAGGAGTAAGGGATTAGTTATGAAAAACTTTCAAGCCAGGCCTGTCCTGCATAGATCTGGATGCAGAGTGTGACAGTACCACCATTTCAGGATAAGACCAAAGCAGAGATCAGCACTATGGAGAATATACAAACGGAAAGCATTGTACTTTGTTCCACTGGAGGCAGAAATCACAGAAAGTCATCCTGCATGCATAGCAACCCAGAAAACTAGGATTTGAGAAAACTGAAGACGACAGGTTGAAACAAACAAGCAAAAAATCCACCACACACCCTATATAGTATTTAAATTTTTTAGTATGGCATCTGCGTTATGTTGCTCCATCACTTTGTATTAACAGCAAACATCTGCATTTTCAGAGCAAAGCGTACCAGGCACATTGCTTACCTGCACAGCCTCATAGCTGTAGGTATAAGGTACCTGGCTTTGGACTTCCAGCAAACAATATCTCAGTGACGTCTGACTCCTTGATGATTTCACAAGCATTTTTGTTACTATGAAGAATCACGTTATTGGAAAAGTAGTAAGTTTTCATACCTGTTTCCCTGAAGTAGTCCCCTGTGGAGGTGCTGCCCCAGAATCCTTTGGAGTATTGCACAAAGATGGCAATTTATCCAGCACTGACTCTTCCATCTCGAGATGAATAGCAGTCTCTGTTAAATGACAGAATGAATTATGGTGTCATTTTCACCTGATTATAATGAGCCACGTGGCTGCAGAAATGAGTAAAAAGCTCTAATATGAAATTCTAAGGCTTATTTTCTAACTGGCATGTTCAAAAAAGACATCTCCTTAAGTTACACAACTGTTTCATGTGCTAAGTAGCATCTTGCTTTGTAAACAGCTTTTCTTTAAGAGGATGCATGACACTACTAACTGCCATAAAGTATTTTACTATCAATTTCATATTTTATTTTTTCCCTTGCTCCTAAAGCTCTCTGGAGCCAGGAGATTTTTGTTGTCCACAAGTATAAACAACTAATCTTCTCTATAGAACAAAATAATTGGGTATCCAGGTCCATGAAAATAATCCAGTCTCATTTGATCCTTCTGGGGATGCTGCTTAAAAAAGTAATTACTCAACAGAGATAGAAGTTTTGATTAACAGGAAGCATCCCCAGCTCACTCAGAAAGGCACCTTAATTAAAATAGTTAAGTCACACCTCTCAGCACGAACCAACTTCAAATCGATTTGGCAACGTTTAACTTCGTTTAGTAATTGTGAGCCACCTGCTAATGATCAGAATGCAGCTGGAAAATCAACAGCTACACCTCCGCTCACCTGCAAATTGCAATTAGGAGTTTTGAAACTGAAGCCTCTCAAGAATAAAATCCTGCAAACCAAAACTAGGCAACGCAGGACTGGCACAAGGGGCTTCCTCTTCAGAGATTAAATATGCCAAAGCTTCAGTATGCCAAAGCCTTAACAGCCCAGCAACCCTGGTCCTCCTGGCTTGATACCAAAGGATGGAAGTTCTCATTTATCTTAGAAGTCAACATTCCCACCTAGCTGTTCAAAACTGAACATATGGTACTCCATTTAAAAACCCCAGACCTTAGTAAAGAGTCTAGTTATTTGGGTATTTTGGCAATCTATCAATTAAACAGGAAGCCCAAAGCATCCATTAAATGTCACGGAAGTTTAATACTATTATTTCTTGGTGTAAGTAAGAGCCTAGAAAAAGCTACATCATACTTACGCATATTGTATGTCACAAATATGTAGTAAGTCTTTCCAAGCAGCAAAATCATTTCAAGCCTAAGAGATAGCTTTAAAAAAACCCAAACAATCCTATGATTCTCTGCCTTTACTTTCTAATGCAGATTCGTTTACAAATGACTATAACAAATACTTTTTGCACTGTTTGCTAATGCTGTTACTTGGCAGCACATTCACAGAGATCTCCTGCACTCTTAAAATCCTTTGCCAGTATCTTACGCTAAGAATCCTTGACATTTTCAAGCAGTGATGCTGTTCACCACACAAACAATTCTGTCCAGCAAGTAAAGAAAACCTGAGTTAGAAGGGGAAAAGACAATTATGCTTGTCAGTACTTACTTGACTTTTGCACTTCGGGTACGTGTGTGACTACGTCCTCAGTTTTCCTGCTTATAGCTATGTTACAAAACGGCACTCACTCCTTTTACCTTCTCAACAACAAAAGGCTCTATTAACACTCAATACAGCTCTTGCCTTGCTAGTTTTCCACCCGCAGAGAAGCAGGACGAAGGCCGGGCAGCCCATAAGCAGGGCCACAAACCCGTGGAGCTCCTTCTAAGGTGCTGCACCCCAAAAACGCAGCCACAGCACCGACCCGCAGGGGCGAGGAGCGAGGGGAGGTCCCTCGGGGAGCACAAACCCCCCAGGACCAGGGTGAAGGAGGAACAAAGGGGGGCACAACCGCCGTGGCTCTCCTCACACGCTTCAACCTCCCGCTGCCGGGGCAGGGGCGGCCCCGCGCCTGCGCGCCGCGCGTGCCCGGGCGGTGCGAGCTGTTCGCGCCTGCGCGCAGTGGAGGCGCTGTGGGGCTGAGGGGCCGGCTGGGAGCGTGTGTGAGGTCGATCCCGATCCCGGTCCCGGTCCCGGTCCCGGTCCCGCGGGCGGAAAGCTCAGGGCATCCCCAGGGGCCTCGTAGACCTTTCTGTTGCATCTGGGCATGCCAGGCGGTATTCTGTCTCTTAGGCCACTGTGGGCCCGCCGCCCCATGGCTGGGGTCAGGGCTGAGGCCAGCTGCCACCTCACAGAATGACAGAATCAGTTAAGCTGGAAAAGACCTTTAAGATCATCGAATCCAACCTATGGCCCGACACCACCTTGCCAAGTAGACCATGGCACCGAGTGCCACGTTCAGTCTTAAACACTTCTAGGGGTGGTGACTCCACCACCTCCCTGGGCAGTCTGTTCCGATTCCAATCACCATTTCTGTGAAGAAATTTTTCCTAGCGACCAACCTAAACGTTCCCTGGCCTAGCTTATGATGATAAGACAGTGTCCCTGCAAGTGTCCCTGTGCCAGGGAGGGGGGTTCTGCCTCAGCATGGAGTGCTCCCCACCATGGACAGCACAGTAGGCCCTGCCTTTTGTCACAGCCAAGGGAACCACAGCTTTCCACCTCAAGCTGCCACAGCCTTTATCCCAGGCACTGTCTCCTCACATAAGGGGAAAAAGTGTACCTGAGGGACGCACTGAGAGAGGGATGTGTGACCTGAGCAGCACTGTCATGGTTGTGGGAAAGAAGTGAAAATGAAGAAATTTGACTGGAGAAACAGGCAGGAAGATTGTGACTGTGACAACCCCAGCTGTGGCTGCACTGTGCAGTTCAGGATTAGAAAGTTCCCTGATGCTCAAAGGCGCTGCTGAAGCAAGAGCAATGTTCCTGTCTCTGTCAGCTGCACACCTGGCTTCCCCATGTGGATTTACTTTTATCAAAACTGATTTGTACAAAATGGTTTTCAACTGTAACTGTCAGGACCGACAAAATGAGCTGTGGAAGCAACAACAGCAAAAGCTCCCAGCCCTTAGGGATGATGTCCCAGTGGTTCCTCCAGCACTGCCCACAGCCGAACGGCCCTGAGCTGTGCATCGATGCCTCACGCAGCTGTGCTGAGAGCTGCACATGGGGTACGGGCACCCACATGCTCTCGCTGGATCGTGCCCTTAGCTTGTGTGTCAGAACTGCATTCATTTCCTGCCTGGTTCCTCCTCACAGCTACAGATGAGGATGCTGTATTTTCTCTTCACCTTGGGTAACTCCCATCTCTGTTGAGACCAGAGACAGTCTTGAGCTGAGAGGTGAGTAAGCACTGAGTGTTGTAGGTGTGGTAACATGTTAGCAGTAGCTGCGGTTTTGACCATGAGTATACATGAGAATTTGACAGGGATGACAGCAACCTTTTACTCTCCTACAGTAAAAGGTGTCAAAGCATTCAAAGCCCATATACAACAAGTTGTGCTCGGAAATCTGGGAACTTGAGACCTTTAGATTACTCCTTGTATAAGATTTTATCTGTGGGTGAAATTGATGTAGAAATAATATTTTCTGTAGCAAATGTGGGAATTTACATTATGTGGTGTTGTACAATCTTTTGTAACCATCTAGCAAAAAAAAACCTCCTTTGCACGACACCTCAAGTGTTGAGGCAGTTTGGATGCAGTTGTTAAACCTGCCCTTTTTTGGGTTTTGGATTTGTTTTTTTAAACCTTCAGCCAATTTAATGTCACAAATATTTTAGTTTTTTAATATGTTAAAAATGGACTCCTGAGTGCAACGGTGAAAGTGCTAATAGAACTTCTGCTGCAAATTTATCCAGAGAGTTGGATTTCAGATACTCTGGAGCTTTGAGATGGCATGTCTCCAAATTCACAAGGTATTTCCTTCAATCTCAAGGATGGTCCCTGCTTTAAATTACTCATGCTGTGTTGTACAGACATGTTAACAGATGAGTTGCACAAGAACAACAGAAAGTTTGAGATTTTAGATCATTTGCCAGGTGAGATTCCAGTGAGGTTTTACAGGAACATAACACATGAAAAAGTCATCCTGTGCATTATCATTGCACTTAATTAGAGCAGCGCCCATGTGCCCCACCCCAAGTGGGATTACGGATTGTTTGGGACTGGGAATATAGAACAATGGTGCTACATGTTGGGTGCATGAGTTTAGTGTGCTACATCTAGAGTAGAGGAAAGGACATATTGTCATCAGTATTCACTGATGGGTAATGACTCTAGGCAAAGACCCTGTTCAGGTTGTGTTAAGTGTTTAGCTGTGTTTACTCCATTTGCCTATGAATTTACCTGGTGTTTACACAGTACTGCAAAAACATGACTTGCCCAACATTTGGCTGGAGGCTCCTGACAGAGCTGGGAACTAGAGTGCCATCAGGCACTGTCCAGTGACTATCCAGCGTTTTTATTGCAGAAACACAATAGTGATGGATACTATGTTATCTTCAATTTAATGATGACGAACCAGAGTGAGACTGAAACCTTCCTGTCAAAAACTGCACATCTGTTTCCCTTGAGGAAAACAGCTTATCCATATGTCATTGATACTGGCATGTTTATGGCACACTGCAGTGTTTCTCCTGCTGTTCAGTTAAGCTCACCAGTATGTCCACACAGTAGCATATTCACTGCAATACAGTGTTTATTAAGCACTATAATGCTATTGTTTGATTTATTTTATTCCTTTTGTGATCGGAATACTTCGGGGTAAGCAAAATAAATGAAAAAAAATTCAGGAAATTGTGGACTGGGTAATAAGATTATTGATCTCTATTTGCTGAACATACCACTTCCCTTCAGAGAAATTAGTTTCCCCAAGGAACCAAAAGGAAAATGTCCTCCTTTGTTTTATTTTCTTTGGTATTTCTGTGATGACATTTTAGTGATCAGATTATTTTTTCTCCCACATGTACACCAGTTTGTCTGCACAGTTGAAAGATACTATCCATGTACCGTCTCAGTAATCTTGTGGTAGCAGAAGAGCACAGGGGCTGACGCATCAGCACTCTCAGGACAAGGACATGTTTTAATTCCCCTGTGGGCATCATTTGTAGTAGCAAAGCCAAAATGGAAAGTAATAGTAAAGGATACTGGCTTTGAGTTTAGAAACTCCAGTTTGACCTTTATGGGTTCTTCTCTTCCAGAGTGTCAGCACCATCGTAAAACTTCCATTTAACAGTTTGCTGGGCACAACAACCAGACCTTTTCCCCCTAAACATTGCCACTGAGTAATTGGGATGTTAGTCAACATACTATGACTTAAGGCACATGTGTATTACCCCCTTCTCTCATTTTTCTGAAATCTGTTGATCTTATTTAAAGCCAAGTGATGTATCCTGATGCATGAAGTATGCTCTGCACTGTCTGCATATTCTCTCTTGCCTGGGGCAGGAGGGTGGGGTGTTTTTATGTGCCTAACCACAAACTGCTGCAGAAAGTTTTAAAATCCTACCCACTTCAGCATCAATCTAGGGCTGTGTTTTTGCTGGCTGCAATTCACTTCTCAGAAAGATGTTCTGACTTGCTTATAGCCATGTAAATATACGAAGGGAAGGATTTTATAGACCAGATTCCTGGAGTGTAAAACCAGTTTACTACAACAAAACCTGTCCTTGGGAGATGGATTCTGCTCTCATAATGGTGCAAATGCCCAGTAACTAGAAGTGAAGTCTCTAGAATGACATCATCATAAGCTAAAGCAAAAGTAAATTTTTTTGCCTTTTCTACTTTACATCTTTGGCTTGCAATTTTCAAGGTACCTGTCTTGAAAAGAAAAACTGCCTTGATTTATTGTAGCTGAAGGGCACTGCAATTTGCCATTACAAAAGATAATGTAAGAGCCAGGCAAAGTTACCAGGTGGCTTAGTTCTCACTGCTGCATGTGTGAATAACAAAGTGGGTGAGGCACAGTGCTAATAAAAGGGGTCGGCATACAATTGTCTCTTATTTCTGTGTCTGTGGGATTTTCTCTCACATAACGAGCCGAAGAGTACAGTTTGAGGTCTTTTTGGTAGACTGTAGCACACAAAGGAAACAATAAACAGACCTTCAGTGTTCTTGTCTTTGCTGGAGAACTGATTGATGATTATTTTAAGAAAATTCAAGTCTCTTAAATCTAAGCTGTTGCGCAAACTAGTCTCTGGTACAGCTTTTGTCATCTCTGATGGTCTGAGCATATTTTTGTGTTAAAAGTATTTGAATTGTAGTGGAGCTTGAAGAGTTGTTTCATTTTCTTACATACCTGATATAAGAGTTCACTCCATGCTGTGTGCACATAATTCTTGGGTTGCTCACATTAATCTGTACTGTTGGAATTGGTGAAGCTGACAAAGTAAACATGGTTTATTTGCAAGTGCAGCCAAGCTGGCTTAAGCAGTTACCCAGAGTTTGGAGGCCTTGGTGGGACTCAGTGGATTAAACTGGTACACCAAACAAGTAATCCAGTGAGCAGGTAAGCACAGATGGAGACTTCTTCTGGGCGTTTCTCTGTTGCTCCGTGTGTAGACATGAGTGAGTAGTGTCTGTCATCACCTCAGCAGCACCACTGGTTATTTTTCTGTTTTAGAACAAATAACCATTCTACTGAGCACACCCTACCAAACTGCAGCATCAGCAGGTAAGGTTTAAAATTCACTTCTGCCCTGGAAACAAATTAGGTTATTTACCTGAGGCTAGAGAAAGCTTTATAAAGTAAAAATTTAGAAGTCTTTTCCTAAGGATGAAATATTAAAATGTTCATGGCAGTTTTCCATCTCTTGATACTGCTGAGAATAAAGTCGTATCTAGAGGGCTGAGATTTCCATGTGGCAATGTTGTCAGGCAAGGACCACCATCTTATGTTGCAAATCAGGTTCACAAGTATTACACTGATGTGAGAGCTGACTTAAAGCTTTCTCCTGGTTTCTATACAGTTAATAACAGATGCAACATTTCAAGTGTGCATGATTGTTGTGAGATGGGGGATATGTCTGTGTATTATTTGTACAAACCAAATCACATGTCTAAGGACAGCTGCCTCAGAATTGTGAGGCTGGAAATTCACCAAAATTTGTGAACAGATATGAAACTGTCACTTCTTAATGTAAAGGTTGAGGCAAATTCTTAAAAGTCAAAAGATTTAAGGTACTCATAAACAATGGGAACTCAATAAATACTCTTTTATCACCCCTCCTCCCATAATACTCAGCTAAAGGGAAGACAACAAGAATGTCTTCGGTGCCATTTCCTTTAGCAGGTAAAAATGTGCAGTGAAGCTTTTTTGACTTTTCCTTGTTTATTGAGTGAAATACGCTGTTTATGCCAGCTATGGCTCATTAAAAACTAAATTCTTCAGTATTTATGACTTGTATTGCTTTTGTTCCAATTATTTCCAAAGCAATTTCAGTTCAAATTTTCTACTCGTATTCCTATCTGAAATAACTGCGTTTTGAGTCTCTTTCTCTACACAGACATACAGAAAGCTTTACTGATGAGTATGTAATATTTTCTTACAACCTCAGTGGGTTCAAGTAATTACTCATGTTATTTTTACTATTGCTGTCTTCCTGCAGAAGGGCAGCTTAGCCCTTGTGTCATTTGAAGTCATTGAGAAAGTTCCTGCTGAACTGAAGGGAAGCAGAACTCTGCTGTCCTGATGGAAGTTAGTGGAAGTGTGGCATATGGAGTCAGCTAATGGTATTATTTCATGTGGTGCTGAGGATACTGGAATTGCAGCTGACTGCATTAGTGTAAGTGTTTCACACTGTGTGGGAAAGCAACCAGTCTCCCTCTCAACACATTAAGGCAACTGTATTTTGGGTGAAGAACATTTGTCTTGAGTGGAGTGCAGGGAACACTGAACTGATGCTAAGTGAACCAAGTTAGCGAATGCCACCTGCTTTAACTGATGGGATGTTTTCCCATCTGTAGCCCACATAACTTTGAGTCTGTGTCCTAGCTACAGCAACCTCCACCATGCATATCAATAGACACTGAACAAGCTCTCTTTGTCATCAGCCTCTTTGATGACAGCCATGCCATACCGTATTACATGACACTCCTGAAAACAGAAATCTTGCAGTTCATTCACAGCTGAAAGAGTTATTCTGGTTTTGATGTTTTAAATTTGAGTGCATTTTTTCCTTGAGTTAATTACAAGCATCTCATGGGTAACATATACCAGAATAAGCTATTTCATCACTGTTAAATGCATGGTGGTAAGTCAACACATGGGTATGCACTGACAAGTTTTCTCTTGAAAAGCTCCTCAGGATCTAGATCAGCAGATAGATCAGTCTTAAATTTTACATGAAGTATACCCTACCTGTTCTTGAGACTGTGAAACTGGGCATGAATAGCCTTAAAACTGTCTGTATGATGTCTGGATAGGAAGTCTTATGTGGGATTCGTTTTTCTGGGATCAGCAGTGCACATATGGGTGTACACTACTTAATCACGTGTGACATGTGGGTGCAAAGATTAATCAAGAATATCATCACCTACTCCCTACAGTTTACTCTGTTTGGTGACCTGTTTCTTTTCCATCTCAGTGAGGAATTCTGGGTCAGAAGTTTTTTTCCTTAAAGCAGGGTTCTAACTATCTAAAATCAAGCCTAGAAGCTGTGAAACTCTCTCTGGTTTAGCACTTCCTAGTCCTAAAGTTTTCTCTCAAATCTAGAGACATGCTTTCTCACAAATACCACTATGATGTGAGACTATTTGTCTCTGACAGTTCCTGAATACTTGACACTGACATATTCTATGAGTATTGCACACAATTTACTGTGAATTCCCATAATACACAGTAAACAATTCTCTTGTATTGGATCATACACTTGCTTATTGCTAAGTTGTTGATGTGTTGGGAACTGTACATCCCAATTTTTTATTGTACACTTGACTTGTATTGCTTCTAGATGCTGGTCTTTTTTTACTAGTTTGTTATTGTTTCGTTGTGCAAACACTATGCATTTCTTTTAGGAAAGGCTGAAGGATTCCACTGAGGCTGAAGGATTTCCACACTGCAAATAGCTATAGTAAAGTAAACAGAACAGAAGTAGGAGCCCATAATTCTAATAGTTCCTTTAACACCAGCCCAGCCATGGTTCACTGCCCTCCCACCTGTGAGCTGATTGCTCTTGACTCTGGCAATTGCTTAGTCTCTGTTTCCATTCCATCTTATTCCCGCTTGGTCTCTGTCTGCCTAAGTTTTCATTATAATATTTTATGCACATGTATTGGCTTGTTCATTTCTTTATGTTTTGCTTGACTGCATACACTTGGCATGTGTCAGCTACCACAGATGCTGTTCTGTCTGCTACATTTTGGGTGCTCAAACAGAGGGGATTGAACCTCTTTATGGATGAGGTTGGGGATATATGTGTGTATCAATGTCTCACTGTGCGTTAGGTATTGGGCATGGCTGTTTATTGGCAAATGAATTTGCTTCTAGACGTATTAAGAGCACCAGTTTCCAATACACACTGTTCATGCCTGCACTGTTAAGGAAATATCTTATGAAACTGTAAGTTAAACGCTGCCTGCTGGTCAGGTAGATAAGGTTCATAACAGTTTGGCACTGGTTGTCCTTCATTAACAAAATTTGGTAGTTTTTACCTGCAGCTACGAATTTAAGGACTTTTGCAAAACTGCCAGATTTATCATCAAAACAGTAATTAACTGAAATGTCATGCAATTAAACCAGACCAGCATGTGTTTGACAGCCTTGGGCAACACTAGAAATGAAGTCTCCAGCTCAGCACAGTTCTTAAATATGCGTGTCGCTTTAAGCACATGGGTCCTCCCTGTGAAGGGTGGAGGTAGTTCCCAGTGATTGGAGGTCTAGGAAACTCAATGTCTGAGGAAAGCTTCAGGAACAGGAAAAAATTAGTTTGGTGTTGAAAACCCTGATGGCATATGTGACAACAGCATTCAGATACATAAAAGGTGACAGCAAAAAAAGAGATGAGTGACCCTGAAAAGGGAAGAGAGGAAGTGATTGTCAACTCAAGGTACTTGTTTGGAACTTCAAGACATTTTCTAAAAACAAGTATGGGAGATATGGAGCAGATCACATCAGGAGGCTCTGAAACCTCATGGAAAGTTTTAAAAGTGTTTTAAAGAAAAATTTGTGAAGAATAATTAATGTGTAGGTAGGCTTTGGACAGAGATGGACAAGATACCTAATTGAAGGCCTTTTCAGCCTTAGTTTCTACAGCTATATAATTTAATGTGCTTAAAATTACACATGTATATCAAAGTAAGTATATAAGACTCTCACAGTGTTCTGTACAGGCTTAGACAAATGCTGTTCTGACAGAAGTTGGAGCCGTGGATCAGTGCTCTTATTGGGCCTCATCTTTCAAAATGAAATGGATTCAGTGAATTCAGTGTACTGAACTCCAAAAAATACAAACACTTGTTAGTGAGGGTTCTTCAGATCACCACCTATACTCTGCTTTATCCATTAGTTTTATATTGCCATTGTGCCTAACAGAATGATTTCTTAGTACAAATTTTAGTATTTGGGGGAAGAGGTGTAAATATTTTGTTCTGAACTCTTTAATTTATGCTGAAAACTAAAAACATCTTTAGGTGTTGTAGTTACAAAGCCTTCAGCCATCAACTTTAATCATGGATGTTATTAAAATAGAATCCAAAAAGCACCTTTGCAGGCACTGGATAAGGAAGGCAGCCACCATACTGTGCATCTGGCAACCCTGTGATAATGATAAAAATACCCAAAAAGCTCCATGCCAGCAGGAACATCTGAAATACATAACGTATGGAGTGAGGACGAGCCCAGAATGCCTTGATTTTAATAAGAGAAAGCTGCCTGTTATCACAGGTCTCACAAGACAAACTTCTAATGGAAGCAAATTAATGAGAATCTGAATGGCTGTGAAGTGAAAAGTTTGAGTAACAACTAAGTTTTCAGCCAGTCGTCTTCCTGAGAAGAAATGACAAACAACAGACTTAGCTTTTGGAAAAGGCAGTACTTTTGTGCTTAGGATAAGAAACAGGATTTTTCAAGCAGAGACATGAAAATAGAGATGGGCACAGTCAGAAGGTTCAGAGCCAAGTCAGAAAACCTGCCAGAAACTGGAAGCAGAGGCAACTTAAATAGCTTGGATCCAAGTTTTGGGTGTTCACTTGCGAATGTTTTCCTCAGAACTATTTAGAAAAAATAATCTGCTAGTCTGAAGTCAATAATCAAGTCCTGAAAAGTAAAGCTTCCTTTTTCACCAGGGTTCTGCCCTTCCAGCTGAGCAGCTGGAGCACAAAAGTTCTTGCCCTCATGCCATCTTTCTTCCTTTTGCTTTTGATTTTAAATACCTTCTTGGTAGTGGAGAAAAGCTGGTTTGTAAAATGAGATCCTCTTATAGGTGACATTTTATGAAGGAGTGATAGAATCACCACTGTTCCTGACTGGGGAGAGCAAGGAGTAAAAGAGTCACTTGGAGCTTGGGAACCAGATTATGTAGAGGCTTTCCCAGTGAAGCCAGCTGCTGTTCATTATGTTTCTCTGAATATTCCTTGCTTATATCTTTGTTGTTTTGCTCACTGCAACTGAAATTGTAATACTCACGTTTAGCAAAAATGGTGAGCTATTCCATGAAAAACCCCTTTGTGCAAGGCAGTGTGACCCTCAGCCAGTTTGGGATCATCAAGAGAAATGAGTGAAAGAAGTCAGCAGGTAAAATGAAGAAGTGTTCCTGCCTAACTCCACAGAAATGAGTCCTACTGAAAAGAAAAGATATCTCCATCAGCTCTGGCATATCGGAGAGCTGGTCCTACAGTTGTCACCTTAACATTGTCATTTTAATCGTAAGAAAAAGAGTGACAGCTCAGTTAAATGAATTGTGATGGATGGAGCAAGTTAGGATTGTCTGAGTTCTAACTACACGTGAGCTAACTGTAAGACTGCCACTCGTGAAAGAGCTGCATGATTTCTATAAAAATAATATCAGCTATTATTATTGTTATGTTGTTATTACTACTCCTTTTACTACTACTACACCAGCAATCATGGGTAGATATTCCAGAGACTGTGTAGTCGAGAAGATAAGGCTTTGAGATGACTTAATTATGGCATTCCAGTACCTGAAGGGAGCCCATAAGAAAGCTGGAGAGGGACTTTTGACAAGGGCGGGTAGTGACAGGACAAGAGCTGAATTGAATGGCTTCAAACTGAAAGAGGGCAGGCTTAGATCAGATGTTAGGAAGAAATTCTTTACTGTGAGGCTGGTGAAGCCCTGGCACAGATTGCCCAGAGAAGTTGTGGATGCCCCATCCCTGAAAGTTCTCATGGCCAGGTTGGATGGGATTCTGAGCAACCTGGTTTAGTGGGAGGGGTCCCTGCCCATGGCAGGGGGCTGGAACTAGATGGTCTTTAAGGTCTCTTCCAACCCAGACCATTCTGTGACTCTATAATTATACCTCTGTGTTCTTAAAAGGCAGAAATAAGTAATATGAAAGGGCTCACACTCATCTGTTCTGTTCTCTTCTGGGTCACAAATCTTTTCTGTTTATTCTTGAACACACAGTTTGGGTTGGAATTAGCATATCACTTGTGGTTTGTATGGCAAAGGTGTGTCTGGCTAGAGATTTCCTTGCAGAAGCATGAGCTCTAATGAAAAGTGAGAAACTTGGAGAGTTTCCCATTCTGAGGGAATGGGAGCATAAACAAAATAACCATGAATGGTGCTGAAAACTGCTTTAAACCCACATGAGAAGAAAGCTGCAAACTAAAAGAAGTCCTAGATTAAAGGACAGTGAGAGATCATAAAAAAAGATTGAAAAACACTTGTTAATGAGCTGTAAGCCGTGACTTTTTGCTTCTATAATATTGCTCAAATATTTACTCTTATTCTATTGATAAATGGTGTGTCTCTAACTGCATTGTAACTCCAGCCACAGTTTCCAGCTTTTACATAGGTCTGTTCTTAACTGACTCAGAGTCAAGGCAGAAAAGAAAGTGTGAGGTCTGGCTTATTTTAACCCTTGTATCTGTTTTTTTTCCAAATGGTTTCTGAAGGGAAGTATTGAGTCTGTGTTGTGACTGTTCTCTGGGGATCTGGTCTCTTTCTGTGGGAGCATTTGTATTGTCAGGAATTCTGTGCCAGGGTGACAGATATAGATGAGAAACTTGATCAAGATTATTGGAGTGCTGAGTGTCAAAATCAAAGGAAGTCCACAAATGCTGTAATTTTAACACAACAAGATACAGGTGAAAGACACTGTGAAAGAAGTAATTACTATGTATAAAAATCCATATTTAACAGCGGAATTTGAGAAAAACAGACCTTGCACCTTTTGGCCAAGATCGTAAAAATAAATCCCAGTGTAGAAAAACAATGGATTCCAATTTCAGTCTGTGCCAACTTCCTCATGAACAGAGCAAAGATCTGTGTTATCTCCAGAATAACCATTAGGGAGAAGGCAGCACACTGTAGACACTTTACTCTCTCCAAACTTTTTCAATGACCAGTTGAAAAAAGAAAGACCGCTATGCTTTCTGCAAACGTCATATAAAGGAATCTTTTTGTAAACAACCAGTTCATCCTAAAAGTCAGGACAGAAGTATGTTCTCGTGAAGACACCTATAACTTCCCTATGGAAATAGAGGCACAGTTGAAGTACTAAATTTGAAAAAAACACAACTCTGTTTCACTGTGAATTGAAATAACAGCTTCCCTCCTATGACCACAAAACTTAGGAATAAATAGATTTCCGTAACTACATGCTAAGAAGAGAAGATGAGGAAAATTTGTAAAAGAAATCGAAAGAAGACTGTTAATCTTTGTCTTGAAGAGGATACTAAGGAATTCTTGAAGACTGGAAAAGGTAGAAAAGTGTTGGAAACGTAATTTCAATAATTAGGGAATGTTTCCACTGACGACACAACTGAAGACATGAGAGCTACTGTCTCAATGAGATTGACTCATTCTTTACTTCAGTAATTTTTGCAGTGTGAGAGAGAAGGGTCTCCAACCTCAGTACTGACAACATGTCCAAAGCTTCCAGCTGCCACGTGAGGTGGGTTCTGGAGAACGATTTTACCAAGAGTCTCATGTCCCATCTTGTGTTTGCAGTCCTGCAGGAGATCAGCAGTCTACTAGTCATGTGTATCGGATAATAATATTTTATGCCTCTGGAATGTATCCTCTAATGAAGGAGTGCCATTTAAATTGGGGCTTTGCAAGCCTGCACATGGCAGGTTGAGCCTGTGTGCCCCAGGAAAAGCAGGTGCAGCATGATAGCAGCCAAGAAGAAGGATTCAAGCCTTTCTGAGGACCAGTTCAGCAAATAAATAGCAGTATAAATAGGAATAAAAGCAGTTTCACACAGCTTCTTGCCACAAGTAGTTAGAACAAGTGCTATGTTGCCTTCAGAACCAAAATAAGATCCAGATTGCTCCTTTATTTTGTATTGTTAATCCAGATCTAAACAAATGCAACAGGAACAAGCCCAATCCAGGTTTATGCTAATGGAAACCAGTCTCTTGATTTAAAACTGTTTTGCAATACTCAGATAAGCATATGTTTGAAAATTGATTTATGGTTCTGAAGAACCCAGGAGAACAAAAAGCTGGTCTGAGCTGAAATGCCCATCCCTAATTATAACAGCAATCTGTACTGTGATAAATTCCAATCCATGATAAATCCATAATGATCAGTGGCAATAAACAGGGCTTACAGCAGAGCATATTCCCTTAGAGGGAACACCTTAATAGCCCAGCAGGGACTTTTCATTCTGTTGTTTACATTGGCAATGAAAAGTGAGCACCACCCTGAAATGCTTGAGAGCCTAATCACAGGAAGTACCTTCCTAGCAAAGAAGGAGAAGGATCATGGTGACAGAGACCATCTCTGGACAGAAATCTTGTAGAACTCTGCAGTCTTGCATTCAAAGTCTGACTCAGGAAATTTGCTGAATGGCCTCAGTCTTTATTATTCATGGTCCTGGGGGATAGCCAGGACTTCTCAGGATATACAGAGCAATTCTGTTCTAATGTTTTGTACAAACCCCCTTTTTTTTCCCCCTCAGAAACTGCTACCTAAGCCTGACAATGCCCTCAAAAATCTCATTATTTTAAAGGAAGCATTTTCTCAAAGCCCCTTCAACCCAGGACAGATTGTCTAATCTCATGGTTGGAGAGAACAATGTGAAAATCACAGATTTAAATCACTGTACAGGTGTTTACATGTTCCAAGTGACTATATTCACCACTGGGATGGCCTTCTCTCACTTCTTCACAAAAAATCAGAGTGTTTTGATTTCATTTTGACATAGGTTTCAGACTAAGGTTGCAGTTCAACTCTCTCTGCAGCAACAGGTTTGATGCTTTCTTCACTTATTCCCCAGCAGTGATCCCAAGTGCTTGGCCAGGTTCATTGGACTGGGTATGAGCTGTGGGCTTTAATCACAATCTTGTGTTTAATTTCATTCTCAGTGCTCAGGTACTTCCAGGAGATATTCTTGTTCTATGCACAAACTCACCTGAGTGACGCAGGATCAGTGGCACTTCTGTTCCTACAGACTCCTGGGTTGTGAAATAATCCTTGATCCAAAAATGACCCTTTGAAACTTAGCAGGGAAAAGGGCTTGCAGGGCAGGAATGTATAGGGCTGGAAAAGGCAAAAGCAAAAGAAAACTGCTCTTGGAGACCCTTCAGGCACCATCCCCTTTTGCCTGCCTTTAGCATTTGCCTTCCTGCTAACGAGAATCTCTCTCTCTGTATAGGAGGTGAGTTGCTACAAACTGTAGCTGAGCCCGCCAGAGATTTTTCATCAGGATTCTTTTGCCAATGTGTGTTTTGAATTTTCTGTCAAGATTGCAGACAGAAATCATGCTTATTTGCCAACATCCATAATTTTCTGAGGCAGAGCTCCCAAGATAAGCAGAGCTTTTGTCCAGCTTTTGTCCTATGTGTAGTGTTGCACTGCAATTCTCCCTGTATTGCTTTTTGTAATGGTGCTGAAACTTGCAGGCTTTGGACTGGCACAGGTAGAACTGGTAGAATTGTTTGTTTGTTTGAAATACTAATTGCTTAAATTTCAACCAAGGAGAAACCATGCTGGGGAGCTGTTCACAAATCATATCTTATTTTCTTTGGCACCATGAGAAAGACGGGGTTTTTTAGTGTTTCGGGGTTTTTTTCCATGGTGCCAGTTTTTTGTAAACAGCTTGCTTTGAATTTTCTCCACTATGTATATTGGCAGCACCACAGCCAGGTCATCTGGCAGTGGTTGTGTCCCTTTGCTGTCTGCCTGAAGCATTTGATATGTGAGGTTAGCAAGCATAGTTTTTGTCTAGAAGGCACTGGTGCTGAAACTGTTTTAAGGGTTCGCGGGTGGGCTTTCAAACAGGCAGGAGTTTTCTAAACGCCAGGGGATAGAAAATTATGTTATTCCTTGAATGCAACTTGCATTCTATGGTAAATAAAATAGTGAAGGACTGATTCCCTTTGACCAAGCAGGTTGGGCAGTGGGCTCATGGGGAGTAACTACCAGCATCAAACAAGAGCCTCAGTCCAGCTCATAGCTGTGCTGCCATATGCAGCATGTGTTGCAGGCAACTCTTACCTAGAGGACAAAGTGAAAAGGGATTATTCATCATGCCAGCACTGTGAAGGAGAAGAATCTTATGGATGCAAATTACTTCATTTAAACTTGCAGTGAAACCCCTCAGAGTGGCAGTGATCAGGATCTGCTTCACAGCCCTGTTCCCTGGCAGATGCTGTGGTGTGCTGGACAGCTGGGGTAGCTCCCTAATTTCTATGGGGATGGCGGGGTGGGGTTGGAGAGAGGGGGAGGGAGAGATGACAGCAGGTCACCTTTGCACACAGGTCTGTTTACATCCCAGCCGTGATGCCATTAGAGGTGAGTCTGACGTGGGTGATAACTCCTGGCTCTGCCAGCCAGCTCCTGCTGTACAGCCTGACCTGTACTGAGATGTAAAATGTGCCCAAGCATCAGTATGCATAAAAAGCAGCATGGAGGACGGGGGACTTGAAGACATCACAGGTGTGTTTTGTTTGGATCTGTCACCAAAACTTACATTATCAAGAGCAGTCCCACACACACAAGACAATGCACATGTCCATCCCCAGCCCTTGGACTGGGCTGCTTGCTAGTAACTATTAGGCAGTTGTATTGCAGAGCGCCGTGACAGCACCAGGGCCCTGGTGTCTGTACAGACTTGTCTCTGAGCAGAGGTACACAGCTGTCTACAGCTGCTGAAAAGACCCACACCTCCTGTCTACATGATGATAATAAGAGCAGCAAGCCCAAGTCTTCAGCCACTTCCTCCCAATTGCTGTGGCCCACCAGAACAGTCCAGCCCCACCTCTTTGGGCCAGTAGAATTCAGTGTGTCCTGCACTGTTGAGGATCTGTGTTTTATAATACTCCATAATATGAAGCTATAGCTTTATTATAAATATTGTTATTTATTATTCGCACTGAGAAGCTATGTGGAATGTTATACAAACACAGAAGGAGAGAGGAAAGGCAGTCCTTAGCTGTACAATCTTTGTATTAATGAGTACGAACAACCAAGACTGTTGATCAATGAAGTATCCTGGGACCTGAGAGATGGAGTTAGCAATGTTTTTTTGCATCCTGACATTACTCACCTCCCTGCACCGCAGAAAAGATGATCAGTTCCCAACAAGGCTTTTATTCATGCCCGAGGTTACTCACGGTGAGTTTCCCAAATTATGTGCAAACCGTGGACTCAGGGCATTGAGTCAAGGGGATGACTCAAGAGGCTCTGGTTGGTTCAGTGGCTGCCTGGCTGCCTTGTGTAAAACCAAGGCATGGAGGGAACTACAGTTGCTATACAGAAATAGGTGTGGCTTTTTCCTTGTGCAAACCATCCTTGTGTGGGCCTGCACTATTCCAATCAGCTTCTTGGCTGATTCACAAGTTGTGTAATTTATGTGTCAATCAAGACAATTATCAGACCAATGTGCACCTTATTCAGTGCTCCACGGCCTCCTTTGAAGCTGAAGATGACAAGTTATCATAACTTGTCTGCTTCTAAACCATGAACACACCTTAAGCTTTTAGAGAATGGCCATGACAAAATGAGCTGGTTCAGCTTTGAGAACCTTTATCTTTGGACTCTCCTTGCAGAGTAAGAAGTGATTCAGATGTGCTGTAGCACAGCTCACCTTCAGGAGCAATGAATGTGCAGGGTACAATTCTGCTTCATCTCCTCAACCTTTTCTGTGTCATCATCAGGTGTCATAAACTCTTGGAGCATCTTTCACCAGGAAAATGGTTCTGTCTTCAACTGTGAATTGATGTCTCTAACTGCCAGACTGAGGCATCAACTGAAAGCTCAGTGTCTCTGCAGCTTCTTCTTGTGCTGGGAGCAGGAAAATCAGTAAGCTCTGCATCTGGTAGAACATTCCCAGGTACACCCAACAGGAGCATGTCTCTACCTCAGCAGATTTCTACAGCTTCTATGAGCAAAATAAAGCAGGACAGATGGGGGATGGGAGGATGGTAATGGAGAGCTCACGGTGCCTCCCCTGCTCTAACCACCAGTCCTCACACCACTGTTAGTGCAGGAGTGGCAGCTGATGACCTGAAGCTGGGTCTGCTGCAGTTCTTTGCACTGTGCTATTAGACACCTGACTTGCAGTGACTTTGAGAATCTGAGGCAATCACTGACTTCAGTAAAACGTGAAGAAGCTCAGGACCTCTCTAAATTATGTCCTTGATGTTGACACTTTCCCAGTAGGGACCTGAGTGAGCTAATCAACGTGTTTCAGCAGGCAGCACTCTTAACTCCATTTTCTCTTATATTGTCTCTGTTAAATGTGAAGTCAGTTCTCAAGAGGTTCTCAAGATGTGATTTATTTTCAGTTTCGTTTTAAATCACCTTCATGTTATTCCCTACCTCCGCCTTCTTTAACTTTCCAGTGAAAAATTGGCAAGATGACTCATGAAGAGATGCTCCTTGAGCACATTGTTCTTAATAAACATTAAACCAGGATCTTTGTCACAACATTGCAAGGATTAAAATCCTGTAATTTTCTTTTTTTACCAAGATTGTGATGGCTTCATTTTGTTTATACATAAAGAAAACTGGTCGACTGAGGTAAAGGAGGATGGAAATTTCTCCAATCCTGAGAACTTTGTCTGAAAATGTCAGGTCCTGTCTCTTGCTCCAGTGAAGTCTGTATGCCATTCCAGTAAGTCTCCCTCATACTGATAGATTTTACAGAGCTAGAATATCCCAGTGCATTCAGTGCTCTTTCCTTGAACAGCTTGTGTGTCTGAAGCGCACATTGGATTGTGCTAAAAGTGAATGTAAAGTAAGATGAATGAAGTGTAGGTTTTAGGTGTAGTTGATGACAAGAAAGACATTTTTGTGTTGTGTTCAAAGAGCATGAAGTTCAGAAAGCTAAAGCCACTTTTATCCTTTAGGTCAAGGCTTAGAGCCAAGTGCAGTTTGACCAGGTCTCAGGCTGAGTTCTACACCTCTTAATGACTTAATTACCACATGCAGCTTGTTTAGACAACTAAGTGTTCTTTGATTAGTGTTCCAAAAGTAGAGTAATAGATGCCTCCTGCTTGCAGGGAAGAAATGATGCTGCATAAATACCTGTCTGACTGAAGATAAATACAAATCAAAGTCTGGGATTTAGGAGATGCATTGATCAATTCTGAAGAAGTCTTGATCTCCATCAAAACAGGGCACAGCCTTTGGAGTGGAGTGTACTGCTGTAGAGCAGCCATGTCCCTACACACCTTTGGAAATTTCCAATATGGAACTTAATAGGGCACCATCTTGACAATACAAGGCTACACCCCCTCAGAAGGTCTGGGCAAAAATCCACATGAAGTGTTAAGTTCTTTCCTATTCAGTGGAACAAATCTGTCAAAATCTGTGTAGGGTGAGAAAAGCCAAGGTGAACTCTGATTCTTACAAAGAAGCACGGGGCACTGAATGGCACTGTTATGTTCAGTAGGAGGAAAAATGTTTACACAAGTTATAGTTAAGCTATAAAAATCTTTGCTGTAGGACACTGTACATACTAAAATGTACAGATTAAAAAACTAATTGGAAAAATTAATGGAAAACCACTTGTCAACAAATGACTGCAGTGCTGTCGCTTTTGACTCTGTACACCAGAAAATATCTGCACGTGCTTGTCCTGTTCACCTGGTGTTCCCAGGGCTATTACAATGAGCTGTGGTTAGAAAGTAGGGCCATGAGCTAGATGGAAGTTTGCTTTGACCCACCATGGCTGCGCTTCTGCTTCAGTTCCTATTCAGTGAGAAGTTTGCAGGTAGTATACATGGAAGAAATTTTGTCTCTTACTTAGTTTGGTGTATTTTTTATTTATTAATATTGCTATCTTCTGAATAGAGATAAATATCTATGGTGTTGGCAAAACACTTCAGATCACTGACTTGAGTTGTTTTCAGCCAGTTTGTAGTAGCTGGTAGTTCAGCCCATTGTATTTGCAAGCAGCAGAACATGCGTAGCTTGCAGGCAGCTTTGCAGTGGCATCAGCAGGTGCTGTGTAATTTCCTGCAAAATGCCCAAACAGATCTCAGATAATGTATCAGAAAGTACTGCAATACATGTTCATGTTCACTGACATAAGCCTTTATACCTTTGTCTGGGATCTTAATAGTTAATCTACCGGAGCAAATAGGAAGGAGCATTTTTTATTTCAATAAAGTTTGATTCCTGGAGGCAGATCTTTTTTTTCAGTGAGTGTCAGATAATTTGAAGGGTAGGGTGAGGCAGGAAACCACGACACGCCTTTGTTGGGACTTGTATAAGAGCACGGGAATAGAAAAGCAAAAGAAGGGTGAGAATAAAACAGGATAAATAAAGAAGAGGTGAACATTTTTGGATGATCACTCAGGTTCTGCACACCTTTGGAAGGACATGATATAAAGTGTAGGTGGCAAATTCTTGGTAGAAGGGAAGCAGTTGAGGAGAAAAAAAGATTTTCATTTCAGTAACCAAAGAAGTCCAGGTAAGTTACATTACTAAAAGAAAAAAAAGGCAGAAAAAGGTATCCTTTATTTTCTGTCTTCCAGATTCCTTTAAGAACAAGGCTGACTTTTCAGGCAGGATAAAGGAGGTGTTAAATTTTTCTGTGGGGAATACAATATAAAAACGAGTTTGCATAAGGGCTGGGTCATTTTGAGTTTCTGTTTGTCAGTGAATACTACTCTTTTGAAGTGAATATCCAGTGAAAGGAGTTTACCTGCTGCGAGAAACAAAATGTGAAGCCAAGTTATAGCTACATTTTTAATGCATTTTGTGAAACTACAGCAAAATAGATAACATTTAGCTGAATGTTCTCAGTTCCGTAAGGGTACTGGCATGGTGAAATGAAGATCATCTGTTGGCTGTTTTTAAAATTGAGCAGATCTGGAATGTGCTGGAGGAGTAGTGATTGTAAATTGAAGCTTCAGATGGTGGGTGCAGGGTGTAATATTAAGGAATTAATAGTCCTGAGAATGCGTAGAACTGCTTCTGAGTGAAAGTTTTTGTTGCCATGGACAAACTTTGCTTTGTCTCAAAGAAGTGGGTTTATTATCAGCAGTGACTCATTGATCATGTACTTTGTGCTGTGTTTTTGTCATAGAAGATTATGAGGCATTTTGGTCACAGTAAGTGAGAAAAGTGTGATTTGAGAATCAGTTTGAAACCTTTCTACAGCAGGTCCAGCGATTTGAACATAGTGGCATAAGGTAAAAGATTTGCGTTTTCCTGTCTTCAGACTGACTTGAGGGACTTTAGGGAAGTTACTTGTCTGTCTGTGGCTAGTTGCTTCATTTATGAAATGGTGACAGCAGATCTTTCGTGTTGTGCAAACACTTTTTTCATTAATACCAGATTGTTTATCTCGTTTTCTGTGCCAGAGCCAAGAAGCTCGTGCAGGTCAGAATGGCCTATTTCTTTTTGAGTAGCACAGTTAAGTAGGGACAGTGAGGACACATTTTTGAAAGGAAGGTGTCTGGCAGAGCAGAGTGAAATCTGGGCAGCTCTGTTGCTTGTGCTCTGAGATGTGAGCACATATTGGTGTCAAAGAAGCCAGTACAGGTTGTGGGCAGGGCAGAATTTGGTTCCTACAGTGTGTCCAAGCTTTGGCTGGGCATCTAACCTGCTTCCCTGGCATTTGCATCATTTCAGCCTACAGAGCAGATTTGAAAGTATGATTTGGTTTATTCAGTTCTGACTGTGTTGGTTTTGGTAAAATGACTTGAAAGTAACAGCTTTTAGAAAAAAAGGAGAAGATCAAATTCGTAGTCTGTGGGGTAAAAGATAAGGGATCATTTTCTAACCAGTACTTTTAATTCCAGGCCAGTGGCACCTGAAAGGCTTGGTTAAGAGGAAGGGGCACCCTAAAAGACATGTGATATGATGGGAGACATAGTCAGTGATATCATTTGGAGACATCTGCTGAGTGTCAGAGTATTCATGATCAAAAGGTTCTGCTGACATTAAATATTATTAATCTCAGCACCTGCAGGTGCCTCTTTCTCCTAATGGAGTGTCTCACAGCAGGAACCTCTGGAGAGAGGAGAGAGCTGAAAAGATGTACTGTGAGCGCAACAGCATTGTGAGATGAAAACTGGGAGAACATTGTGGAGGGATAAAAGTATGTGAAACGTGCTTGCTTTTATTTTTCCACCAAAGGACAGCTTTGTGGCTATTCCACTCTCCTTTGAAAAATGTCTATAATAAACTTTATTACCATTGTATACAATACCTAGATTCTAAAATAATAAGAGGGAGTTGAATGTCCCATCTCAGAACGCCTTAGTGTCCTTGCCGGTGTGCTGCCCTGCAGTGAAGTGGAACAAGGGGTGCAAGAGGTATCCTGCATTGTCAGGCTTTTGTGGAAAGCACAGAACTGAGCATGACTTGCAGTGCTGGGCAGTTATTACTATCCTGCTTTCAATGCTGTACAGAGAAGAAGCAGCTTGCACTGCTGCAGTGTGGCAGTGCCAGACCTCTCCTGGTTCCTAGTGCCAATAATGGCTGCAAGTTCTCTGTTTCTCTGGGTGCCACAAGCACACTAGAGCCCCTGAGCTTATGTAAAAGGGGCCATAGTGTGGCTTTCTGCACTGAGTGACCCCACTTCACAAGTTGCTGCTTGTTGCTCCAAGATGATTGCAGATGACTTCTCTGAATCAACAGCGCTGCTGCTGTGCCACAGACATAGCCCACAGCTATGCCTTTGTGACTCCAGGTAGGAGCTGGGTAGATGAGTCAGGCCTGGCAGGTAATGGAAATGCAGCGCAGTCAGCCTGCTGGCATCCATGTGCCAAGCACCCATGCAAAGGCACTGTGTGCTGGGGCCAGGCTGTGGTATGTGCAGCTCCGGAGATGGGCTTTAACCTGTTCTTTTTTCCTAATTGATATCACAGCAAGATACTTCCCTTTCTCAAGGGAAGGCAAAGATGCAGAAGATGCATTCACTCCATGGTGGTGCTGGCCTCTTCCAGCATCCATAACTAGCACCACCTCCCAATAGCAGAGAGAAACTGGAGTTCTGGGGCTACAAAGCAGTAGGAAAGCAGTTTCCAAATAGAAAACTGTGCTCCTTGCCAAAAACATTGATAAAGCCAAAAGTGCTGACATCTAGACAACAGCTTCCAGCATCTGTTTCTAGGGAGAGAGCTTGAAAGATGCTTCCACTGTTGATGCGGTAAGGAAGAGGAGCAGAGGTAATGCCTTTCCATGGAGTGAATGACCAGAAACTCTTCTATTGCAGGGGACTGTTATCCTGCTGGAGGAGGAACTCTCCTAATGCATATAGCTCCAGTCTTGCATATGCCTTGGAATCAACACCCTGGAAAATCCCTTGGAAGTCCCTAGTGTTAGGAAGCATTGCAAGGGTTGAGCAGCATCCTGCTGCCACCAGGTTATGTAAGGGCTTGGATGTGTCCTCAGGAGCCCCATTTACAGGGCTGTTTAGACAAGCTCAGGGTCAGCAGTGCGGAGTGAGGGCTGTGGGCACTGTGGTGTTCTCCTCAAAGTGCAGATGAGTCTGTCATGGGGGGCTAGAGTGGCTCGGCTGGCACTGTGCCTTCTTCGCTCAAATTGTTCCTGTCTAGCTTTGGGAATATCAGGAGCTCGTTAAAGACAGAATTGAATCGGTTGGATATTCCTGCAGATTCTCTGCTGCATCTTGCTTCTTGTCAGTATTTGTGCTTGGGCAGTACAAATAAAACATCGAGGGGGCTGCAGTTTGCAGAAGAGTAAGAGGAATCGTGAGGATCAAACTCAAATTTAACAGAATTGGAGGACATGGTCTTGGGTTCTGCATCAAGCTGGGCTTTAAAACTTGGAAGAAATTTTGCCCAAAGCTTTTTTTAGACTCAACATCTTAAGTGTGTTGGTTTTCGTACAGCTGGGCCTTCAGTTTTAAGGAGGAGACTTCAAATCCACTGAAGGATTTTGGCCTATGGTAAGCTTATGTGTAAATTAAAATCTCTTCCTTCTCATTGTCTGTGGCTGCACAAGATGAAATGTTATCTTAGCAAGAGTAGGAGTGAGCAATTGTATGGTTCCTTCTGACAGAAGTGTTTTCTCTTCTAGAGGATGTCTCTTTTCCACAATCGTGTTTTTTGTGGTATTCCTGCCTTGGCAGACAGTCATACCTCTGCTAGAGATTATGATTTTGACTAGAGAGGGATCCAAGTAATGAAAAGTGTGTACACAGCATTCACAGCGTTGATTCCAACACTGTGTAGACTGACCTGAGCTGGCATTAAATTAGATCAGATTCCAAAGCCACAGACAGGGTCTCCAAACTGTTGCTGCTCTGCCTGTAAAGCAAGATAAAGCACTTCCTACGTTAAGTTCCTTGCTGCCAAAAATAGCTAGTTCAAAGGTACCTCCAGTGTTTTTTCTGCTTTGCTAAAGTCAGTGCTGTGGCTTTAGCATCAGTGTACCCTGAGAATGCACTATTACTGTCAGCAGAGCAGCAGTATGCCTGCTGAGGTTTTTCTGGCAGTACTGGCAGGGTGCAGGTAGCTTACTCCTGCAACTTTGCCTGCACAGTTAATCCTGTACTGTTGAGTCCTGCCCCGAAGAAATGTATGGGAGTAGTATTTGGATCTACTGATTTTCGTCAAACTTTTATAGGGGCACAGCTGGAAACCATAATGTAGTGTAGTCTGGGTAAAATCCAGGTCTAAACTCCATCACTGAGTGGATTTGCTTCAACTGCCTCTACTTCACCTGTTGGCTTTACAGTCCCTCCTGGTGTTTCAGCTCTGGTGCCTTGTGCAGCATCCAGTGTTGTAGGTGCCAGTCCATCAGTAAAAATCATATGGCTGTGGAAGGGTGCTGTAAATTCCCTGGCGCAGACATCTTCCAGGCAGTCTAGTCCCCATCCAAAGGGAGCAAAGTGGTTGGACCTTTGGGGAACTGTTGTCATTTCTTACTCTTCACTGAGCTCTGAGTACAGTCCCTCTGTTTTCTTTGCAGGTGGCAATGATATGGATTCTGTAACAAGGAAAACGAGGCAAGATGGATCCGAAGTTACTGAAAGACGTAAGGAGGAGATTTTAAATTTTTATATCACACCCCAGAAATCCCAGAAGTGAATGGCCATTTCTGTAATGGATTAAATGCTGACCAGAGGTCCAGAACTAAATTCTGCTCCTGGCCCTGGTCTGTGTGTTGAAGTCAGAGTAAGGAATAGAATGGGCCAGAATCAGACATTTAGAGATGTATATCATGACCTGATTGTTTAACCAGATGATTGCCCTGTGGTAGCATTTCTAACCAGTACTGCAGACACTAGTATGCTGCTCCTACCTCTGATATCAATGCCCTGGGTGGCCGAGAAAATGTCTGAAGGCTTTGGGTAAAACAGAGGTTATTTTTCTACTGAACTTATGAGAATTAACCAGTAGGAAGCTACTAAGGGGTCTGACCATGGGCTTTGCTGCTACAGCAATGACTGTGGTTCAGAAGTGCCCAGAAATTTTACAGGGATCCTTTTTAAGGTAAAGAAAAAAGTCTTTCATGGCAGTGATGTTCTTATTCAGAGCTAGAAAGACCTGCAAAGAAACACAGCATTGTGTGATAATGAGCCTGTAGCCACAGCCCCAGGCAGTGTGGTCTTAAGGGACTTTTATTTAAATGAGTCAATCTTCTTTGAACAAGTCATGCTTTTGCATGGAGAACAGGTAGAACATTGATCCAGTTTGGCTATATTAACATGCCATTCCTTCTGCACCCTTTTCTTCCCTCAGTTATTACAGAGACTGTAACCACAAGACTGACATCCTTGCCACCCAGTAAGTAATTCTCAGTCATTGCATTGCTTCTGCTCGGTGTTCTGTGCCTCTCCATGCTATTTATTTGTCCGCATTATTTTCATTATTTCCATAAATCCATGGGTGCAGCAGGTCTCAGTGCATAAAGATCTGCACCCAAAGGAAAGCAATTTTCAGAACTGCCTTTCTTCCAAAGTATTTGTTACTGGAGAGCAGTAGTATTTGGGGACCTGTCTGGGTATTGTCAGAAACAAAGCCACATGCTCCACTAAGACTGGAAGACCAGGCTCTTCAAAGAATTAAGTCCAGATATAGGGTCTACAGTGGTGTTTGTCTGTTGGGAACAGGGATCAAAAGTGATGGGTCTGCAGCCTCCACTGCTGGGGCTGCAGTGTATTATTTTCCCTGTCATCTTACCCATCTTAGTTGGCAACAGTGAGTTGCCAACTCACTTGAATCTTGATTCAACTCAGTTGAATCTTTTCAAGTAATATCGGAGGTCACACGTCATTTCTACCTCTGCAGAGAAGTGCAAGTTCCAAATAGAGAAGAATCGTCCACGGTCTTTATCCCACCATATCCTTGATTAGCTTGCTGCAGCTGAGTTGGCAAGGAATCGCGCTATCATCTCATTTATGATGAGGGTTAACAGGAGTATTCTTCAGTCTGCGTATGGAGGAAAACTTGACTACAAACCTGCTGGCTGTGGAGTGTGAATGCTTGTCTGCTCTGCCAAGACACTTCTCTGCAGCTGTGATCTCTCACCAGATATGAAGCTGTACTTGTAACTGAGTGTGTGGACAACTTTGGGTCCTTCCTGCCTTGTCTTGCAGTGTCCTTGCTTTTCTTATCTCCTGCCTGGAGACAATGTCTCATTTTGTGCTCATCTCTTTCAGAAGGAGGGAGCAGCAGTGGGCTCAAAACATCATCCCACACTGGAGGGAGTGGAGTGGAGAAGCGATCGTACACCCATGGAAGCAGCTACATGACCTCAAGTAAGGAATGAAAGCATTGCCCAGTAGGAAACAGAGAGCAAAGGCAACAGAAATGGGCTGAGGAGAGATTCCAGGCAGGGAGGTAGGGTGAGACAGGGGTAAGGAAAACAGGGTTTATGAAAGTAGAAGTGGCAAATAGTTACACAAAGAGAAGATATTCCTTCCCTAAAGTTGGGTTCGAAAATGGGTGATTAAATGGCAAAAGTCCCATTTTCCAGAGGGAAAACCTAATTTCAGGAGAACAACAACAAAAAATGTCATTCCTACTGTTTTTAAGAAGTCATTCAGTAACTGAATTTCCCTTCTTTCAGTTTTTTCCAAATGACAGACTTTCTGACCATTTTTGTTCGAGGCAATTCAAATTTGTTCAAAGGCAATTTTGATTAATCTTTTTGTTGAACTTGCTGAGAGTAGAAAATTATTAAAGAATTTCCTAGAAAATGTTTTCTTATGTTTGTGTGTCCATGGCTTTAACACTTTGAACACTCTGCCAGATTTTCTGGACGTGCTAAATCAGTGTATGCTGCCTACTCCACAAAACCAGGATTCTTCTCTAACAGCATTCTTTGCCCAGCTGTTAGATTGTCATAGCAAAGATTTCTAAAGAATAAGCTTCCTAGCCAGGTACCTGTCACACTTCTCTGTCTCCAGTGGGACTGACTGTATAACTCTCCTTATGAAAAATATTCACTGTACTCCAAGGGAGCTGACAAGCCAAAGGGAGTGAAGTGCAGTTTGGAAGCTCAAGGGGAGAGTTAGCCATACCAAACAGATCTGACAGATACCAGCATGCCAGTTAAAGGCCAGAGTGTGAAGTCACTTTGCCTCAGGGCACATGTGAAGTAACTCCAGTGAAGATGTCAGTCTAATTGTCTGAACTGGCACCAGTGCGAGAACTGAACCCAGTCCTGCAAACTCAGAGGGCCATGCAGCATTACCATGTTCCTTCGATTTCTTTTCAGTATGTGGAGGAAGAGAAAAGAACCTGAACTTTAGAGATACTGAGTTCTTGCAGTTTCACAGAGCATTCTGTAGTCTCTTCTTTCCCACTTTCCTACAGAATGCCTCTAACAGAGGCCTACTTTTCACAGTAGTTCTTTCTGCTGAATTGAATGGAAAAGTTACAGAACAAAACAGGTCCTTTTAGAGGGGAAGTTCGCATGAAAACACTGTTGAGATCAAAAGGACACATACTTTTTATGGGGGTGGGTAAACAATATCCAGTTTGATCCTGCTGATGAGCATAGATAGGTTGCAGTTTATCACAGAGCTCCCTTTTTGCTGCACTCTGATCATACTCCAGCATTAGATTTTGTGCAAGAGTATGATTACATTAGTTAGGCTGCTCAGTTCCTTCTCCACAGCACACAGATGGGAATTAGGAGGAAAATTGTTTCCTCTGTCTACAAATAACAGCTACTATAACCTCCAGGCTGTCTCGGGCCTGATGCACACCTCAATCACTTCTCCAGAAAATGGTCTGAGTCAGAGTGTGGCTAGCTGCTTTATAGCAAAGTGGACTCATCTCTGCTTTCCATTATCTCATAAACTGCATCCTTCAGAATTCTGAGTTTGGTTTAACAATCTCCCAGTTTTTGTAGCCTGTGTCACATAACACTTGAGTTTACAAGTGAATCTATATCCTAACCAAAGCTCAGCATCATCCAGAACTGGATTGGTTTCTGCTTGGGGGAGATGGCTCACTATTGCCCTAGGCCAGAACCTGGTTTCATGCATACCATTGACAAGATTTGTTTTGAAACCACAGTAATAACCAATACTCCTGTCTGCACTGAATGTTGAGGACAGCCAGAGTTAGACCCAAATACTGTTCTTGTCCATCTCTAGTTGTGAAACACCAATGCAAATTTGTCCAGCTCAGAAGACAGTAACATAAAGCACCCAGGGCATCTGGAGTGTACAGCCAGGGCTTCTCTTTCATTTGCTGAGGGCAGTTTTTTTTAACTATAGGTGGAAGTGGTAGACTGAATTCAACATCATCATCCTCCAGCTACAGACAAGCCCAGTCTCCCAGCTCTACTCTCACCAAATCACCTGGCTCAACATTTGAAAGAAAAACCTATGTCAACCGCCATGCAACATATGAAGGTATCACAAAATATGCTGTAGAAGGAAGGCAATGTGCACTGCACTCTGAAGTCACATTAATGCAGAATTGGCCCCAGTAACACAAGAATCCTATTGTGGCTTTCCTAGGAAATAAGCCACCAGGGACACAATTTAATGATTAAGTCCTCTTTATCCCAAGAGTAATGCTCATTCCTAAAAGGAGTTGTGGCATATATTTGTTGAAAGATATTAGCAGCTCTTTCATGTGAAACCCGACTAGCTCTTTTTTTAAATGGAAATGTTTGCTGCCCACTGAGATTAAACAGTTGCCAGGAAGACATGTTTTGAAAGCTTTTAATGATCTTATGCAAAGTGTTAATGAACACTTTTCTGTTCTTTGCAGGGAGTTCCAGTGCCAACTCTTCTCCCGAGTTTCCCAGGAAAGATTTTGGTATGTTCTTGTTAGAGCTGTTCCTCTGAACGTTATGGCAAGGTCATGTGAGTTGATGACCATAATGGCTTTTCACACATTGCTGTGTGCTGCTCTACCTGTGCTGCTTCTGTACTGGGCAGTCATGCAGCTCCTTCAGAGGAGTTATTTGGGATTTACATTAACAGCTGACAGTCAGGTCTCTAGCTGATCATATTCAAACAGAGGGTGCATACTCTATATCTGCTACTCTCAGCTGCTTTTGTGATTCTCCCTGCATGATATAGGGCATGGACAGGAGAAGACAGACATGGGATACTTCATAGCATTCCCTTCACCCTTCCAGAATAGCTGGGAGAACAGCTGCAGGCAAGAAAGTCCAGACTCTTAGGGTTTTGAGCCATTGCTGGATATATTTCTCCAGTAGCTCATTTCTAGACTTGAGCAAGTATATATGGAAAGATGAAGTGGCTATCAAGTGATATATTTACACTGAACATTGTCAGCCGCTATGAGCTTGCCCTGTCTAAACTCTGAGCTGCTGATTTTCCTCAGTGAAGATAGTAAAACATTATGATCAGGTCACCTTTTGGCTCATAGAGGAGGCAGGGTTTCAAAATATCCAGCATTGGTCAGTGGGGTAAACAGGCCTATTAACTTCCTTTTGTCCATTTGAAGTGGGACATCACCATCTATGAACAACATTTCTCTGTACACTAAGAAACATCTGGTCCAGAAAGGCTAAAGATGCTACTGATTCTTTAAGATACCTTATGGTCTAAAGGGGGCCTGGTTAAAACTCTTACGGTTCAATTCTCCCAGCTGTGCTCCAAGAAGAGTTACTGTCTGAATATGATCACCCTGAGAAAGATCAGTATGTTGATTTTCAGAGGTGTCATAGGCAGTAAAGATTAATATTGCTCTTCTCTCATTGCTGTTCACAGCATCTGCCTCTACAAGAGGGAGAAGCCAAAGTCGAGGTGAGTGATGCTGTTCTTTGAGAAGCCTCCTTTTTTCAGTTCAGCGTAATTCAGGTGTGTTAAATAGACCTATTCTTTAGCTGGAATCCACTGGTTTACGTGTAGAGCAGTCAGATGAGGTTCGTGGATCTACACCACTTCAGATGTGAACCATGAATCTGTAAGCAGTTGTTTAAACATGCTTGTTATAAAAATTGACCTTAGTGAAGGTCACGGTAGTTTAGACTGTGTCGGGATCTACTTGGGAACCTGGATGTCTGAGGGCATAGGACATAGTCTTCCATCTTGTCTGTTCACTACCATAACGTTACTCCATACATGCTCTAGGACCCACCTCTGACATATTTACGGTAATTGCATTCATGCTTCTCCTACTGTGATCTTTCTTGCAAACTATAAAGCCATACCCTGAAATAATGTCATGCTGGTAGTAAAGAGATGGTGAGGAAATTGTGGACTTACTGTGGTCTGTGTAGCCAGCTCACTGTAAACCTCTGCATTGTTTAAATCATTCAGCTCTTCTAATAATTTATTAACAGTGTTGGGAAAAGAAGGATTATCTTGGTCTCAAAGAGTGTAATATCTGTTTCCAGTTGCTTGAAGAGGAAACTGTAGTGTCACTTTATTCAAGTTAATTTTAGCAGTGAGTATAAATCACGGCATGGTCTTGCACAGTCCTCCTGGAGAGTGTCACATTCCCAATTATTCTGCCTCAGATCGTCACAATCTCCTCTAGCACACTACATACCTGAGCTCCCAGCAGAACTAGGCCATGCATAATAAAGTAGACACCAGAGAATCAGGTCCAGCTTCTCATATTACTTCAGAAAATAATTCCAATCCATCATCTTCTCCACATGAATGCCAAGATAGTGTTTCTTTTATAGTGCATACACTGTCAGATTTCATCTTGAGGAGCATATATCACATGTTCTGGCTGGCCACTTTGCTGGTGGGAAGCCAGTTTAAAGGCTTACCCCAGCCACATCACATTAACTTTGTACTTTCTTTTGCTGGACAGTAAAGGTCCAGTAAAAGCAAAGTAATAGCATTGAGTACCTGGTGAGAATGTTGGCTGAAAATTGGACTGGTTACATTCAGTGAACCAAAAGAGAAGTCAGCATGTGCTAAAAGACTGAACCATATAGCCCATTGTAGAGATGTCAGTTTTACCCAAGAAGTAGTAGGGAATTTGTGCATTTAGTAAAATTCTTCTGGCTCTCTAGTTTTTTTGTTCAGAAGGACAATAAAAATAATATTTGTGATGAGTGGGAACATCATTGTGATTGAGGACTGCATAATTAGACCTTTTGTATATCTGACAGTAGCAGCACTATTGACTTCAACAGAGGCCATCAACAAGTGAATTTAAATTTAAAGTAACAAAATGTGACCCCAAAACAAAAAGTCACCCAAGCCAATTTGCAACCAATTCACATGGGCCATGAGTACTGCTCAGATTAAGCAGCAAGACAGCAAGGTGGAACATAGACAGCAAGAAGAAAGGAATTCACTTCAGCCTTAAGATTCATTTCCAGCCCAGGGCACAAATGAATCTCTCTCCATATTCATGATCTGCTTTTTATCTTCCTAGAGAGTGAAATACGAGTCCGACTGCAGAGTGCATCTCCCTCTGGCAGATGTAAGTGCCATGGCTTTTATTCCAGGGGTATCAGGGATAAGATAGAGGGTGTTGCTGCTAGGGTTATGTCTTTTCCTGTTAAGAACATTAATTTTAGTCTCCTTTCTGGACAAGGAAGCATGCTGTAGGTTAGGTGGTGCTCTTGCAAAAATGTACAATGATACTTAGTCCCAGAAACATTCCTCTGGAGCTTTGTACTTAAGTGGCACCCCCAGAAAGTAACAACTTCATAGACATGCGGATAAATTCCACTGAATGATTTAGATCCAGAGCGAAATTACAGATCAATGAAACACTGGCTTTTGGGTGACTCTGAACACTTGCTTTTCCTGCTAGGGACAGAGTTGGATGATGTGAAACGTTTGCTGAAAGGAAGTCGATCTGCCAGCTGCAGCCCTACTAGGTCACCATCCGGTACACTCCCGATTCCGAAAAAGGCTGTGGTGGAGACGAAGATGGTCACTGAGAGCTCTCAGTCAGGTACTTGGCCTTTAGCAATGTTGCAGTCATTCCGAACATCATTTGCCATAAAAAGTACTCAGTTGCTAAGAGTCCAGGTAAGAATACATGGTGTCTCAGTACCGAAAAAGGGTCAGAATGCTGAAAGACTGTCCAGATGTTGCCATAACAAGAGCCATCTCGGGTATCTTTCTAGTGACTAGTCTAATTTCCATAAAAATAAGTCCATTCTTTCTGCCACCAGCTTCAATTCAGAGGTTTTTCTGGCAGAGATAAGAGCTCTAAGCAAATGTGCCTGAGAATGATTTGATCTCTTATCTCCAAGTGAGACGCGGAGATAGTACTGAAGACAACATTTCAGTGATTTATTAGCCATACCATTTGATAGTAACTCATCAGGAACTGTGTGACAGGACAAGGGAGAATGGCTTCAAACTGAAAGAGGGCAGGCTTAGATCAGATGTGAAGAAGAAATTCTTTAGTTTGAGAGTGGTGAGGCACTGGAACAGATTATCCAGAGAAGCTGTGGATGCCCCATCCCTGGAAGTGTTCCAGGCCAGGATGGATAGGACTTTCAGCAACTTGGTCTAGTGGAAGGTGTCCCTGCCCTTGGCAGGAGGCTGGAACTAGATGGTCTTTGAGGTCCCTTCCAACCCAAACCATTCTGTGATTCTATAATTGAAGTGGTACTTAAAATACTACAACCTTCTGTAGTTATTTATATGTCTCACCACAGGGCTTGAGGAAGTGGTATTGACATTTACTCCATTGTATTCCACCAATATCTAAGCAGAATATCTTTTGTCTTACTCAGAGCTCCAATCCTGTCTAAAACGGAGAATTTTAGTCCAATACACTACTGAAGCAATCAGAGACATGTGTGGGAAGCAAAAGCCATACATCTCATGGCCCAGGGTGATTTATTAATGGAATGGAAGACTGGAGTGGTTTATTCTGGTACCATAACATCTATGAGCAATGAAATCTCTTCAAGGTGTTTTGTGAATGATCATGCTATTAGGTCAATCTTTATTCCATTGTTTGAAATTTGTGTGGGCTGTAATCAGCTGACATTTGAGGGCAGTTATGCCATGTTGACCTGGAGTCATTGGATTGACTCCAGAAGGGTGATTGAAATTTAAGTTGTTTGCCATATAAACCTGCAGTGCATGATAAGCCACAAGCCTGGTCTCACTGAAAACCACTTCTGTTTCTTTGTTTTTTTACAGTGTCGGGGACATATGACACAACCATACTGAATACTGCCCTCCCTTCATACATGTGGTCCTCCACTCTGCCTGCTGGGTCTTCCCTTGGTGGATACCATAACAGCTCTTCCTTGATCAATGCCATGTCTCACTCTACAGGATCAGGTATGCTCCCTGGATTGCCCAGGTTTGAAGGATGGAACTAGCCTGACACTGGATCAAACGCAGTGCCTTTTTTTGTACAGCATAAACTAAAGGGATGGAATAATTGAAATGGCGAGGGATATGCTTGAATTTTCTCTGGTTTTCTGTAATTTGATGCTCTCTGCTTCTACACTGACTGTATCTGAAAATCCTTCTTTGTGAGGATATATTGTCTTGACTCTGACTGTCACTACAAACTTTAGTGACATCTTTATCATTGAGGTCAAGCTCACATTCCCTATAAAAACTAGTTTAGACTCAAATTAATATTGAATTATCCTGGCCCATTGTAAGAATGGCTCATATAGTAAAAATGTTATAAGTAAATTTTTTGTGTTTTTACACCTGGTAAGGCCAGTTTCTAAATGCCAGAGATTCTGCATTCCCTAGTTGCAGAGAAAAAACACAGGAAGCTTTGTGATGGCATACTATTAAAAGCTTTGCTTTCTCTCACTGTCACGTGATCTCAACTTGTCTGAGGTAGGATTTTTTCCCCTTTGTCAGTTCAGTAAAAGGGTGGTTTGTTGTCAGAATTTTCAAGATTTTTCCTCTGTGCAATTATTGTGCATTATCATTAGTTGCACTTCCAAGTGGACTCTTAATTTCTGGGACTGTGCCCCTGACCTTTGGGTGTTGTATTTATGATTTGAGAGAAATAATAACATTTTACTTCTTCTTTTTGCAGTTTTTGGTGTTCCAAATAACCTGGCTCCCACTAATCATACTCTGAATGCGGGCCTGAGCTCTTCCTCTACAGGTCAGATTTTTCTTCCCTTCACGCTTTGACAGCATCACATTTCTGGCAAACAAGTACAGTGAAATAATACCTATATACCAGTTTCTCTCCTGTTCCTCATCTGAGTGTCAGCAGCTTTTTCCCAACTGCCCCACCTGCAGAAATGTCCATGCAGCCATGAGAGTGGCCTCGCAATGTAACTCAAGATAATGTTTTAAAATGGTCACCGTTACTGTCCTGGGCCAACAATAACAATACAGCAAAGTGATCTAAGTTACAAAACATTTTGTGAGGAAGATCTTTCTACAGAAATGCTTAGGCCCATGGTGCCTCTGGATAGCTGGTGAAATTTGTTGGGAGAGGTCATTATTATTGTATTATTGGTTTTGTTTGGGTTTTAGCCAGAATGCCACCTGCACTGCAGGACTCCTATAACCCTCATTGCAATGTTTTTCTTTGCAGTGTTTGGAGTTCAAAACAACCTGTCTCCAAGCTCTTCATCTGTGACCCAGAATGCTACAGCAGCCTCTGCAGGTCAGCAACAAAGTAAGCCTAGAGAAAGTGAGGGTCACCAATGTGTGCTTCCTTCTTCCACCTTTTCTGTAGTGATTAGAAAGTTCATCTTGACAGAGGCTCCCTTCTCACCATCTTCTTGTGTGGCACAGTGTGGTATGAAGGGATATTGAGGACCATTTCCTCTGCTTTGCATGTGCAGGAACAGGTCCCAGTGCTGATGCACTAGAGATCTGCTTGCTGGGGAAACCCTTGGTTGTTTGAGTTGTCCTAGGAACACTGAATGAGAAAAGGTTTTTGAAATGCTTTGGTGTGTGTAGATCCCTTGTTATCCTTCATCTCTGTCATTGTTGAATTTCTTCTTTGCAGCATATGGGATGAAGAACACTTCTCAGAGCAGCACCATGGCCAATACTGGTGTGTCTGCCTCTGCAGGTGAGTGTGTCATTCACAGGTGTTTAGGCATGGCCTTGTACAAGAATATCATAATAAAAATGAGTTAGAGATTCAGCATAGCTGAGTGACACTCAGGTGCATAACTTGTCACTAGCCAAGTCCCCTACCAGTACCTTTCTGAAAAGAAAATGAGTCAGAAGCTAAGAATGAGCAAATGAACCGGTCTGATTCAGATCTCTGTAATAACTTGGATTCTTTAATTCTGAGCTATTTCTGCTTAGCAGGCAGGGAGCTAGATAGAAGAGCACACATAAAATTGTACTTCATTTGAAGCCAAAACATTTGCAAGGTTGCTCTTAAAAATAATTTTTCAGTAGTACCAGCTTCAACCACTCAAAAATGAAGGAATTTACTTACACATGATCAGATTATGTTTTTTTAATGAGAGAAGCCCTTTGTCCTTGAACAGTTAGGATTCATTCTTTCCAGATCTTTTCTGCAACTCTGAGAGTTATAAATGATACTTTTTTTTTTCTGTGTGTGTAAAGTAAGCCAAGTTTCCTTTGTAATCCAAGGACTCCCAAAGACAAGGCTTAAAAATAGATGTAAAGACCACAGAAGTTAGGATAACATTTCTAATAAAGGTTTACTCCAGGTTCCTCTACAGTAATGGAATAATACCTTTCTGTTTATCTTGATTTTCAATATTGTGTCAATTTGTGTGCAAATTCATGCTTGTTCACCATTCCAGACATACTTCGTAATGCCTAGTGACACAAGAGTGACCACAGTGATAGTTTTGAACCTTGTTTGGCCTGTGCCAAACCTCAGTAAACTGCAGTTCAGTGTCTCCTAACGCTGCCTGGCTCCCAGGATGTGGAGTGCTTTGTGCTTGACAGAGTAACTTGGCAGTGCTTGATGGGCTCCTCAGCTTTAGCTGTGGTGGCTCTGCTGACTCCTGAATTTCTCTCTCAGGGTGAGTTTCTTTGACTCCATAGTAAGTGTGTTTGAGGAGCAAAGAGGTCATCGAGCAAATCACTTCTACATGTGATTGAATTCCAGATGTTCTCCATTTCTGGCAGCAGGTGCTCCCCCGCTAGTGAAATGCACATCTCCAAAGAAACCTAATGACATGCACAGCTCTCCTGTTACCTTTAGTGACCAGTGTGTCTCTTACAGAGTGCTTATTGTAGTGGCAACCCCAATCACAATGTGACCAGCTGTTTTTATAAACAAAAGTGATGTGGCTTGTAGTTATGGACTCAATGGCTCACACTCATCTTCTCTTTACCGTCTTTTACCAATATTCCAGGAGGAACTGTTTTGAGCTCCCAAGGAGATGACATTCTGCGCAAAGACTGCAAGTTCCTGCTGCTGGAGAAGGAGAAGGCACCAGCAAAGGAGATGGAGCTCTTGGTCATGACAAAGGACAGTGGCAAAGTCTTTAGTGCCTCTAACACTGGGCTCAATGGAGGTAACTACCCTTTTTCAGGACATGTGGTTATTCTGAGGGCAGAGAAATGGAGACTGACCGTAAGGGAAGTTCAGCATTCAAGACACTATACCTGACTATACCTCATACAAGAACCTCTGGCAGGCAGGCAGCTTTTAACCATGACAGCTGAAATCTGGGTCTGGCTTTTGCACTTGAAGCTCCAGAGTATGCCTCAGGATATTCCACAAAGCTCAGGAGCTTTGAGAGCAAAAAACCTTGATCTGGTTTAAACAGGCAGAGCTATTGTGTCTTCCAATAAAAATATGCCTTTTACCAATGAAAGAAGATAGGCCTGGTTGAACTTCTGGTGTAATGTTTTTAACTATATTTGGTTCTGGTTCAGGGTCTTTTGCAGAAGACACCTTGAAGAAAGAGAAGCAGGGATTTTCCTCCTCTTATGCTACAGATACTGGCCTAAAATCAGATGCAAATGGTAAGAGTTTGTTCCTGTGGAAATGCAACAGAACTTTCTCCTTCTGCCTCCATTACTACCTTTCCCTTTCAAGCCCCCACTTTAAATTTTATCATGCACAGAAAGACTGGTAAAACCTCTTTTACTGCTGTTAAAACAGGAGGGCTGAAATCCATGCCAAAAAGGGACAAAGAAACTTACGCAGGTAAGTGAAGCAACTCAGACTTTCATTGGAAGAGGCACCAAAGCACAATATATAAAAAAACAATCGTTCTTGAGGGACATGAGTGATCTTTGTGCAATGAATCAGGGGGAGGGAATGTACAGGAGGCTACCAGAGTAATTGGTACCAGTGATTTGATTGTAGATGAGTGGGCACTTACGGTATTTTTTAATGGCTAGAGAAAATCAGATTGCTGACAGTCCAGCTGCATCCTGCTACTGGGACAGATTTATGGGGAAGAGAGGGCTCAGACAGACCATGCTGGCTATTGCTGTCATTTATGGCTCAGATCTGTACAAAAAAATTGCCCCTATGGGATCATGTTTTTCAGCTGTTATTTTAAAATGCACCATGTGTTTTTGTCCTGTGTTGGAATTTCCTTTGGAAATACTGTTCCCAGCTTCCACAGGGACTAGAATTACATTCACCATGTGCACAGAGTGGTGTAATGATTTTTTCCATAGCCCTTTGTATAATGGATCAGACCTTGGTGTCCTTATTGTAAGAGATTTTTAACACTGAAGTCAAGGAACTTTTCATTAACTATGAGACTGCTCCTTCCCTCTTCCAGAAATACGAGGTGGTGATGCAGGGGGTGCAATTGGATCAGCACCATCCTGGTGTCCCTGTGGTTCCTGCTGTAGCTGGTGGAAATGGCTTCTGGGTTTGCTTCTAGCCTGGTTGTTTCTCCTTGGATTGCTTTTTGGACTCATTGCTCTGGGTAAGAAATAACTGAGTAAAAAAATGTTGAATGGTATAGAAGGACAGAGAGTTTAAGCTGGGAACAAGCCCAAGCACCAGAGATACCAAGCCAAAGAACTGAGGAGAGCATTCAGCTTGGTGGTGACTGCCACTAAGATATTACAAGTGGACAGAAAGAATGAATAAGGAATACAATCTTTGTTGAGGAGTTATATAGTCTTGGGGTGGGTAGGATAGGAAAGCTCCTGAAATCTGAGGTCTTCCTGCTCTGAAACTGACAGATTCCAAAGTTGTCATTTGAATTCCAGATATCCCTGCTGGGAGAAAAAAAAGATACAAAGAATTCTGCAAAACTCAGTGGCCGTAGCTACCTGACATAGTGTTGCCACGTCCCTGTGATCGCACAAGGTATTTCAGGCATGCCTATCTGGCAGCATGTTCCCTAAAATCTTCCTTTAACCTTCCAGCGGAAGAAGTGAGAAAGCTGAAGTCTCGTGTGGAAGATCTGGAAAAAATCAATGGTGGCCTCCTGGCAATTAACCAAGGGAATTCAAAAATAGAAAAGGATGTTTCAAGAGTAGACTTTCTTCATGGTATCTCACCCTCCTCGACTTTCCCATATGAAAATGAAGAGTCAGTCTGGTTGATGGTGAAGAGCAGACTGAACAAGGAAATAGAACGAGGTGAGCAGAGTCAAAAAATGAACCCATGCCTTATTTCTCATGCTACTTTTGTTAGCAAGGGAAAGGTGATTTACTTCTGTTTAGGAGATGATGGAAAGAGATTAACAACAGAGGAGCCTACATTCTCCCATCTTTAGAGATTTCGTGTATTTGTGAAAACAAATTTACTGAGAAAACTCACAAAGCCATATTGTGCTGCCTGTAGCCTCAAATCCAAATAGATGGATCCTTGTTTTTGAAATGAGTAGCTACTCTGTTGTATAATGCACTCTAACAGCCCCTTCACTTCCTGTTACAGGCTACTTCCGAGGGGAGAGAGGAGAACGTGGTGAGAAAGGTACAGTCATATAGTCCTTCTCTTGCCCTGTCCAATTCCTTGGCTCTGGAAATGCACAATTTTAGGGCAGTTGTTGCTTCAAGGGGCAGTTAGCAGTGAGAAAGATGAAAATGGTTTATACTTGAACAAAAAGAATCACAGAATTCTTTAGGTTGGAAAAGACCTTGAAGATCATGGAGTCCACCCATAAATGTAACACTAGCATGTCCGTCACTAAACCACCCCCCTAAGGGCCACATCTATGTGTCTTTTCAATGCCTTTGGGGACAGTGACTTAACTTCTTCCCTGGGCAAGTCCCATAACCCTTCTGGTGAAGAAATTTTTCCTAATATCCAATCTAAACCTCCCTAGTGCAGCTTGAGGCCATTTCCTCTTGTCCTATCGCTTGTTACCTGGGAGAAGTAGCTGACCCCCAGCTCACTACCTTCCTTTCAGGCAGTTGTAGTGAGCAATAAGGTCACCCCTTAGTCTCCTCTTTTTCAGGCTAAACACCCCCAGCTCCCTCAGCCGCTCCTCACAGGTCTTGTCCTCTAGACCCTTCACCAGCTCTGTTGCCCTTCTCTGGACACATTCTAGCACCTCAAAACCTTCTTGTCGTGAGGGGCCAGAACTGGACACAACGCTTGAGGTGCAGTCTCATCAGTGCTGAGTGCAGGGGGACGATCACTGTCCTGCTCCTGCCAATTTGCCCTGTAAACTGTAGAGACCCCGATCCCACACAAAACAATACAGGAGGCCAAATCTTGCATTGTGCCAGTGTGAAAGGCCAGGTTGGGTCTGATCCTGTACTATTCAAGTGTGAAGTGTCCTGTTTGGCCATAACTCCTTCATGTTTCAATGAAGGTGGGAAAGCAACTAGAAGACAAAATGAATGAGTAATCATAGGATGTCTCTTCATTCAACTTTTTTTTTCCACTTTTCTCAGGTGACATGGGAATACAAGGTCCCAAAGGTGAGTCTGAAGTTACCTGCTTTCTCAGGTAGATTGGCAGCCTGTCATAGAGCCTGGGTAGCCAATGGTTTTTTGTTAACTCCAGTATTTAGAGAAGCTGATGCTAGTTATCTGTTAGTTCAGATATTGTTGTGAAGGTTGGCGTTTTTTCTTGTTTTCTGGTCAAAGAAAATTTTAGAGTTCAAAGCAGAAGAGATAACAGATCTCGCTTTGAATCTGGAAGCTCCTTTCACCTGGATGAAAGTAATTCCTGAAGCCAAGCTCTACCTGGTTTAATCAGAGGGTGCTTCAGTGCACAGAGGGTTTTGCATGGTGTCAGTGACTCAATTCTTTGCATAAATACAAGGGAGACAATTGCTGGAGACACTAGAACTTGTAAATATTCCAGGAACATAAACTCTTTTTTATGGGGGTGAGGGTTAGCCAAAGTGACTAAAAGGGAAGACTTATTCCCCACTGACTGTCTCTTTGTTTCTGTCTACAGGTGACCGAGGACTTCCTGGTGTCCCAGGTAGGCTATAGTTCAATTCCTCTTTGAGGGAGGACATTTAGTGACATTACTGTAGGCAAGAACAAGTTTTGTACCATGAACTTAGCTCAAGATGGTTCTCTAAAGAGTCAATATTTAGCATAGACTAAGTCACTTGATTTATACCTTGGTGCTGAGCTCACACACAGCTCAGAGACTTGGTTACAAGCAAAGCCTTGGACAGACTTCCTCTTAGTTGATATGCTGAATTTGGGGTTGTGAAGATCCCAGTCTGCTACTGGAAGAGTCCTGCAGCTGCATAAATACTTGGTCCAGCTTTCTTGTGCTTTTATATGTATTGTGTTCTTCTTAAGAGGCCAAATACCCACCTTATGAGTAATATATTCTTTACCCCATTGAATTAATTTCTCCAGGCTTCAAGTTCCCCTAACTTGCACGTTATTCTTTTATGGTACACACTCAAGAACTCTGAACATTTGCTGTGCTTTCTTTCCAGGCATTCCTGGCCCAATTGGGCATGCAGGACCAGAAGGACCAAAAGGACAGAAGGGCAGCATGGGTGAGCATCTCTGTCAGTGCTGTGAGCCTTCCACAACTGACTGACTCATGGCATGGGAATACAGACACCTGGCTGGTGTGGTCAATGCCTTCCCCAGTGAAGGTGGCCATGGATCCCTTTGTCCAAGGCCTCCCTCTCACGGACACCTAGTTTTACAAGGTATTTGTTTCCTGCAGGTGAGCCTGGCATGGAAGGTCCCATGGGACAAAGAGGTCGAGAAGGGCTACCAGGGCCTCGAGGGGAGCCAGGACCGCCTGGATTTGGAGAAAAAGGAGACAGAGGTAGGAACCAGGTGTCTTCTTGTTAGATTGAACAGAGATGGACAAAAGCTAGAGTTTGGTCATGATTAATGAAACACCTCAGTGGTAGAATTTGATTTCACTATTCAAATCCAGATTTCATGTCTATACATTCCCCAGAACAGATTAATATGGCCTTAAAGGGTATTTTTTGCCAGACTTATAATGGGTAAATAAGGGTTGCTTTGGTTTCCCAGGTCTCACAGTCAAGTTTGAGTTTGACAGAACCAAAATCACTTTACTATCAAGGTCATCTTCTTCCCTGTTACCCAAATCATCAAAGTTGGGAGATTTATCTTGCTAAAGCCCAGTGAGCTCATATTTTTTTCTTGGACAGTGCATATGTATTTGGGTGTTTTGAACTGTCCAGCAGATTATTCATGACACTTGCCAGAAAAAGAATAACAGTAAAATGGAAAAATGGGAAAAATGTAAATGTAATGTATTCTACAGTGTCTATTCATGCTCTTATTTTGCAGGTGCTGTTGGTGAGCCGGGTCCTCCAGGGCCACCGGGACCCCCAGGTTCTGCTGGCCTAAAAGGTAAGTGTGAAGATGGAGAGAGAGAACCTAGCAGAGAGTTTAGGAGTCAATGAGCATCCCAGCTGTCCTGTTTCACTTGTATTACTCTGCACTAAACAGAAAAGTGAACTAATGGTCTGAAGCACAGATCCCAGCATCTCAGCCAAGATGGATGGCTTGGGTCTCTTTACTTTAGTGGAAAACATTTTCTCAATATCACAAGGACTAAGTTCTGCAAATTTGTTGTCCTAGTTTTGAGGATGCCAGTAATGCAAATTCTTCTAGTGGCTGGGGAAATTCCAATCCACTAAACACCTGTTGGGTTGTGGATGCTGATGGGCAAACTGAAAGTGATTTGTTTGTTTTCTGATTGTGGTGTTACTAAAAGGAAATCCATGTTCCTTACAGGTCTGATGGGTTCTCCAGGCCCACAAGGTCCTCCAGGTGAGCACTGCATTCCTTTGCTGTAGCATCTAGAGACTGGGGAGAATAAAAACAGAGTGACAGCTTCTCATAGTTTTTTCTGCATCAGTGATGCATTGTGTTGAGTGGGATGAATGAAAACCCCCCATCTCATTCTTCTGCAGGTCCACCTGGCCTACAAGGATTTAGAGGTGAAGCAGGACTCCCAGGTGCTAAAGGTAACATTCTCTTCCCCCTGGCAATTACAGCAGCATTAGCTGAGGTGCTTTTCTGGCGTTGCTCTGAGCAGCAGACATGGTCTGACCTTGTCAGATTTTGATTCTATGGGCAAACAAAAGCATAAGACTGAGGAAAGGGGAGGCAAAACAAAACTTAGTCAGTGATTGCAAGCAAATATTGAGAAGTACAGGAGACATAGAGGTAATAGAGCAGTCTGAGTGAGGAAAAACAGTTGGATGGATGGAGATGTGTTAAAGGAAAAGAATTTCCAGTTTGAGTTTGTCTGGAAACAGAGAATCTGTATTTCCTTTATGAGTTTTCTTGGTGCATTAGATGCCTTTCCCTTATGACTTGTTACTACTATTGTTCAATCATCCATATATCTTTCAGGTGAAAAAGGAGCCAGTGGACCCCCTGGACCCAAAGGTATTTTGACCAATTAGGTATCTTTTGTGGTTATTTTCTTTAGATTCCTTTAGTTATGGATACTGTCCATGGGTTTTACCCCTATCCTTGGCTTTTTCTTCTGTGCTCTTGTCAGAAAGCAGACTTTGTTTTCTCTGATGGAAACATTTTACAATGAATCAATCTCACAGAATCGTTCCCCTTTTTGTACCACAGGTGATCAGGGTGAGAAGGGTTCTCGAGGATTAACAGGTCAGTGGATTGAAATACTGGCATAACAACCTACCTAATAAAAGTATAGCCCAGCCAATCCCAGTTAGCTTTCTGAAACATTATAATGATGTTCCTGGTTATAGGAGTTTTATTTTTGCACCAAAACTATAAACAAATAGATCCCATTCTTGATTACAGTAATCTTGGTAACAATCTTTGTATTTAGCTTTAGGAAAATCCTCTCTCACATGCCCTGTGTTCATGTCACTTGAGCATTCTAATGCCCAGAGACAGTCGTGAATCATGAGGCCTGAACATCCTGTCAATGCTGGTTTTCAGTTGCAAAGCAGCAAATATTGCTGGCAGAATTGTCCAAGAGTTGTTTGATTCACTTTCATACTATTTTGCTACAGGTGAACAAGGCTCAAGAGGAATGCCTGGACCTCCAGGAGAGCCAGGGGCTAAAGGACCTATAGGTGGGTACCAGAAAGCAGCTGTATTTATATGTGAGGCAATGTCACTGCCACCCAGATTGTGTTTCTGTGAGCACAGACAAGGAAACAATATGGGAGTGGAATCATGATGGTTGTGATCCTAGATTTTTGCTTTAGACACCTATGATTAGTCTGTACACTCAGAAAAAATGTCCTACAGTTAAGTTTTGAGTGAATGTTTCCTGGATCTTCAGTAACTGAAACCAAGGTTTCTTTCAGATGCTATGTGATGAAAAGCCACTCTTAGGTTTGGGGCTGTGCTCCATTTAGGAGGAGGACAGGACAAGTGTGGTACTGTTTCAGGAGTCCCTGACAATCTCTTTCTTTGGACAGGACAAGCTGGTCGTGATGGACAGCCAGGTGAAAAAGGTAAGGGCTTTCTTTGAGGTTAAGTGCAGGTACTTTCTGATTGGACAGGAGGTTGATTTGTAAAAGTGGTGGGAGAAAGATGGCAGCAGATTCATGTTCTGGGATCTTGCTGTCTCAGAACTGTGGAGTCACCATGTAAGCATGGAAGAGATGTATAATGGCTGTAAACTTGTGACAGAGTTACCTCTCTACAGAGCTCTTCTGTCATTGCTGTTGCCCTCCCAGACACTGATGGTGAAGATGGGCAGTTGGCAGTGAGAATACAATAGGTAGAAACTGCTACAGGACAGCCAAGCTTGAATGGATTGGTAGATTGTACTTCAGTGACTTCCCTCTTGTTAATGGTGATTATATCCCTAGGTGAACCAGGTCTCATGGGAATGCCAGGTGCCAGAGGCCCTCCGGGACCCACTGGAGATGCTGGAGAGCCAGGTAAAAGCATACACAGAACAAAAACGCTTTTTGCTCCATCAGGAACACAGATGTATTTGTCAATTTCCAGTCTTAATTTGAATTTAAGTCTGGCAGAGGATCTCTGTATTCTTAAGGTGGTGATGAAAGGAAAATACGCAGAGAATCTAGACCCTTTATGATCCCAAAATTGCCCACAGTGCAAACATCAGTTGCTATGAGCTGATTTACATACTAGTTGCTAGGCCAGTTTCCACCACTTGTGAATTGTGTGCTATAATTTCACATCAATGTAATCTTTTCCTCTCTGTCTATCCTTTTCCCACATGAAATTTTTTAGACACCTTAAGAGTTTTTGCCTTTTTCTGACAGGTCTTACAGGACCCCAAGGACCGCCAGGTAGGCTTTTCCACCATATTCCGATTTAACAATGACACACTTTGATATGGGCTCAAAAAACCCTTGTAATTTTCCTTCTGTGCTGCTCAGGGCTTCCAAAATGATATCCTGAGGTTTCTGCATCTCCTTTGGCTTTTGAGACAGGTTTTGTGCTTGATGTGTAATTTTTGAGCAATGCAGGGCTTTTGAGTGGTGAAATTTTGCCTTTCCCCAAAACATAATGTTTCAATTCCCTGTGCATCACTGAGAAGTCCTAATCAGCAGCAGAAATAGAAGGGAGAGGATGTAGCAATAGAGATGGAAACAGAGGATGTGGCATCTGTAAGCAGAGGTGGTTTGGGGGGGCAGTTCATCAGGGAATACATCCAGGAGCCTCAGGACAGGTAGCAGTACCTAAAAGAAGCTACAGGTAAATTTGTGAAGCAGTCTCATCATCCAGGGAGCAGTGGGACCAGGGAAACCCAGGGACACTGCCAGCTCAGTCTGTTCCTCCACTTGCTTATAAAGTCATCAGGGACCTGCTTATAAAGGCTGAAAGCCGGGGTCTTGAGTAGGGAGCTCCTTCTATAAACCCAGAAGTGAAACTCAGCTGGGGTACCTGAAAAACATACAGCAAGCAATATTTGCACTAACCATTTTAAATTGTTTGTCTACCTTATATCAGGACTTCCAGGCAACCCAGGCCGACCAGGGGCGAAAGGTGAGTTTTGTTTCTTCCCTAATGCTCATTTTCTCTCTGAAGATTTCATTTTAGCAAGGATTAGCTGCTCCACTGACCACTCCCTGGATCAACAGTGGCATCTAGTGGCTTTGAGAAGGGAAAGTTTGAGAAGCACGGTAGCCAAAGCTCCCCTGAGTGTACATGGTGGGCAGTGAGGGCATCTGCTGAGGGACTTGGTATGACAGCTCTCCTCTGAGGAAATCTTTGGAGCCCGGTTCTGCCCTGAGCATGAATAAGATGCCTGGTGACTGCAGTGGAAGCTGTGTGCCTGCCTCGGATAAATCCAGGCTGTTGCCTATGCTGGCAGATGTAGTGCTTGGAAAGCTGATCAGAGGGTATCTTTGGATTAGCACAGCTCTCTTGCTTCCCTCCTGACCTTCTAGTGCTGTGACTTCTCAGACAAGAGATCAAGGGCAGAGAGAACAGAAATTATATGCTTAATAATACAATGTTGTTGAGCTTATTATAGCTCTTTACCCACCTCCCCCCAAAAAAGAAGCTCAACTTTTGTCTCTTTGTTTTCCTAGGAGAACCTGGAGCTCCAGGAAAAGTCATAAGCGCAGGTAGGTAGTGCTGTGAGGGGTCACACTTCTGATTTAGGAAGGTTTTCTCTGGATTTTTTTGTGCTTCCTCAATTCATCTTGACTGTGTCAGACCTGTGCTGGGGCTCCCTGTGTCTGGAGAATATCTATGCCATAGATGTGGGATTCCTTAAGGATAGATTTGTTACACATTGACTGCATGTGTAAATATAAGTGTCTGTGTGCAAATCTATGTGTTTGTTTTTCAGAGGGTTCATCAACTATTACTCTGCCAGGCCCACCAGGTCCCCCAGGCCCACCTGGCCCCACTGGTCCCCCAGGTGTTCCAGGTGAGTACTGATGAGTACAAAGTAGTGATAGGTCAAATCCAGGCTCAGGAAGGCAGGCTTGTGTCTAATCCCTTTCCCAGCACTGTTGCTGAAATCGGGAAGTGCTTGTTTTCCAGTCTCAGCTTTGAGCTAAAGGCAGCAGAACTCCCACTCAGGCATCTGTAAATCTTTCTCTCTCACACACACACACTCTGGCTGTGCATGAGCTTGGGCCTCAGACTCTGTCCCAGTCAGACACTGCCCTCCAGCATGCTGGTGTCAGGCAGCAGAGTTCCTGAGCCCTGGTTCTCATGGCACTTCTGTGCCTGGAGCTACTCCTGGAGCTGGTTTGGCACAGCCAGTCTCAAGTTTCCAGTAAAGAATGCAAGAAGTGGGTTAGGCCTATTGCATTCCTTTTCTGCTGTGGTCAGTGGCATTCTGGTTATTTCCCCAGTCCAAGAGGCACCAAGTGTTTTAATCACCAGATGATGGAAATTAAAGTAATACATGAGGCATTGATGAATTCATACCCCATAGCAATTCCATTTAGTTGTGTAGAAAAATACATTATTTGATAGTCTCAGTTCTTATAAAAGTCCTATTGATTCTTTTCTGCTATTGTAAAATACAACCAGTAAAATCTAAGGAAATTTGGTTTTTTTTCCTTTGAAACTAGGTCCTGTTGGACCAGCTGGTCTCCCTGGACAGCAAGGTACCATTTTCCTTCAGCTTTGATTATGCTTCTTAAGAGAAAGGAATTCATTAGTTTTCCTTTGTTTCTAATTCTCTAAACCCTTGGCACATTCCCTCTCCCTTTTGTTCTCAGATTTCTTCCTTTCAGTTCATTTTGTTGCATTATTTGGCTTTATTAATCTTGTAAAGAATTTCTATCATTTTTTTGTTTTCCCAGGGGAAGAAGGGGGGTGGTAAGAGGGTGATAAGAGCCAGTGTCATGTAGATACTGCAAATGTCTTTTTTTCCTTAATGCTATTTTTCCTGAGGGCTGGTATTTCTAAGGCACTTCTTAAGTGCAGTTGCCTTTCTGTGATAGGGGACATAACCCAGCTGGATACCTCCTGCCATTTTGAAAGGCAGGAGAACAAACTCTAGAGCCAAATTGGGATTAATGTCACTGTGAAAGCACTGCCAATTGGGCAGACATCTGTTTGGAAGGGCCTGAACAGAACTGACCCCTAAGAACTTTTCTTAGCTGGTTTTCTGTGATCCTGTTAGAGCAAACTGGGCAGTAGTTTCCACATTTGAATGCTGTGTCCCTCAGATCTGGGGACTGAGTTCATGCTCCCAGTTCTCATAAGGGAAGTCTGAATGTCTTGTTGGAGAAGGTACAAAATGTTACCCTCTCTCAGTTACATAACTCCCTTTCTCTGTTGTTTTTTTTTTTCCTGGAAACAGGTCCACGGGGTGAGAAAGGATCCCCAGGTGAAGCTGTGATAGAAACCATCAGAACAGAAGTCTCATCATTAGCATCTCAAAGTAAGTGGCCCTGCCTTTCCACTCCTTTGCTTGGAGATGTGTCAGAGTCTCAAGGCCTATTCACGGCTACCAGGAGATGCGCCTAACTCTTTCTTCTCAGTATGACATGGGGCAAGTGTCTCTGTGTGTGTGTCTGTGTGTTCGATAGTGTGTCTGCAATGCCAGCTACCTCTTCTGCCCTCCTCCTGTGCATCCCAAAGTCCTTTCAAAAGGAGGCAGATGGCCTCAGGCCCATGTCACAGAGTGGGAAGCTGAGGAATGGTGACTGGTGAGCAGCCACTCACAGGGGAAATACTCACAGAGCTGAGAGCTTTCAGCCACTGAGTTCACACAGGGCAGTTCCCTGTGCAATATGAACATGGAGCCATCTGTAAGAGGAGAACCACATTGAAAAGGCATGTTAATCTAAGCAACAGAAATAATCTCTCTTCAAATTAAAGGATGAATTCACAGGGGAGCAAATAAACTTTAAGATGAAAAAAAATTTAACATTCTGTAAAATTTTTCAATATTAAGATGAAAATAAGTGGAGCAGAACAGAATGTTTTAGGAACATCCCAAGAAAAGCACTTGCTCTATGCAACACTAGATATGTGATGCACTCAGAGTTGGTATTCCTAGGATCTGGGGCCTCTGCAAGTTTGCAGCAAGGTAGAAGAGGGCATAAAATTATAAACGATCCTTGCCTGATCACCATCTGAATGGGACCATGTAGATTCAGACCATGCTTCAGTACTACCCAATTCCTCATTCAGGAGTCTTGGATCTCAGCATCACTGAACTTTGAGTTTGTGCCCCAGCTTGGAGGTGAGGGTACATCTCACAGTACAATCAAGATAATACAGTGCAGCTACTTGTTAAATAATGTCTGTGTTATGTTCTCCCCTCAAATCTTGCCTCTTTTAAAGAATCTTTCATCTCCTTGAAAGTGCTTTCCCTCCTTCTCTAGCCTTTGAGTCCTTTGCTCTTTCTCTCAACAACCATTACTCTCCTCCCTGTTTCCAATATGCTGCCATCCTGCTCAGAGCTGTATTTTGCTTCATGTCCTCACCAAACACATCTCTCCTCTCCCTCCTCTGCTTCATCTTTGGCTTAGATCACCTAGGTCCTGTCTTAGTCCACCTTTGACAGTAAGAGCTTCTAATAGCAATATATTGACAGAGTTTCCATAGCAGCAGCAGCTCCATAGCAACAATTTTCCCTTGTTTGTGTTTTTCTTTTGCACAGTGCTGGGAGATTTACAAGGGCGAGCAGGACCACCAGGTCCCCCTGGACCACCAGGTATGTAACATACAGAGCTCAGTACCTAAGCAGGGGGATGCTCACACAACATGGCACATTTCTGGGTCATGCAGTATGCTGAGCAAATATTCTCTAATACCCCTGTTTCTTTTGTCATCAGGTGAATCTGTGCAGGGACCCCCTGGACCTCGTGGTCCCCCAGGTAAGAGCTTATTCCTCTGAAACCAAACTGGAAAGTGGGAGAGATTTTCCAAGGCCTAGGGCTGGAAGCAGAACCTTACATAATGGGTTCGTGCCAACACAATTTCACTGCAGCAAGATGCTGCCCAACAAAGGACATTTACTTTGGCAGAGGTTTCTAGCCAGAGTATTAATTAGTAAAAGCCATACTTTCTGGGAAGACACTCAAAGTTTTCAAGTTGCCAAAGGAAGTAACTACAATCAATTCCATATTTACTTCTTACTTGTCCAGCCTTAACTTTCAACAGATGGGGAAGTTCTTATCATGAGAAACATATCCCCATGCCCCATCCTGTAACACAGACTTCCCTTTTGCAGCCAGAACAGGGGAGGTGTGGGAGGACATGTGACAGGAGCATAACCCCATTCCTTGCTCTCTGCTCAGTAGGAAAAGGGAGCAGTTTGGGTGTGTGACGGGATAGGCACCCAGTACCACAAAGAAAGGAGTTTCTCTGCCCTTTTCTGCTGCAGTGGCAAATGATAGCGAAAAGTAACTATCAAGGATAGATGTGTGAAGAAAATGGTGGTAAGAGCCTACATTGGAAAATACTCACGCTAAGGCTGTGGCTGGAGATGTAGTAGCTCTTATGTGCGCTTACTTACATTGCTGAGGTTCATCCTCCCTGAAGCCTTTCTGTGTCCCTTTTGCCTAGGAGAAGGATTGCCAGGACCTCCAGGCCCACCGGGGAGGCCAGGATCATCCATGTCCACCTCAGGTAGTTTCTTGCCACTCATTCCCTCACCTGGTCCTGGGAATATCCTGTTGGGGTTCCAAAGAGGGCTAGGACCAAGTGGAGTCAGAGAAACCTTGTGTCATGTTCTGTTGGATGTCATGAAGAAATCTCTTTGTTTGAATTGCAGAAGCATTCTTCACAGGCCCACCGGGTCCACCAGGACCACCAGGCCCAAAGGGAGACCAAGGTGGGTATATCCTGCTGCCTCACCAAAGTGCTAGAGGGATCTCAGCACCTTAGACTGAAGAGAAGGGAGGGCTTAGGAGCAGAAAGTCCTGCCTTTCTCTGTCTGTAAGAAAGCTAGCACAGTTGTCACTAAGTAGGACTCCCATCTGCTATAAAACAAGTCAGTCTTTGTCAAATAAATTTGTTAGCCTCCAGTACTGGTGTCAAGGCAGTCACTGTATTCAGATCCCAACTTTGCAAGCCCATTAGACTCAAGAACATTCAGAACTTCAGATTTGCTGTTAAAGGGGACAGCCTTTATGCAAAACGCACTGTGGACAAAGTCAGTGCAAGGAGGTGGCCCTATGAAGTGTAGCTCAGCTCTCAGCTGGCAGGGAAGCATGGGCCTGCTCCCTTTACCCATTGCTCCCCTACATATTGAAGGCCAAGATGATATGCTGCAGTGTGGGCTGGGATGTTGCTGATGAGAATAAAGCAAATCCTAACACTGTTCCTCTGCTCCCCTGTTCACAGGCGAACGAGGTCCACGGGGATTCACAGGTAAGGAGGCTTCCAGGAGATATCGGTGGGTTTCGGGGTAGCTTGCCTGGATATATGACTGCTCCTCCATTTCTGTGTCTCATGCAGGAGAACCGGGTGATCCTGGCCTTTCAGCATTCTCCTCCCACGGTCAGTCTGTGCCCCCTTTCCTTCTTCTAATTCATCGTCCCTAGGCTGAAATCAGGGGCCAAAATCCTGCTCTATTCATTCTAACTTAATTTTAGTGGAGCCAAGATTTTGTCCACATACTTTATTCCTGTGAATCTCTGACTCTCTTTCTGCAACTGGCAGGTGAAAGAGTCACCATACAGGGACCCCCAGGCCCACCAGGCCCACCTGGACCAAAAGGTGAAGTTAAAAATCTTCTTTCTTTCTTTGGGGGTGGCCTCACACATCCAAGCATGGTTGAGACTAAAGGATGAAACAATCTGGTTCTTTGGGAACTAGAGCTGTGCTCACCCCTGCCTTTTCAGGCAAAGCAGGACCACAGCAATTCTATTGCTGTGAGCACAAGGCTCTTGACCAGGTCACAAAAGGCTCAGGAAGGCCGCCATGGGCTCTTGCTTATGCTCTTTCCCAACAAGCTGGCACTTCAAGACAGTCATTGCAAGGGCTGGTAGTTGCTTCTCTGACAACATGTAGCTCAACTGCTTCACATGACCAAGTATGCAACATGCAGTCACACCCATTACAACTGTCTGTCTCCCTCACTCTTTTCCAGGTGATGCAGGTGTCCCAGGCGCACCTGGCATCCCAGGAGCATCTCGAGGTAAGAGGCCAGACCATCATTGCTCTGATATTAACAAGGAATGCTGATGTCCTGGTGGAGACTTTGAAAAAGCTCCTTTGACTTATACCAGTGTGTGTGCCAACCTAATGCTGATGGGATTTGTGTTCAAAACCTCTTTTTGCACAGCTTGCCTTAAATCAGAAAATTTAAGAAATGACAGTTTTCTTTTTCCAGCTTACTGGGAATCCTTTAAGCCAGAGTTTTGCCACTGTGTGAAAAGATTCTTGAACTGGTGCTGCCCAGGCTGACTGGGATTGGGAGCAGCAGGGCAGTGAGGTTAGACTAATGAGCTTGAGCTATGATCTCCATCTGTATTCTGCACAGCACTGCACTCTAGTACACAAACCCACCAGGTCTGCCTGTATAAAGCCAGGAATGTCTTTGGACTCAACCCTGCATGGGCTGAACTATATGATGCTGAATTAATTGAAGACATTATACTGCCATATAGCCCAGGCTCAGACTGTGTTTAAAGATGCAGGGGTAGCCCCTCCATAGTCTATTTCCAAAGGTCTTTCCAGACCTGTGGGAAGGGCTTAATGCAAGTACACTTTACTATCACTTGGTCTAATGCAACTGTGCCAAAAACACTCCTTCTCCTTACAATGCTTTCTGTAGGTGGATCCAGACAAATTCAGGGACCCCCAGGCCCTCCTGGGCCACCCGGTCCTCCTGGCCCAAGCGGAGGTTCATCTCAAGAGATTCAGCAGTATGTCACTGACTACTTGAAGAGTGAGTACAATGAGATTTTTGCTGTGGGTCAGAAGTTGCATGCCTATATCTCTTTTGCTCCCTGAGCCCTTGTCCCTCGTCTTTTAGAAACAGCAGCTCTGCTACTCTGGGCTTATTTATGCTGAGTACTGTGAAATGCTGTTGCCCACTGTGGCCTCTGCAGAACTGTTCTTCTGTTGTCCTGCTCTTTGTCAGTGGAAGAGAGTCTGTGCATATGGTGTGCATATGGTCAGTCTTCCCTCATAGTGATGTGGGCATATCTTGGGCTTTCTATGTAGGTGACAACATCAGACATTATTTGACTGGTGCCCAAGGCCCACCAGGCCCTCCAGGCCCACCTGGACTTATCACCACTGCGGATGGGGTGACCTTGGATTATGCAGAGCTGGCTACCCGTGTCATGAGCTATATGACAAGTAAGCACCATGTTGCTAAACTCTGTACTAAGTAAGGCCCTCATCTGAGCTTGTGCAGCACCTAGGAGGTGAGAACCAGAGGAGAAACAAGTCTTTAAATAGCAGCACCCCAACCAGGTTATTCATCTTCGGCAGTCTAGGCCCAGGATTCCACACAGCTGAGGTGTCCTCTGAGCCTTGTCCTATTTTAATGGGTAGATTACGTAGCAGTTGCTGCTGTTTAAAAAGTCTCATATTAAACATTTGCTGTTAGACCCTTTAACACCCCCAAGACCCAAGCAGAGGTGGCTTTATTTAGTATATGTGGTCTCAAGTATTCTGGGGTTGTCTTGTCTGCTTGGGGCCCTCCTAAAGTAGATGAAGTTCCCAAAGCTTTTGGAAGTAGCCTGGAATCTCAACCAGAAATGCACAGAGCACACAGCTGTGGAGATGACCAGGATGTGTGAGATAGCAACTGTTTCATAGTTGGGAGCATGAGAAGCCCATGCTATCAGTTAATTAATTCAGCTTTCCTTTGTCCATTCCTGACCCCTCCTCACCTTTTGTCTTACCCTGCCTAATGTAAAACCTGTTCATTCCCACAGGCTCTTCAGGTCGCTATGAGTCATTTTCTAGCTCAGTATCAACTACATCCATTTTGTACCAAGAACTTCGGGATCTGCTGCAGAGTGAGTGACCCTCAAGGGAAACATGAGATTGGGGCTAAATCATCCCATCATCCTGGAGATCTGTCTTTCCGTTCCAGTCTCCAGTCTGCAGCTGGAGTTACATGCAGCTGCTTCAGAGTGTTGTCCTTTCCAGTTCCCCCCGTGTTCCCCCCATGACCTTGCTATGTTGTTGTTCTTAAGGTGAGGGAGATCCCCAACTCTGTATTCTGTTCTACACACACTGTTACTGTGGGCTGACAGGTAAATCTTCAGGATGTCACTTGGCTGTCCTTGACGGTATTGATGATGCTGGCCAGCACTGTGCTCCAAATGGCTACTGAAGTGCCACAAAGCTCAGCATGGTCTTTCCAGCTGATCTGCTTTTCATTCCCTTTACCCAAGAAGTTGTCCAGGGTGTCCTGAAAAAAACAGAGCACAAGGAGGTCCCTCAAGCAATCCAAATTTTCATCCTCCTCACACCCTTATTATAGGAGGTTCCCAGCCTTGTCACGAATGTTTCTGGCGCCGTATACAGGACAATTGACTCAGAAAAGAGGGAGGAAAGGAACTTTGCATCTGTAGGTTTTGATGGTCTCCCTAGTGGTGGGGGCTCAGCTCACAGGCTGGGAACTCCTCACACTCGGTGTCTGTGCAGCAGCTGGGCAGCCTTAAAAGATGCGTTTTTTCATTTCTAGGAGAAGAAATTCGTCAGTATCTCATTGGACCTCGGGGCCCACCGGGACCTCCTGGGCCGGGAGGAGACGGAATGTCTCTGTCACTGGATTATGATGAGCTGACCAGGAGGTTTATCAGCTACTTGTCAAGTAATGGTTTTATTAGTGTGTGTTTCCCTCTGTTCCTTTAGGAGCCCAGCACAAAGCTCATGCTGTCAGTCAGTAGAAACCATTCCAGTGCTGACTGTGTGAATCTCTATGTACAGAGACCTCCTCACAGGGACTGTGAGAGACTTGGAAGAGAACAAAGATACCCTGTAGCTAAGATACCATCCACAGACTAGTAATGAATCCTTTCTTTGTTAAAAATTGAGTTTAGGTACATAATTTCATCTCAGACATCTTAGAAGTCCCACCAACACCTTTAAGTGCCTTTCTAACCCTTATCTCTGTGGTCAGGATATATCTCCCTGTGAAAGAGTTGGTCTGTGCCCACTTTGTGTCAAGGCAGCTCAGGCAACAAACTCTTAGAAGTTTAAAGTTAGTTAAAACAAATTCCATGTTTCTGCTTCGTTTTCCCATCCATAAAGGGATGATGTGGCATATAAGAGCTGTTGGACAGGGAGGACTCCTTGAGCATCCCCCGTAGCAGTGCTAAAATGCCTAATCCTGGTAGCTGCAACTATCTGCTTAAAAACACAGCCTGGTCCATGCTCAGTTTCTCTGAACTGCACTTTGAGCCCAGATCTCACTAGTGGACTGCTCCTAAGATGGAGGGAATTTCTAGCAGGAAACTGCAGTTTAATGGCAGCACCCCAATGGCTCAAGCAGGACAGCTGCATTTTGTCATCAGGGACATTTCATTAAAGCAAATCATAAAGTGAAGAGTGTTGCCCCAGAGCTGCAGACACAGGGAGAGCAGCACATCCATCAGCCTGTGGGTTGCCACTGAGCTGCAAGTCCAGGTGTGCCCCCACCCCATCACGGGTTCATGAAGTGCAGATCTTTTGCCAGAAATAGAGGCCTGCTGCTGGGCTGTCTGTGGGTGTTCTTGTGTTGGAATTGTCAGGGCAAACTCACAAGTCCAGAACAAGGTTTGAGCTCTGGCTTCCGGCACAGCCTGCTGATGGAAACACTCCACTCTGCAGGAGCCCATCCTGCATTGCCTGTGAATAAGCCCTGTGACTTGTGTGCTCACACTGTAACAGCCTGTTCTCATAATGTGGATCTGTTTGATTTTGCAGGTTCTGGGATGAGCATTGGACTCCCTGGACCACCTGGGCCTCCAGGGACACCTGGTATATCTTACAATGACCTGACAGCATACCTGCGAAGTAAGCCAACTTCTTCACTCCCCTGCCATGGGCCTGTACATGCCCCCAGGATCTTTTTTTACAGCCTTAGTCACAGAATTTCCCTTTTTGCCCATCATCACAAGTAACCCTCTGATGGCCCTTTGTCCTTAGCAGCACTGCAGGCCTCTGCTGGCACCTGCACACTCCGCAGGGGGCTGCAGCTGCATCACCATGCTCCTGTGAGGAGCAACAGCAGTGGGGCTGTCTTGGAGTTGGGCATGAAGGAGCCCATTGTTGTATCCAAACTCTGCAGCATAGAGGCATCATTTCTTATGCCACTCTTTAAAAGTATATTTTAAAAATAGGGACTTTACTGTCTTTGGAATCACCTGACTTTCCAATGTGACATCTACATGCAGGGAAGTGAGGTGCACCAGGAAGGCTGCACCAGAAGGTGCTGGAGAGAAAAAAAAGCCTTATACTTGGCTGTATCTGGCATAACCTGTATTGTCAAGGAACATTCATCAGGGTTATGGTTGTTTGGGTGACTTCTTCCCTTGTGTCTTATAGACTCTGAATTCAGTGGTGTTGTTGGGCCCCCTGGTCCTGCAGGGCCCCCAGGACCTCCAGGGATCCCTGGATCACCAGGCACCTCTCTTGAGGACATCTCTGCCTACCTACAAAGTAAGCACTTGTGTTTCTCACAGCTGGCAGGGAGATTTCTGTTTGTAGATGCTGGAGGGACTGAGGCTGAGATTTAGCTTAGCAGGGATGTGACTGCCCACTGGGAACAAAGTCACTGTAAAGAAAAAAATCTCATCAATGTCTTCTGTAAAGGGATGGAAGTTGGGGTTGGAGCCTTTAAACTTCCAAAATCCCCAGACATGAACAATTTCCTTGTCCTCTCACTGATGGAAAATAATTCTTCCTCTCTCTCAAGATGTTGGATACTCTTCCCTGTCTGGAGTCCGGGGCCCACCTGGCCCTCCTGGCCCTCCAGGACCACCAGGCATCTCTGGAACCGGCCTCCTGTCCTACGCTGACATCACCCACAGTGACGAGTTCAGGAGTGAGCTGATCCAGTACCTGAAGAGTAAGGGGACACCATCCATTCTCCCGGCACATATCCCAAGCCATACTTTGCTTCATGTAGATGACTGTCTCTGCCACAGCTGAGACATTCCTGTAGGAGCCTTCTCTGAGCTGGGGCTACAGCAACACCTTCCCTCTGTAGCCAGGTCTATGCAGGACTGTGCTGCACCCCGTAGGCTTTTCTCCTCTCAGTCCAACTACCAGCCAAAGCCTGTGTTGTGAGACAACAGGGACAGGCACTGGGTAGCTACAAATGGCCTGTGCTGAACAGTGAGTCCCTAGTAAGGTCACCGGCAGAGTTTTGCTATGGGAAAAGCATTTCCTTTAGCAAATATCTGTCCGGAGAGCCATGGATAACAGAGGAGTTGGAAGGCGGCACTGAGCCAGCTGTGAAGAACCAGTGGTCTGAGCTCATGCTGGCAAGTTATCCAGGGCAGTCTTTCAAAAACACCTCAGTTTTAGCAAACTGGTCACAGAATGGCTCTTTTGGCAGAGGTGCTGAAATTGGCCTGAGGAGTGCACCCTTCTGCAAAATCATTGGGCATGCTCCCAGGATTGGGCACACAGAACTGTGGGAGAGGTGGGAAGGAAGAGGGTGTCATGCTATCTGTAGATTCCAAGGTTGACATGTGCCTGCTGCCTGAGAAATGGCACTGGATGAGGGTCACTGTGATGGTTGGTGGGACAGAACTTCACACTCCACTTTTCTTTCAGGTGGTGGCACAGGACCTCTGCCAAGCCCAGTGTCCCTGAAGTTCCCCCCTTGTATTTTGCAGGTGATGAAATTCGAAGCTACATCTCAGGACCCCCTGGGCCCCCTGGGCCACAGGGACCACCAGGACCCAAGGGAGACAGTGGCTTGGTGTCTGGGTCTATGTCTTCCTCATACCAAGGGTTACGAGCTTCTGAGCACTTGCATGGAGGGTCCCTTGGTGCTGAGGGCTCCCACAGGGGCTCACTGGGCACAGGCAGCTCATATGGCAGCTCCATGAGCAGCATGTCCTCTTACCATGCCTCAGTGGGCAGTGATGGTGCTGACGATGCCTCCATGGGCACTGATGGGTCCTTCGATGGGCTGCTGGCAGAGGAGGAATCACACAGGAGATCAGGGTCGAGCAGATCCTTCAGCAACTCCTTCACTGGTTCCCTGGATTACAACGAGCTGGCACTCCGTGTGTCAGAGAGCCTGCAGAGTGAGTGCAATGCCTGCTCATCCTTACCCTCCGTATCCCAGCCTACAACTCCAAACCCCCTGTGCCTGGTCGTGCTGTTCACTTCCCTCCCCTTCCTGCTGCCTACAGCTCTCCCTTACACCTTCTGCCTCAGCATCCAGCCACAGTTCTCCCAGAGCTCCTTTCAAATGACATCTTCAATTCTGCAGGCCGAGGTATTCTCCAGGACCTGATGTCTTACACTGCACAGGGACCTGCAGGTCCCCCAGGCCCTCCTGGTCCCCCTGGCATCAGCAAGGTCTTTGCAGCCTATGGCAATGTCACTGCAGACCTCATGGACTTCTTTAGAAGTAAGTGACATTTTGACTTGGTGTTTCTGGCTCATGCATATGAGATCTCCCCGACCTCTCACAGACCTACTGATCTTTTCACCGTTGCACACTACAAAAGTCAAGGTGCAGAGTTGAAGGTGGATGGTCTTTCCATCGCCTTCCTCCCTTTGCTGGGGAGGTGCAGTCTTATCATTAGGAAGGACATCAGTTTTTCCCACTATTTGTAGGAAACTCATCCCAAACCCTGAAGGCCTCTGTGCTTACAACGTCTGTGGCCCATTATACATGACTGGGCTGGCACACATACAGACACATAGCCAGCTGCTCACTCTGCTCTCACATTCCCCACCCTGAGCGTGGGCCAGCTCTAGCCCTAGTGACAGCCAGAACCGCCAGAGAGAGTGACAGAGCAGTGCTGGTGAAATGACATCACAGCCTGTCCTTGGGACTTTGTTGGGACCAAAACCCTTTTTAAAAATGTTGCTGTCAGTCTATTCCCATCTAACCAAGAGAAGTGTCCTTCCAGTGTGACTCACAGCTTCTCTGAGTGGGCAGTGGTTTGTCCCACTCATTCACTGTCTCCTTTATTTTCCTCTCCAGCACATGGTGCCATCCAGGGGCCACCCGGTGAAAAGGGGGAGAGGGGTTATCCTGGACCCAAAGGTAAAGCTTGCCATCCTTTCCCTCTTCAGCCCTGTGATGCCCAGGAAGCAGCACTGTGACCACAGAGGTCACAGCACTGCTCGAGGTCACACCCTCTCACAGTGAGGGTGGCACCTTCAGGATCTCAGCCAAAACATTGTCCTGACTTGGTCTCCCCCTGGCCTGTCCCCGTCTGTGGGTCACTTGTGCTCAAAGGCAAACTTGGTCTTCTCATTCCTTCAGGTGACCCTGGGCCTATGGGCCCACCAGGACGACATGGGCACAGGGGACCAAAAGGAGAGAAGGGAGAGAAAGGTAGGAACATATGCCATCCCCAGGAGAGCAGGGTTTGACTGTCAGGGAGTGGCACCAGCCCATCCCTGGGAATAGCTGGAAAACACAGCCCCAGTTTTTTGTTTTGGATCTTATGTCTTTTTTACATGAACTTTCCAATTAACCCTGCTTTTGACTTTCTTGTCCCCAGGTGAACAAGTGTATGTTGGCAGAAGAAAAAGAAGAAGTGTTGGTGTTTAAGGAAACAGGTAGCTCAGTTCTGCACAGGGCAGCATGCCCAGCGGCCTGTAGAGAATTAGCCTGAGTCTTCACTGCCTTAATGCTAAAACATCCTCATTGCTCAGCTGACCCCTTAGAGTTGATAGTTCAGATCTGAATGTCTCTTGTGTGTGTCCAGCATGGCCCTAGTGTGGGTGTTTGCTCCTGTTACTGATGTTTGGCTTCATGCCTCTGAGCTCCCAGGCTGATGTCCTTGGGCTGATAAGGGCTTCCTGTCTCACCTAGTCCAGGCTTCTTGTGCTACTCCCAGATATGTAAAAACCTGTTTTTTTAAACAACTAGCCAACTAGGCAGCAAAAAGAAAAGAAGGAAACAATCCCATCTCCACCAAACGCGTGGTTTGTCATGCGACAAACCATGGGATCAGATGCAGCCCCATGAGACACCCTGGGACTAAGCTTGCATTGCCCTCGGATTCCCTCTCCACAAGCTCTGCCACTCCTAAGTGGAGCCCGTGTACAGCAGCACAGCGAGACAGACATGCACAGGGACCGAACTGAAGCACTTTTAAACACAATTTGTTTATCTTTTAAAAATATTTTTGTACATTTTCTGTTTTTTTAAACACTGGTAAAAAATAATCTTTAATGTAAACAGCCCAATTAAAGTGTGTTTTTAACCCCATCCCTGAACTACTCAGGATGGCTGTTCTGTGCCTGCAGGTTGTTGTGGGGCAGGGTGAGGCACCTGAGATGGGTCTGAGGTACAATGGTAAATACAATGGCACAACATTAAATACTTTTTATATTCAGTTATTTTAAACATTGTAAATCGTCCCCTTCACTCAAACACTTGTACAAACCACTTGTATTTCGTGCAAGTTTTCCATCAACAAAACTGAGGCGATCTCAGCAAACTGTGATTTTATTGTATTTACAGCAGAATTATTACAATATTCTACAGAAAGCCATGAAATCAAATTACTTTGAAAAACAAGACAAAAAAAATCCCAAAACTGTTGTATGGCTGCTACTGCAAGTTCACTTCCACGAGCTGTACAGAGACCGTTAGCAATTTTTCATCAATCTCCTGATTTTTGGTTGCTTTCTATAAGGCAAAAATAACTTGGTTTGCAGTTAACACAAAACATTCAACAAATTGTTGGGAGAACACGAGGCTGGCAGTGCCTCAGGCGCGTGTTTTGTCACAGGATGCTCCTGCTCTGCTTGGCTTCCTGACAGAAAATGGGATGACAGTTCAACATTAGATGCTGCTCAATGTCCCTTTCTATGTTTCTCAGTGTTCTTTCCACCACTTTAGGACTGATTCTCACTGCCAAAGAGGCTTTACCACCTAAGTGTAATTGTGGAAGATTTTGTCAAATCAGGGTTACCCTGGGCTCAGCCATTCCCGTCTGATTTCAGTACAGGGGAAACACATGAGCCCTTTCTCAGGGGTTGGCCTGAGCATGTTCGTGCTTAAGGGGTTTTTCCTCTGGCACCACCAACTGCCTGAACGCCAGATGTGCAAAGGAGCTACAGAAACAAAGCACAAGGACTGAGCTGGAGAAAGGGGATGCAGAACAAGTAAAAGTTTTGCAAAAGAAACACCATAATTTCCTTTGTATTCTCCTTCCCTTTATCTGTTCTCATCTTTCACAAGACTGAGAAATGATGGGGCATCCTGGCCTTGGCTTGCCTGTGAACGAGGAAGGTTAGTTCTCTCTTATCTTACTTCAACTGCTGTGAAGATGGCAGAAGTAGTCTGAGAATGGGAAATTTGCACGGACACATCAATGCAAGGAAGTTTCAGAGATCCAGAAGTACAGATTTTGACGTAAAATGACCAGAGTGTAAATGCTAACATAGAAAGCAGAGAACCTATCTACACAGCGATGGTCCTAAACACTTCTCCCTGCCCTTTCCTCCAACCACCAGAGTCACTGTCCTCAAATTTGCCCGTCTTCCCCGCAGCAGATGAACCAAGAAGCAGTAGATCAGTAGAAGCAACTAGCACTGAGCTTATTTGTACATTTCAGTTTTCAGCAGGGATGTATTTCTGAGGTCCTGGGAGCTGCAGCTGCACAGCAGCTTTGAAAATCAGGCTGTCTAAAAGTGGACTCAAGTGCCTGAATTTAAAACACCTTATTTGAATCTTTCCTATACCAAAGCAAGCTTGAAATACTTGCAAGGCAGATACTGTTTCAGTTGGAGAATCAGCTTAAACTCCTATGTGATACTGCTGTCACAAAAGACATGGTGTGACAAAAATAATTTCATTGCTGCTTTGCTTAGCTCTTAAATAAGGTGCTAGGTTTCCAATTTTTAAGAAAAAGTCCTCTGGGACAGAAGAATAATTTCTTTAACTGTGTGATTGATTAGATACTGAGTACCCATGAATGCAATTTTAGAAGAATATTGGCTTAAAAGATTACCTAGAAAAAAGGATGCAGCTCAGACTGAACATCAGTTTTTAATGTGATGTGAAAAATCACTCTGAGTGAACGCTGCTGGTCAGGACAGTGCAGCCCTGCCACCAGGGAATTTGATTCAGGTGCCAATTCAAATAAAGGTTTTCCTTCAGCAGGTGTTTATAAATCAGGACCTACATAATCAATCATAAGATCTTCAGTATCATATCTTTACATGCTGTATATAGTTCTCGTGTATACACCAGAGACAGCAGAGTGCTTGGAGGAGGAAAATTTGTTTTGTGGGAATCAGAGAGCATCAAATACTGGACTATTTCTTCTTCATAAAATAAGCAGCGAAGTTCCCCTGAAACTTCAGAAGATCAAGGGATGCCCACAGCCCATTTTCCCCTGGGTTGGTAACCCCTCCTTAGCCAGCCCCACTCAGGGGAGCTGCAGAATCTCCTAAAAACAGGGGCAGCAGCAGCACCCAAAGACCTTTAGCTCCAGATGTCCCTGAATGCCAAAATGCACTTTCAGAGCTTGGGAAGCACATGGTATGAGGCTGACACCCTGCAGGCAGGTTTTCTATGAAGATCAGTTGTAAACACAGGAGGACAACTCACAGCACTGCAATCCAGAGATTTATTGCCTTTGCTAGTTTTCCTATGGACAGAATTTACAATGTAGTAAAACACAAAGGTGAGCAAATACTGATTTGTGGTCAGCTTTGGAAGAGCGTGTGATGCCAAACAGTAGGAATTCGTAAGTAAGTACATTGTTTTGGCTGCAGAAAGCACACCTCACCACCTTGGAGATGGAGCTGCTAACATTCATTTGAGGGAGGTGACATGAGATAGTGTCGAGATTGGATTTCACATCTCAGGAGATGTCTTTTAGGCCTATGTGAGACTAAATTAATTTGAATTGGATTTTCTGACACTGATACAATATTGTAACACCTCTCTCAGGTTCTGCAACACTTAAACTCAATTTTATCGGTCTAGATGTGTAAGTACCCAGGCTAGTTCTTGTTATCACCTAGAAAACATATTTTCATGCTTGGTATCAATTCTCAGCCCAGTTCACAAGGCTGCAACTGCTTCACAGGGCTCCCCACCTGGAGACCTGAGCAAGGCTTTCATGACCACATCCGATCCCTCCCTTCATCCCAGAGCTCAGTTACAGTTATTTGTGCAATTTACAATGAGATCAAATTGCAGGGCCTGTGTGAAAAGGATCTTCAAATAAAAGATGTAAGAGATTCAGACAGAGGTAAACAGAATGCCAATATATATTAGCTATTTGAAACTACCAAAAACTTAAGAAGATTATTAACATTTCCCTGTGAGGATTTAATGGGGATGAATGTAGACATAATCCAGAAGAGGAAATCTGCCTGCCCTGCTTACTCCCCAAGTAAAGCACTGAGCCTACTTCATACGAAATTGCAAACAAATTCTGTTAAATAGAGGTGAATATTATTTAATGTTATCTTAGTAACAGTCAATTTATGAAGGTAGAGCTTAAAAAGCAAAAGGTCTTCAAAGACTTTTTCTCCCTACTGAACAAACAATTCAAAAAACTTTGCATTTAGCAACAGAGAACATTCTAGAGATATGGAGTGTGAATTTACAACAGTACACAATACACATTTATAATAATAATAAAATGCCAGAAATTAAGGCTAACTATTAAAGTAATTATGCTATCAAAAGTTACAAAATTTAAATTAAAACATGCATTTTCCATTTTTTTTTTACTGTGCTGTAAATTAAGTGTCTTCATGGAGAAGGTATCGGTTCAACGTCCAAGGATTTCAGCATCCAAGGTTTCAACCACAGCTGATTTAAAGTCCTATGTTAATTTCTGAGTTCATTGCCATGCAGCAACACTGTTCCCATGAAATGAACGCCATGGAATGGGCACCAGTCACACACACAGTCAATGCAAGCAAGCAAAACAAAAGGGGTGCAGTTGATGCCCAAAGAGATCAGAGAAAGTCAGGCCTCAAAAGACAGAAAGCAAATGCTATTTTACAAATGGAGCTCCAGCATACCCAAGTACAGCTTATACCACTGTCTTCATATGATTCAACCTCTATCCACCAAAAGGAGTGCAGCAAAAGTGACCTAATACAGCTGTATTTCCCTATCCCGCTATAGGAGACACAGTTCAGATTTTCCACTGCAGATCAGTCAGGCAAATAACTTATGGTACATCTATGAACTCAAAAAATAAAACCTGCCTATGTTAGTAGATGGCAACACAAAAGCAAAACACCCAGCATCATAAAGGAGTTTGTCTATATATTTAACTTAAATCTTTCCTTAAAATAAAATGACTAAAATAAAAAAGAAAATGGAATCTAACACTTCTAGTGAAATCAGACTTTAGCCATGGTTATTTATAAATATGACCATCCACCTCCACTTCTGTGGTGGAGTTTAAATGAACAGGCTTTGGTAAGAACAGAACAATGGCTCTACCCATTCCAGGTACAGTTAGAGAAACTACGTGCATTTTGCACGCCGCTTTCTAAAAAATACATTCTACAGTTTTTCAATTTGTAGAACGAACCACCTGTATGTAATAGCTAAGGGAAATAATAAACTGTGCATTTTAAAGTTAGCATTTCTTTCACCTTTACATATTTTAGTGCAAAATATTTTAGGGTGAGGATTTACAACAAAAATGGCAGTAGCAGCAAGACATCTTGTTTTGTACAGTAACAACAACGCTAAGGAGTTTTGTGTTTTTAAATGACAAAACAGTATCCTGTTGCCAGGATCAGCATATCTAAGTGTTTCAGGCACTGTATTAATTAAACTAGCACCCCATTTCATTATGGAACTAATGGACAAAACATGTCATGGAGATCAGCTCAGTTTAATTTATGCCAGAGGTTTCTTTTGAAAGAAGTTGCAAAGGCTTTTGCTTTTGCCAATTGTGTTTAAACATAAGGGTTTGTTTTTCTGATTACTGGCATGTTCTTAGTAATTAGTTTCAGTCTTTGCCATGAAGACACTGCTCAACATTATGCAATTTTAAACCTCTCACGGCAGTTTCAATTGTGGAATTCTCTCGTGGAGAAATCTGATGCTTAAAAACACAGTAGCAGAACTAATATTACACTGCTTAAATGTTCAGATGAGAAACCATTTTTTTGTGATGAGAAAGAGCATAATTAATATTTCAGGCTTAAAGTCAAAACCGTAGGTTAACATACTTTTAGAGACTGGGATAAGAAGCCCACTCAGTCTTGAAACATCTGAAGGACGTAACAATACCATTGTACACCAACACTTGGTTCATTTCTTCTGTTCAGGGGAGTGAAGAAACTGCTCCTGACACTGATTGTCTCCACTGAAAACAAGACGTGCGAGGTCCCCGATGTTTGTACGCTGTGGGTAAGTCGGGTTAGACCGTAAGGAGGGAGAATTCCAAACATGAGAAAACCTACAGCAGTTCCCAGAGTTACGACCCAGTGGAGTGAAGGCTGGGGATTGGGTAGAATTTGGAAATCCGGCTTTGTGTTGAAGGATTAAGGCATTCGGATTCTCCAGTCATTTTAAAGAAAACTTCCTGTTCCTGCAGTTTTCTGGCAAATTCTTCTTCCAGCATCTGAAACCAAAATCAGATTGTCACAGGATTAACAAGGCAAAATACAAGAAACCCATTATTGTGGAGACATTTTGTCTGATATATCTCTGAACTGTGTGAAACGCTAGTATTTTCCCTTTTAAAATAAGATAATCCCCCAAGACCAACCTCTACCACTAGCTATATATCTGCTATACATCACTTAATTTTTATAGTAACCTACTGGCTTCTGAAATAAATTCCTAACCCCAGATTTACCTTCAGGTAAGTTTTCCATGCAAACCTACACACATATGCTGCAGCTGGGAGCCCTGCAAGAGGCTGATAACACCCAGCCTGTTTTGGTGCACCTGACCTTAGCTCAGCTTTTGCAATTTTTAAACATCTTTTATTATACAGTGAACTGCAACAGCTTTGTACAGCAGCTTGACTCTCCTTCTCTGCAATACTTTTGTACTGTTTGTATTTGCTATATCAAACCCTTGATAATTTCCTGATTCATGAACTGCTCCCATTTACCTTTTTTCTCGGTCTCAATTTCTCTCTCCATTCCTTCAGTTCTTGGCTGTGCTCTTCATCGAGCTCTTTTAGCTTCTGAGTCTCATGCTCAACCAGTAGATGGCATTTTTCATTCTTAAAACAAGATAATCCTTATGTAAAACTAATTCAGATTAGGCAACTCAACATTTGTACAGTGACATATGTTGTCCTAATTCCTTTTAATTAGCTTATTCCGTGTAAATAGTGACGTGAATAATTACAAGATAAAAGTATGTTACGAGGCTGTATTTTCAAAAGCTGATCTTTCCATCGGAGCCAATTGAGATAAGAAACAGTCGTAAATCCAAATACGCTGCTGAGCATCATTAAGGCAGCTGCTGAGAGTGTTACTCAAAACTGTGTTTCACTGCCTAATGATGCTTTTCAAGGTCACACAGCATTTCTGCTTTGCTTTTTAAATACATTCTGTATAATTTATTAAAGTCAACTACATCAAAAAGGAAGCTATTTTTTGGCAATATTTCAACTCTTGGTGCCAAGAGCTCAGACGAACAAATAGAGCTTAGAGAAGAGACAAACATGGTTGCAGAAGCAGCCTCAGAATTGCCGTATGGAAAGGAAAAGGATCAAACCACACCTCGGGTTCACATTCCTCTCAGTAAGGTAACTAGGCATCTGCCTCACTTTCAGAGGACTTTTGAAGCATGGCAAGTAAAAAATTAATTATTCAGCTTCAAATCTCTGCACATTTTTAAGAGCAGTTGGCAATGGTTGTGTTTCTAGGGTTCCATTCCCAAATGGGTCTGATGCAGAGTACAGAACCACTGCAACAAAAACAAGCACTTGGCTAGACCTGAGTGCAGCAAGGGAGGCAGTCTTCCTTGTGAAGCTCAGAGCAGCCCTAATCTGCTCTATTTTACTTGAGCTGAAACTCTCGCAAGTCTCCCACGGTACTTGGGGATTTACTGGGGCATATTAGTGGCAGAGCCAGGGACTGTTTTTGCAGGACCTAAGAAAGTGAATAGAGTAGAATGATCTTCATTGGTCATTGGAGAGTTTCGCTAAGCAAAGGTTATCAGCAGGTGATCATTTAATGCTTTAAAACTGCCTTGTGTCCCTGAAACTGGGAACAGGTGATTAAACAGAAAAGGAGATCTGGCCTCTGGTATCCAGCAGAAACTTTTACAAAACGCATACCAAAAGAGACAAATCAGAGCTCCTTATCACAAGAGAATTCATTCTAAGTACCTTCCAGAAGCTCACGTGCAAGTGGCAGCACCACTTTATAAAAACCTCCCATTCCTCTATTGCTGCAAACTTCTCATGGGTAATGCCTAGTGCTGCCTACCTCTGTTCTGATTAATGACATTCCAGTAAAATCAGGTTAAAAGGAAATGCTGCCTACAGAAAATAGCCCTGGGAACTTGACAAATATTCTAGAAGTGATCATCTGCTTCTGGTTCATGCTCTTCTTGCACTTAAAATGATTCCTCATTAATTGATGGAGGCATATGAATCTGGCTGAGTAGTGCACTTCAGGCCTTTGAAAATAAAGTTGAAAAAAACTACACAGTAAAAATTAAGGAAAAGGTGTCTCTGCTTTGCCTGCATCCATTATTAACCTAAGTCTTCCCACTGAATGGTCATTTAATATCATCTATTTTTAACCTGTAACTGATGCAGTTCCCTGATGTTTGCTTCACACTGCAACTGAAGGTCCCGCATTTGGTTTTCATGTTTCTGATGCTGAGCCAGTCTCTCATTCTTCTGCCTCTTTTCTTCTTGAACAGCAAACTAAAATTAAAAATAAGATTATTTATATTGTGCCTCTGAATAAAACAGTTTGCATGAGTCAAAGAACTGCATCTAATAGAATGAACACATACTGAGAAGAACAGTTCCGGAAGATTTAAGTGATAATTTTCTGTATTTTTTCTTCTTTAAATTCTTACAAAGGGAGTGTCCTACAGTTTTAATTCCATTTCTCTGTCTGCACTATGATTTTTCCTTAAAACGCAGCACATTTCACTCCCAGACTCCTGAAATTACCTCCCTCTGAAGCTATGACACAGCAGTGCTGCTGCAAGCGTTGGTCAAGGCTGGTGTTATACAGCTACAGGAGACCATATTTTCCACATTTTTCATCCTTCCAGTGCTCACCATGTGAAACCATGATTTTAGACTGTAGTGCATCATTAGAAAGCAAACCTCAACCTCTGCACAGCATTCCATTTTAAAGAATGAGTGAATACGTACAGTTTTAGTTCAAAAGCTCACAAAAATCAAGCATCCTTAAAAATATTTCACAGAATCACAGAACAGTTGAGGTTGGAATGGACCTGCAAAGATCAACCTCCCTGCTGAAAGCAGGGTCACCAGGAGGAGGCTGCACAGGGTTGGGTTCTGAGCATCTCTTCAAGCTCTCTGGACAACCTGGTCCAGTGTTTGACCATCTTCACACTAAAAAAACCCATTTTCTCATTTTTTTGCAGTTGGATTTTCTGTATTTCAGTTGTGTCTGCTGCCTCTCACCCTGTCACTGGGCACCACTGGGAAGAGTCTGGCTCCACCTTCTTTGCTCCCTCTGTTGGGTACTTATACCCGTGGATAAGACCCTCCTGAGTCTATTCTCCTCCAGGCTGAAGCATCCCAGGTACCCCAGGTGGCTCCTCGTGTAACAAGACACACAAGTCCCTCAGCCATCTTCCAGGCCCTTTGCACAACTCGCTCCAATAAATCCATGTCTGTCTTGCACTGGGAAGCCCAGGATTGGACCCAGCATTTCAGAAGTCTCACCAGAGCAGCAGGGAAGGATGATTTCCTCTGACCCCATCCAGTGCATCAACCCAGTTTGGTATCATCTGAGAACTTGTGAGAGTGCACTCTATTCCATCCTCACATTTACATCACATTTAGCATTTACACTATTAAAACCAAATATTAATTTATTAATTACCTGCTTAATTTTCTCACGATCTTGGTCTGGAGAGGCTAATGAATTGATTCTTAAACTTTTCTTAAACATGGCCATCCGAGTCTTTGCTTCACTTCGCTGGATTTTAGGCAGTCTGGCTCTTTCCTGAGTTTGCTTGTTCTTTAACTCCTCTATAAGGCGTTGATTATACCTCTGCATTTGTTCCGTTTCCTGAAATGTTAACCACGGGCAAATGTTACACAGTAACTATGATCTTATACAATGTGCATGTCTCTGCATCAATAAGTCCCCCGTGTGAGTCAGTGCCTCCCAGAAGAAACCACTCCCAGCCCCACAAATAACACTGGGGAGAAAGGGCTTCTTCCAGAGAGCTCTGGATCATACCCAACCCTGAGAAAATTCCATAATAAATGTAAATACACATATATTTTGACAGGGCTTACTCAACTCTTGCACTGACTTTTGCAAAGCCTGTTATTCAAATGGAGAAACTCCTTCTGTGTAACTGAACTCCAGGGCTGCAGCTGTGGAGGGGCAGTTTGCTGCAAAAGCTGGGGAAAGCAACAGCCCACATGGGACAAACCAGAATGGACAGAACAAGCCTTCAGTGGAGGCTGCTCATGCTGTGATCACCAACGAGATCCTCAAACACCTCCCTACTTGTTTACATTTTCAGAAATTGAACTATTTGCTTTCATGTATTCTATAAAAACCAAAATGCCTTGTGGAAAATAAGGATTTAGCTATAAAGAGACAGTTGTCAGCTACTTGCCCAGAAGCTAATCTAGTTCATTCTGCTCACTTAAGTCCAGGATGATTTACTCCTGAGCAGATTTGTTTAAACACAATTCAAAATTGGTTTTGGTGGAAAAGCAGAATTAGGTATTTTTTATAGTAAAAGACTGATGTTGTGGTTGGTTGGTGGGTTTTTTAAAAGAATCAAAAGGAAAAATATCATTATTTATACTTCTATATACTACTAAGGGATTCAAGTAAGATGAGTAAGATTTCTTGAATTTCAACAGAACACATAACAACTTTAAAATAGTTGCCTGTGCAAACAAACAGCACCAGGAGAGATCCTAAGACTACTGGATAAAAAAATGGATATTGCAATACACAAAAGTGTCAAAGTCAACACTAACTTTTTCATGCCTCTTAAGCAGCTGGTGCCTCTGCATGAAATACTGATCCTTGAGCTGCTGCTTGAGGAGCTGGTGTTTCTCCTGTAGATGCCGCTCCTCCAGCTCCCAGAATGCAGCTTCACGAGCTGGAAAAAAGAGGAAGGTTGGTTCAGGAACTGCAATCCCATCCCATACTTCCCAACTTCCTGGTGTATGTTCAGAAGTGGCCTACAAGTGCATTCTAAAAACAATGCTGTTTCGTAGCAAATGTTTTTATTACAGTTCTAGATCAGTCATGAAGGTTTTTGACTTCATAAAGTGAAGACATTGTTTTACTAAAACACCAGTGCCTGTTTCAAAGAGAGAGAGAGCCTGGTGCTGGATACCTCTCATGAGCTGCTGTTTGTTGTTGAGGCAATCTCGTTCAATAGTGGCCAGTTCTGTCTTCTGCTGCTGAATTATTTTCTTCAGAGATGCATCCAGTTCTTGTTGCTGCTTCTGCACAAACTCCTGCTCCTGGTAAAAACCAATATAAGTAAATTAAATTGGGTTCTTCTAGCCACATTACATGTTAATGAAACTCCCAGTTCTCTCAGCATTAACTATATACGTAAACAAATACTATGAAAGTTTGAGCTAGCGTGCCTTGGCTATCAAATTATCCATCTTTTGTATTTTCTATGTACAGAGTAGGTAAGAGCATATTCATGTTTAAATAATACCTTCAGAAATAAGACCAAAGGCAACAAACTAGCCAGCCATCTGCAACTCATTCCATCTCTTGTCTCTCCTCAGAACAAGTTGCAGGTTCAGAGCTAGCAAAGACAATACTCAATCTAAAGATAGTTTCATTCTATCAAGGGTTAATTATTCATATATGTAAGAAGATAAAAGTATGTATGGTTATTCTGCTTTGGGTGATTAGTTAAAGCCAATTTATTTACACAGTTGGGTTTCAGATCTGTGTGGTTTATCTTGTCCTTAGGGCAGGGCTGTTGAAGCTGGGAGTTCTGCAGGACCACTGTGCAGACAACCCATGGTTCTGCAGGGCCATAGCCTGGTCACACCCGAGCTGAGCTGGCTCCTCACAAAGGGATTTATCACCTGCATCTTCCCATTACCCAGCTGTATCGCTGTTGTACCCCATCATGAAAAGCAGGCAGCAGTAAGTGTCTCCCTCCCATGCCCCAAGACCTACTGCTGCCTTTCTTCTTTGCAACTAATTAAAAACCACAGCTATGAGCATGCAAGCATGCACACACACACTCACACACACCCTCCTTAAGAACAAGAAATTGAATCAGATGCTTCCATCACAATATCAAGGTCAAAAGAAAGGACAATGGCATGGTCTTGTCAGAGCCAAGGTGGGCTGCTGAAGCACCTGCTGTTCTACATTACAAAAGGAATTAAATGTTTGTTGAAAGTACTTTTTATTATGACCAGAAGAATTCTGGTTTTCATCTTCACAGAAATTTATTAATAGATGAGGCTTTCATGTCTCTTAGTGGACAGCAGAGTTACACTGAGACAGGTAACACAAAACCAGAGGTGAAATAAGCTGACAGTGACAGACCTGAGGGTACAAAAAGAACTGAAAGGTGATGTCTGTAAATTAAGTCAGACACACCTAATCAAATTTATGGACTGACAAAAATTACTTTTTTTTCCCTTTATAGATAAAAGCATAAAAAGACTACTACAAGTTCATTATTCTGAGGGTGTAGACACATAATTAACACAGCGTTTAATTTGCTGGGAGATTTTTGATTTGGAGGGAGTGGGAGAAAGCTGTTCTAGCGTAGTCATGGTCAAAAAGTGATTATTCTTGAGCTTTACACATTTAATCATTTAAATATCATTGCTGCTCTCTCTACAGAGTAACTCTTACGAAGTTTTATACCTGCTAGTGCTGTAAGATAAACCAGGCAATCTCAGGAAACACGCTGGCCTTTCCACTTCCCACATCTACTCAAGTATCACATAAAATAAATGTCACCAACTTTACTAAGAACGTGTTGGGTGGTTAAAAGGCAGACAGTGCAACGCAGTCAACCTTTTTCAAAGGACCACTTGGTTATGCCCACTAAGTATCTTAAAATAAACTCAAACATCTTTAAAATACATGGTTTCACTGCACACACAGCATACAAGTCACACAATGTTTCTCACATGTGCTGAACAAATATCATATTGCATGTGTGAACCCTCAGTGTCTTGCTCAGACTGAGTAACTACTGTCTTTTGGATCCTTTGACTATGGATAGTGCACAATTACCTAAATTGGTGGTAACCAGTTTGGAGACAGTGGTGACATTGATCAGCACATATGAGCAGAAGGAGAAGAGAAAACACACATCCAGAAAATTAGGAAAATAAACTTCCGTTGTGTTGCATTTTAAGACTTACATCCTGCATTTGTGCGTTGAAAAGTGTACATGAAGACAACTGAAAAGACTGAATCATAACCTGAGCAACACCCTGTGGGACACAATGTAATTCCGTGTCATAATATAGCGAAATGTATTTCTATTCTTAAAAAAGGAAGAAATGAGATCTGCTGTATGTTAGTAATAAACATTTAAAATGTCAAGGCTAATCACACAAGTAGATGCTGATGGAAGTTCTAGATGTTCTAAAACTAAACAGCTGCACCTTGTTTAGTACTTATCATTCCAAGTAAGGATATTTCACATTTAAAATTTTCTTTCATCTCTCTTCAACAATTTGAAACCAGCAAAGGAAATTAACTATGTCACTACAAACACTATGAAAAATTAGGTTTTTGTTTCCCTAAAAAGTTGAGAGACAGGTATCTTTGGTATGGGGAAAGTGCTGCAACTCAATCACCTTCTATCTTGGGAAATCCCCTCTTAAAATAAACACATAATCGAATAAGTTGCTATTATTTTCTACTAGGTCACTCACATAAATATTTGATCTTTAAGTTACTCAAATCCAAACCTGCTCTACTGTGGTTCAAACTCACTCTGTACAAGCTGTGGCCGTCACAAAGCCAGTATTTTTCTAAAATACTAGCCCTCTTTCTAGCTGGGTCATAGAAAAGCAGCAAGTCTGAAGGCATGAAATCACAGATGATGTTTTGTAAAGTTTCCATACACCTACACTTTGACATTTAAATAACATTTTACCTAATCTGTTCTGCTCCTATAAACAAGATGTCTCATGCTTGCATATTATATACATCTTCCTCCTCTGCACTTGTGCAGTTCAAAATTTCCTCCTGACTATAACGTTTAAAATTTGAAGGACCTGTGGAGTACTTACCACTTGTAAAAGCACTGTAAATAAACTTGCCATAGAAAAATACCATTCTTTGTCATAGAGCACACAAAATACTACACTTGACAGTACGAACCTGGCAACTTCTGTTCCCACATTTCTACCCAGTTAAGTCTAAGATGTGACATGGGAGTACTTGAAGAAAGAGAGCAGTTCGTAGGGTTAGTTTGAGTTAAGTTCCATATTCACTCAACAACAACAAGAAGTGAAATCATCAAGCTATGTGAATACTGCTGCCTTTTGTATTTTAGTAGCTTGAAGCTGCCGTTGTTACCTGAGCATGCTGGCTTTGTGCAAGCTCCTCTTTCTTGCGTTTCATGAGCTCTTTTCTCAGCTCTTTTGGTGCTTTCTCCACTTCACATAAAACCTACAGTGTATATAAGCATGCAGAAGGTGGCAAAAAGAACACTTTGTCTCCACAGCAAGTATTACTGTGAACATAGGGACAAGCACTAGAGGTACTGGGAAGCATGCATTACTTCAGTGGCAGGGATTGTAGTTTAGTGAAAAGAGCTTAATGAAAAGAGAAGGAACAATAGGTGCTTTATGCATGCCAGCAGTGCAGAGAGGAGGGATGTGCCAGCGCTTTTTGCATGCAAATGCTGCCCAGTGCTCGCAGAAATGGCAGTGCCTCGATTGTGCTTCCATGCAGCTACCAGGAGAGTCAATAGTTAAGAAAACCACTACCTGCAAAAGTGGTATTTTCTTGAATCACTATGGGAAGAGGACTACAGAGTATGTTGCCTCACATAAAGCTGTGAAAAATGGTTGGAAGCTTAAAATAACTTCCATTGAAAACCAGCTATTTCTGACACCGTCTCTAACCTGAATTTACAAGATGCCTTTATTAGCATCTCTGACCATAAGTGACATCTCCACAGCTTATGTCTTTAAAATAATCATACAAGCAAACAAAACATTATTTGGTTGTAAGTGGTTCTGAAGAATTTAAAGCAAAACCCACCAATAAATAAGAATGTTTTCAATAAACTTTTCGTGACACGTATGCTGGGATGGAACGTGTTTCAGTACACGGTGAATTAGACTAGATTAGCAGAAGAATTCTAAATATAACCTGGCTAAATCAACTGACTATTAATCTGTTAATTTGCTGACGAGTTTTGTTTTTCAGAATTACAAAAATGTAGCATTGTACACTCCAATATAACATGGATAGTTTTAGAGCAGCAGCTGCATTTTCCTTCAAACTGTACATCACCTTTTTAAGCTTTAAACACAAAACTATGCACCCAGAGACAAATGCCTGTTTGTTTAATAGTGGAAGCACCATCAGAAAACAGTCCAAATCACCACATGCTATTCCTGTGTCCATGAAAGAACTGCTTTTAGCTCAGAGCAATACGTAAAATTCTTCCCATTTCCCACATAGAACCCAATCACCAGTGAACAGAGAGAGACTCAAAGTGCAAGAGGTACCACAAAAGAAGAAAAATTGTTATTTACATATGAGCATACTGTTCAAACGGAATACAACTTATTTTTTAATGCACTTTTGTGCTACAGGATCATTCTATGCAAAAGCATGGACAGTTCAGCTTTCTTAAGAAATCTCTGAGTCTAAAAACTATTAGAGCAAACACTAGAGCCATTTATATACAAATGGGCACTACACAATTGAACCAAAAATGAAATAAAACAGCTTTTAAGATGCAAAAACTATATGGAAACATATCACCTTTTCTTAATGCAATGCAAGTAAATTAATTGCACAAGTTGTCAGTGTCATTCATTTTGCCTTAACTGTATGACATTTATGAAGTTAACTGCAAAATATTTAAGGTTATCCAGACTTCTCTCTCCTGGCTTTCCTTTTTGAGCTAACAAACCAAATCCGTATGACTGCTGTCACTTCATATAAAGAAATTCTAACAATTACAGCACACAATTAAGTAAAGAAATCTAACAAATTAACGAAAACAAAACATAACTGAAATTAAAGTGGTTCACAGTAGAAATCAAGACCATATTATTGTCTTCAAAATTCTAATTTGGTAAGTATTTACTAAGTAACTATAGCTGGGTTTGGTTAAAGTAGAAATCTCAAATATTTTCCATAATCTTTATGAAAACACTTTTTCTTGATTTAGTATTTGAGAGAAAATATTTTATTAAATATTCTGTGAAAAATAAAATCTAACTTGGTGATGTTTTCTAGATTAAGTCAATACCTCAAGCTTCCTGTCAGCTGTTTGTGTATCACTTTAGGCAGTTAAACAAAAGAAAAAATTCCGACTGGTAGTGACACATCCAAACCTCAGTACGGCACAGGCTTGACAAGGCTTCTGGGAGACCTAATCTCAACTGTTTGCAAAGCCCATACTCCTTATTTTCCATATTATCATCATCTCTTACCTCTTTTTTTTTATTTTTCAGCACATTCTGGAATTTGGACAATTCCTTCTCCTGCTCAGCCTTGATGCGCTTTGCTTCATCCCGTAAGCGATTTGTGTGCTCCTGCTCCAGGCGCTCGATCGTCTGTTTCTGCTGCTTTTCCAGGTTCTCTATCTCTTGATCATACTGTCGCTTTTTACTCTGCAAAAATAATTTGGCACCTTTTTTTTAGAAAGCTAAGTCCTGTTAAGTGAAAGGCTGTAACACAGCAGGGAATGGCCATGATGGACTGGTGTGGCAGGCAAGCCCCAGCACAAGCTGGGCACCCCACAATGGAAAATGTTGCCTTTTATTTAAGAATGAAGGCTAAGCTACAGCCATCATGGCAGGAAATACCTGATTGCTGTTAGCACTACTCTGCCTACTCCATCAAGATGTATTTTAAGAGCACCAAAATGCAGAAACTCACTGTCATTTCCTGTTCAAAACGTCTGTACATCTGCTCTCGCTGCTGCAGAAGCTTATTGCTGAGTTGCTGTTGGGCTCTCTGCTCCTCTTTCTGAAGAAGTCTCAGCTCTCTGAGCTCTTGACGTCTAATAAGGACAAAGAACACTTAATACTGATGGGGAAACAAAAGAAGTGGAAAATGACAAAAGACAAAAAGAACCATTGACAACTTTGGCCCAGTAAAACTAGTTTTGAACTGATTGTCTTAATAAGAAACACTTTACATTCACTTCTACTAAAAGTGATTAATCCCCAAATATAACTGAAATAAGATCATTAGCCCCTTCTTTTATTCAAAGAAAAAAAATCAGCTGCTAACCTCTTGAAAATTTTACTTTTAGAAACACTTACCGTAGAAATCGCATTTCTTCACTTTTTGAGTCATTTTCAGTAACTATTTTTGATGTGGTTACACTCACTTCTACTCCATCAACAACAAACTTCCGAGTTTTCTTTAATGTTTTCTTCTGCCTTCTAGTTTCCTAAATTAAGCATTGGTAAGTTATTATGTATTCATTTAAGTTATATTCTTTTTTCCCCCCTTTTTCTTAATATTAAGTTATATCAAATATTTCTGGGAATGTCTACTGTACAGTAATCGAGTCCTTCTCACTTACCAGATGCCTCACTAATCAGGTGAGAATTTGAAAAATTCGAATAAACTGAAACTTTCTCATAAGGAACGAAAAACTGCTATTATTGATTGTCCAAAGTACCAGAAGAAAAAAAATTAGGCTAGATAAACTCTGAACAGAACTCATGCAGTTTTATCTTCAAGAGCTGAAGACAGCTGCATTTACTTTTTGCTTTTGACCATGATTTCCCCAGTCACCAACAGATATTTGATTCTGAAAACCAGTTCTGAAATAGGATAACAATTTACTCACCTACTTCCTTCTGCTTTGGACATAAACAAGTGAGTTTAATTTTTTTATTGATATATATTAGCCAAAAATCATATAATGATCTTGCTGACAAGTGGAGAAGTCTCAGTTGTCAGAGCTGCTGCTGTTTCATTACAAGAAGAGAGGGATCCCAGCTGAAATTGCATCATCTCCATTGTGTCAGGGCGACTGCCAACACCCTCATGTTTAGCACAGCTATGCCAACCTATGATTTTTTTGTTTGGTTGTCTTTCTACGTTTGTTTTTCCTCCATTCAAGCCCATGTTACACAGTTACTACCGTAGCATGTCTATATTCATATTAATACAAAGATTACAAATAAAGTTCATAGTCTGGAATTTGCTTCCTCTGAGTAAGCTCATTCATAGCGACATAACTGCATGGGCACAGTACAACCACAGGAGAAAACTGACTGGAATAAACAAATCCAGCAGAATGTCTGCCTTGGGTCTCCCAAATCCAAACAGAGAGACAGAAGATGGAAGTGACAGGAATTCAGTGTAAGACTAGATGTTCCAAGAGATTTTTCCCAGAAACAGGAATTCTGTGCATATAGCTGGTCTTCTTGAGTATCAGCTCTGAGCTACAACCGTTCACAAATCGTCATGTTTAATATTGTTACACTTCCTGTTATAGGTTACACAATTATGCAATACAGTAAGAAACTAATTAGCCCAACTGCACAAAATCCTGACATTGTACTGTGCAATTTAGAATACTTTGGTTTCCACAAAGCTTTGTGTATATGTGCTTTACTTGTTTCTCACTTAATACTTTTCTTTGTAGCAATGGTCACACTTGGAGATAATTTCAGGGTTACACTCACAGGAGATTTTATATTAAAGAATATATGCTTATACTTACCTGTAAAGATATTGATCCTGTCTCTTTGTTTTTACTAAGGAAACTAGAAATGGACAAGTTCAAATCAATGCTGCTGTTATCAGCCGTAGAACCAGTGCCTGAATCTGCATCATTTTCCTTCAAATTCTCCAAATCCAGTTGCTGTAAAGTCTCAGTATTGCCTTGATTATCTGTTTTAACCTTCTCATTTTCTTCATTGCTAATACTAATACTGGGGACTGGAGTGACTTCAGAGTCATCAGCTTGTTCACTGACAGCATCTTGAAGCTTATTCTTCATTATTTCATCAGAGGTAACTTCTGGATGTTCTTCATCTGCCTGGATGTTGTTTTCCTGCATATTCTCAGGTCCATGCTCTCCTGAATTTTGGTCCATACCAGTCAGTTTATCCACCAGTTTATCCACCACCAAAATGCGAATATCCTCAGGTTTGTTCTGTAATGCCTTCTGGTCTACGACATCTTTTCCAGAGTCTTTGATCTTTGTTTCCTCTGTGCTGTTTATATCACTGATATCTTCATTTTCACTTTCTGCCAGTTTCGTGTCTACTTCGATCACTTTATCTTGGCTTTCTGATAGAGTTTCTTCAGAGCTGATTATCTCATGGACCTGCTTAGCCTGACTTTCCACCGGCTTATCCTCCAGCTCAGGTATTTTATCCCCATCACTGATGGGTGTTTCAGAAACAGCACCTATCTCCTTAATGTTGTCAATTCCATGCTTTCTTAGTTCCTTTTCTTCATCAGACACTTTAACTGTAGCATGAGGCAGAGTTTCTGTAGTGGTGTCTATTACTGCCTCTTTCTGCGCTTCACCTTTGTCTTCCTTTTTCTCTGTATCTCTATTTTCTACAGGGACCTTTTCTTCCTCACCATCCAAGAGATCTGTTCTCTTCTCCTTCTCTGCTTTTTCACCAGTTTCCTTAGAAATGCCTTCTTCAGTTTCTAGCCTATTTTCAGTTGTAGGTACTACTTTCAGTTTATCATCTTCTGTCTGTTCATTTGCCATGGAATTTTCTTTCTCTATTTTTATGTTAGGTTCATTCTTTATTTCCACATCAAGTTCTTTAACTCCTTTCTGGGGTTCTGTATCCTCATGCATTTTTTCCAGGCTTTCTGTGTTCTTTTCTGCTGGCACCATTTTGCCTTGCTCATCTTCACCAGTTAGCACAGAACCATTCTGCACTTTCACATCACTAACGGAAGTATCGCATATGTTATCAGCTGTTTTACTAAATTTAATGTCCTCAGATTCATCTCCAGTTGTTTTGTCCTCAATGGCATTACTTTCTGTTTTCTCAGAGAGAGATTCCAGGACAGAGGCATTCTGTGAAAGTTTATCCTCTTCAGAGCTGGCAATACTAAGGTCGGAGGATGCACGCTTCTCTGCAGGTAACTGCTAAAAAATTAAAGCAAGAAAAACATTTAATGCTTTTGTAACTTAATCAAAGCAGTTTTATGAAGAATACCTGAACAGACATCAATACTGTATTCACACACAGTTATGTGAATTTGATAACCTCAGAGTTCTTCTCTTGGACTATCACAGAACAAATGCATGAACTGCAGACAGGCTCTGAACAGAAAGTTTCACCGTGATCAAGGGAAAGGGATCATGGTCATCAGCTACTCTTCAAGGGTCTTTTTCTTTTCACATTCCTTTTTTTTTTTATTGGTTCAGTTCCTCAACAGTCCCAGCTACAGCTGGATTTGAAAGACACAACTTTGTGCCAGCTGGGCAAGGAAGAAACTGTAGCTTTAGTTAGTGCAGCACTGATAAAATGCAATATTAAGACCTTCTTCTGCTTCACTTCTGCTTCTGCTAAAAATGCCTGAAAACTTTTCATCTGGTTTTAATCATGTTGAAACCCCATTAAAATGATGAAAACCTCCAGCAGATCTGATTAAGTGGCAGTACAGAACTAGAATAGAAACAGTTACCTCATTGCAGAAACTGTTGCTGCTAGAATAGGAATGATTGTTATCAGATTCCATAGAGACATCCAAAAGAATATAGTAATAAAGCATCATTTTAACCACAATTGCCCTTTCACTCTTCAAAGTGATTGTGATATCTGTGTATTTACTGTTAGAACCCTGTAATTTGCAGATCAGGCTTCTGATTTGCCATGGGGAACATCCTAGGTTAGCTGTTGCAGCAAGCACAGGTTTGATTGTGCATTTCCTACCTTAAGGATTTCCCAAGCATACAGAAAACAATTCCTTTTAAGTCAAAATAGCATTTAAAATATTTCTTCATGTAATTGTTCTAGAAGCTTAGTGTTGATCTCCCAGGAGTGTTTAAAACTACCCCAAGTTAATAATGTGAAGGCCTCTACCTCACACTTTCCTACAATGCTGCTTGTGAGATACTTGATTGCATCTCAGGGTGGACTTCAGTGTTCCTGGGATCGATGGCTTAGCAGCTCATCAGCAGAAGGAGGTGGTGGATGATCCACAGGAGGGGAGCTGGTGGGAATGCACATTTGGAGACTGCGGGGTGGACTGGGAATGCGGTAAGAAGGCCAAGGGATGTGAGAAGCGTGCTGATGGGCAAGGTGGGAATGGAGACTCTTGCTCCTGCTCAAGCACTTGGCTTCTCCAGCAGTGCAGGGAACAGCAGCTCTGGATGGCCCAGCACACAGCCTGGGCACTCTGCAACCTGCACCCCATCCCTGGACATCACAGCTTTCCCTCTGAGCAACCACACTCACGCTGTAAGATTCTTAAAGCATCTTTAGAACTACATTCATTATAAAATACGTGGTTTCTTCCTTTTCTTTGATAGCCATGCTGTAAAATCACAAACTTAGTTTACAGCATAATAGTCAAATACCTTTCTTAATATTTTAAACACTTTATGGAATACAAACACACATTTACTATTCACCCAGTCATTATGACTTAAAACCATTTACAAAAAAATCAGTATGCCATTTTTAAAATATCACATATACGTGTAAAAAAATGAAGATATTAGTCTTTATTAGCTATTATTTATTAGTAGTTTTTAAGGAGTTCAAACATGCTAATTTTGAAATTGCTGACTACCTGTTTTGTAATAAGGTTAGAGTATGTTTATGATGTTATTCCTAGAAGATTTGATGCCAAAGTTGGGCTACTACAACTGAAACTGAATTCTCAGTGGTAAATTGGCAACCGCATACTTAAAGTAAATTATAAACTAACCAGAGAATTTTCTGTTTCTTCTTCTTCATCCTCATCTTTACCATCTTCAACTTCTTCTGTAACTTCAGCCTTAGCTTCTGCAATCAATTCTCTTATTGGTTTATTTGAAGTAACAGTAACAAATGGATGCTTGTGAAAACAAAAAAAATAAGCAAAATATTAAGTGATTACTTCATAGCACACAGTGGGAAAATCATAACTTGAAAGAAATATAACTTCAGAGAAGTGTTACTTTGGTTCTCTTACATTTGAAGATTCACAATTAACATTAATCATAACTGTTCTAATGTGCTTTTTCTCCAGAAGTCTTAAAATCAAAACATTTGTATTCAAGTATACTTTATAAGTAGTCTAACAAACTTGCTAAAAATACAAATGACTGATTTATACTGACCTTTTTCACAATCCAAAGAATAGAAGTAGAAAGATTTTTAAAAAGGTTATTTTTCCTAGAATTAAGTTTCATTTCAGTTCCACAGTTAAGTTACTTCTTGACAAGCTTTATCTAGAAAATATTCTTTCTAGAAAAAAAATGGGCTTTGTCTTTACAGCTTTTCCTAACACAAACTAGAATTCTATCTTTTTCTTTAAGAGCAAACAGGTACCTGTTCCTCTCCTACTGCCTGAATCTTCTTTCTCTGCTTGTCCCTGCTGCTTAAATCTATTCACCATGTGCCAGATGGATTGTGGATAAAGCAAATGGGTGCTGACGTTAAACACAATCAAATGTACCTGGTCACATCTATTCCTGTTCAGCTGTTCTGCAGTGACAGCATTACAGAAGAGGGCTGAGCACTAAAGCTTTTAAAACACCTGTCAGCAACTGGCTACAGACGTAAACAACTCCTGCATCCATTTTAAGTATCAAAGTATAATTACTTACACAAAGTAATTAGTTTTATTACAGCAAAATACGTTAAACTAATTACCTGATCTGTGCTTGGTAACATTTAATCAAATTTTACCAAATAAGGATCAATTTTAAAAACAGATTGTGTGCAAACACCCAATTTGAAAATATTTAGCTACTAAAATCCCACTCTGCTTTTTAAAAATACAAAATATGCTTGCCTTTAAACAACAGTTCTGAACAATTAACTCTTACTACCTGTAGAAGTTGAGTTGCACTCCACCTTGCATCGACATTCTTTTCCAAACATTTCTTCAGAAAATCTTTAAAATCTGATGACCTACACAAACAAGCAAACAGGCAGTGGTTGTTCTTCTGTCTAAACATCAGACTAGCATATAAACCGAAATATTCTTTAGCTTCACATGATTCTACACTGCAACTCCAAGTCCTGCTATTGATTTAGGAAAACACAGAGAGTACAGGAATGCCAAGACCAATACAGCACACATACATTCTTTAAAATGTTTGTCCATCGATAGAAGAATTTACCTTTTGCTCTGGACTATTAATACGCCTCATCTGCTATATCACTTACTGAATCATGTGAAGATATTAAATTGACCAAATAGATAATGGCTTTAAAAAATACTTTTAGTATAAAAATGCTTTAGTTGCCTTTCACACAATCTTTTTTAGATGGCCTTCAGGTCTGTTACTACATTTGTAAAAAAGCTATTTCACATACATTTTAATGGAAAACCTGTAAAATACTTCTGTATAAAAGCTTCTATATAGAACTATGACAAAAAACCCCAGAGTTCCAATTGTGTGAGAATACATATATATGTATAAACACACATAAAACATATATAGGGTATGTATGTACCTGCCTTAATGCATAAAGCTACACCACAGAGGTCCACAGGGCTGTGCTCATCAAGTTTAGCAGACAACTTGGCATGCCTTGTACTCAAATTGGGGTGGAAAAGCTGTCAATAAAATACAAACCATTTTGAAGGCTGTGCCAATGTCGGCGGATCAGATTTTGCGATTTTCAGCAGCACTCGCATGGGATTTAATTCATGATGAGGTGGCTCTATTTGAGCCATTTCTATTAAAGTAATGCCAAGAGACCAGATATCAGCCTTGTAATCGTAAGGTCTGTCTTTAGAGGTCTCGCACATTACTACTTCTGGAGCCATCCTGCAAAGAGAGCAATGAAGTTCTGGATTAGATAATGCTTTTTAATCTGTTCTGAGAACAGTTCTAAACACAGACATTCACTGAAGCCTTTCCAGAAGCACATTCTACCAGCAGTATATTTACACAGTATTTATCAAGCTTGTAATATCAAATTAAAAGTAACGTTAAGATACTAGTTTATACTAAAAAGTCAGCAAAAGAGTGCACTTACCAATATGGTGTACCAATAAAAGAGTCTCTTCTTTGTATTGTTCTGGTGTTTTTAGCTGATACTCCAAAATCCGCTTAAAGCAAACAGTAAAATACTATTAACAGGGTGGATGAAAATATACTGTATTTTTTTTACTTTACAATTGTCTTCTAAAATGGTATATGTTCCAGAGCAAACATTCTGCAGTATTAAAACTTCAAAGTGAGATAAAAATATTTGTGTCCTGATAGCTGAGTGCCAAGGTTTTATAGCATTTATAATAAAAGATCTTGAATAAAACTTATTCTACATTTCTAAAAAAAAAAAAACCAAACCAAAATGCTACTGTTGGGCTGTGTGGGACAAAAGCAAAATATGTATTTACTGTAGGAAAAAGTGCATTAAATTATTTTAATTAAAAATTTATTTCTTTAGCCTATGAAGTCTGCATTCATCAAAGATGACATCAACTATCTCATTAATTCAACAACTCATTCAATTTTTAATTTCAGGACTCAAATTTTCATGAAGTTACAGCTTCCCTTCATCTTACAGGTTTCTTTCCACATGATTTTTCACTTTATAATAAATACCTGAAAGCTTGCATATGCACCTTTCATGTAATATCTACCCAAAAAACAACTTAATCTCTTTGCAATTACTTGTCTATAAAGCACTACATCTCTCACTTAAAAAAAAGGTGACATTTAAATAAATGTTATATGCTTATAACAGACGTAATTTTGTTAATGAAGATCTAGAGATTAGAGCAAAGGGACAAATAGCCATGTGATGCCATCTCTAATCTGTACAAAATTACTTCATAGGCTCAATACACTTGAGAAGTCTAATTTTGCTTTGTGAAAAAAAAAATCAGGACTAAAATCTATTGGTTCAAATGCAAAAAAACTGAAATTTTGAGGGACTACATGTATTGAAATAATAAAACTCATATCCATATAAAAATAAAATGCAATGAAAGAAATGTACCTGCCATTCACATACGTGTAAAACAAGGAATTACCCATTTCTTTGTATAACAGAATCCAAATACAAGTAGTTTAAAAGGAGTAAAATGCTTCTTCAAAGGATGCTGTACATTTTTCAAAACTAAATCAAGTCTTCTTTTAGAAATCTTAATTAGCAAACCTGAATGCATCACCAAATGCACGTGTGGAAGAAATCTCCCTGTGGCCTGAACTGTTAAGGAGTATCTTGACAGCCTGCAAGGTGCTGTGTACCAGCTAAGCTTGACAAAATCTTAAAATAGTTCCAAGTCTGTATGAGGAGAAGTGAGGTCGTGTGAGGAAATGAACTGAAACAAATTACTCTCTCTGACCATGAGACTCCTGCTATCATCTGTGGTTTCTTTTACAGCAGTGCCAAGAAACTAAGACAGTGGTTCTATTACATTTAAAAATCAGGCCTATGACCCCAAGTGCATCACTAAACGCTAAGGCTTCAAAGAAAAGCTACACCAGTAAAGTTACATGTATTCTGCAGACTAAAAGAAAGCCAGGTGCAAGGATTTTGAGTTCAAGGAACAATCTTGTACAAAAGGAATCCATGGAAAAGCACAATGACACTGAACTGATCAATACAGCAAAGCAGGTTCCTAAATATTCTCCGTTTCTCAACTGAGAAGATGCACTGTACCTTGCTGAGACTGTAATCAATACAAGTTAGGCAAGAGATATATTTCTGAATTTGGACATTCTTGTTTCCATTTAAAAGGAATGTCTGTATCAAGGCTGCAAATTTAGAGCCCCAGTTCCCTGTGGCAATATTCTCATTCTCCTTACCTTTGCCCTCTGTGCATCCAAAGAAATACAACTGATCACACACCATGCAGAGGAAAGGCTTTGAAACCTGAGCATGGGCAGGGATGTCATGGAACTATGCCATGGGTAGAGCCACTGTAAAGGCTGACAGCTTATACACATTCTCCCCTGAAACAAAGTGGATCCAGATAATTCCTGCCCTTTTCTGGCTGAATGAAGGGATGCTATTCACCACCAGCAGCCCTTTGTCAGTTCTGCATGGAGTAAAACGCATCAGACTAAAAATGTGGATGACTGCTTAAACTGAGATTAAAAAAAAAAAAATCAGAAATCAATAATAGTAATCTTGTATTAATTTTGTTCCAGACTGTTCTGTCTTAATTTCAGTGCAACAATTGAAAAAGTCACGGGAAAATTAAGCTGGGTAACTAAGATTATTACTTTTCTCCCAATAAAGGAAGAGAAAACAGTACAAGGTACTGCATTTTGGTGATTGTGAATAATGTTTCTTTTCCACACTAACAACTTCAAAGGCAAGTTCTGATGTTATCACAGTAAAGCTAAGTATAATCACAAACTTTATACTAAGAAACAGTAAGACCTATGACAACTTCTCATGGTGATTTTGAAGTATGAAAGATGTGACAAGTATGGTCAGGATATTTGCTCGAGCTTTTTTTTTTTTTTTCCTTGATAGTACCAAACCATTTGCTTCTGAAAAACCTCTCATTGTTAGATTGGTATTTCAGGAGGTAAATATTGAATTCTGACAAACTACAGCCTAAGGAAAATACAATTAAAACACCATGCCAAGTTCCAGGACAGAGTTTTATTTGCAACATGCTTACCTAGTTTAATGTCTCCATCTAATGTGAAAAGAATATTGCCAGCTTTTAGATCTCTGTGGATGATCTTATTCTCATGCAAGTAGTTCAGTGCTTCCAGTGTCTGCCTGCACACCACTTTGATCTGTGGCTCTGTTAACGGCCTTTCAAGCTCTACAAGAGAGAGACAGAAATAATCACAACATTTTTGCATTTTATGTTATGTGTTCATAGGAAACGCTATAGTAATATATGGGAACACTAATTAATCTGACAGATTCTAAGCATCACGTCAGAAAAAAATTTCTATCTTAGAATATTTCCTCCTTCCAGTAAAGATCTCATTCCTTGAACCCAACCCCCTCCTCATTATGAATTATGTATACCTACATATCTGAACTGTGAAAAAGCTACATAGTTTAGAGACTGGTTCTTTTGTGCAGTACATAGAGATGCTAAAGACCAGATCTTTTACTTACTGGTATTAGCATTCACCTAATTTGAGGAATAAGCAGAGAAAAATCCCTAACTTTAATGCAGATGCAATATAAAGAATTATCACAATGTAATTTGGAAGGTGGCAGTGGAAGAAGAAGAATGAGATCCTGAAAAGGGCTTATACAGATTATGTTATGACAGCAGAGACCTGCATAAGCTTTAAAAATGAAAGATACAGGTGTAAATACTAATTTTTAAGCCCCAACATTCAAAACATATAGCATACCAATTACATAAATATTTGCATATCAAAACAATACACATATGATACAAGTCTTACAGTATATATTATCATTTTAAGGTATTAGGATTATAAATTGAAACAACTTACTTACCCAACATTACTGCATCTACTGCTCCTCCTGCACAAAATTCAATCAGGATCTGTATACAAACAAAACAAAACCAACCAAACAAAAAAACACCAAAAACAGAAATTAGAAATTAAATAGTTCCACTGAACTGAATCATTGATTAAGGGAGCATTATTGGGAGATCAGAGTTCCAGACTATTTGGCCTCAACAGATTATTTTACTAAACTGCAAAATATTGGTACTGTTACCCAGCTAAAAGTAGGGCTGTGCTGCTCGACCAAATTATTTGAAAAATGCCTCAAGACCCTCAGATAAAAGTCTTAATCCAAGTATAAAATAGCATAATAAAACTTATAAAACATAATGACACAGTCAGTTTAAACCTACTCCTTGTAATGTGATTTACATAATCCCTGCAAACTCATTTCTCGGTTATTAAGCTCTACTTCTATACTATAATCTCTCTGACTGAAAAGTCCAAGAGCTAAATTATTTTCCAGTAGCTGATGCTATCTCCTATATTGTTTCAGATGAGATGAAAATATGGAAAAACACTCTTAAAAGCTACAGAAAATTACTAAATTCAGATGTTTACATTAATTTTCCTTCATTTTCATTCATGCCTACAATACATCAAGGCCTTTATCCCAGAATGTAATAATACTAGAACAAGTCCATCTCCAGTTCTGAGTTTCCATTTGAAACAAAAATATAGTGCAATTATTTTTGAGCACTAACTATGCTGATACGAAGGACAGAAAGAATATACACAAAGGAGAAAGAGGGGAGACAAAGGAAATGAGGAGAGCAAGAAAGAGGAAATGTCATCCAAGACTGATACTCCACTCTTCCTCATGTGTTTGTTTTAATTTGAACCTTAAACATGAAAGTATAATTTTCCATCTGACAGCTAATAAGTATTTCTTGTCAGAATCTCAACAGTCAATATTCTTGGAAATAGTATCTTTTTTTTTTTTCTGTATTTTTAAAATCGGAGTATAATTGCCCATAAAAGAGGAAACCTCAAAGTATACCTTGTACCACAACACTTACATATACAGCACTTATGTCACATATAGTTCAAATTATTATTGCAATTAATCCTCACAACAATAGTACCAACAAATGTATTATATAATGCAACTCTTTGTAAATCCTGTAAACATTATTCCATTTACATGTTTCTGTGTGCCAAGTAGTTAAGTGTGGGATATTGTACATAAAGAAATTATTTCTCTAAAATTTGTAGTTTGGTCTGACAAAGGTCTCTTTGCTCGAGAAATCATGTTTCCAAACTTGGAAAGCAAAAGTGTATTTAATGTCCAACTATCCTTCTTCTCTTTTTTCCCCCCACCAAATTCTGTTTATTTACCACATCGTTATCCTCATGGCTTTCAAGCCCCTGCATTTCACTGGAACTATGTAGCTACAATTTTATTTTCAGAGTATATACTTCTATCTTTATTCTGCCAGTGAAGCCTGCCCACACAGTTTCATATTGTGCCTCTATGTATACTTGCTTTCATGCTGACCTTTTTTTGTTTTCAGTATTCCACTGTTTTATATAATAATTTACTCTGCACTGAGATCACCAAGTTTTGAGCTTAGCAAAATAAATGTGCATCAGGAAACATGGTACTACACTTCCACCATTTGCTCAAAGGATAAAGCTTATTTGTAAGACTCCAAGGAAATTTTCTTTTACTTGTTTTAGGTATCTTTTTGAAGTATAAACTCTTTTAAAAAACAAACCAACCATGTATTCGTTGTACCATTCCAAAAGCATCTATAAATATTGTACTGGATGACCTAAAAGTACAAACTGTATTGTCACAGCTAAAGCTATCCAAGCAGACACACAGGATGTAGCACAGCAGGGACGTGCAGTCCCATGTACGCTCACTGCACATCAAGGTACAAATACCCAGGGTTTAAGTAAATTAATTATGGTTCAAGTTCTGGTAAACTGTCCTTCCTGGGAGTGCCAATAAACTCACAGGCATCTAAAGTACATACTTCACAGGCTGACTTTTTCAGCACATTATTTATTTTTCAGGTGTGGTTCTGAATCTCACTCTAAATTGTGCTAATGTAATTAAAATCTGAGTCCTGCTGTTACAAATAAGCACCAGCTGAGAACTCTCTCAATAAACCAAAATGAACTGCTAATTTCCACCTTTTAGATTCAAACCCCTGACCAAATGACTCAGTGTAGCACAATTCTACAGTGACAATTTCCTAAGTCATACTCATAATTTACAAATTAGTTTTGAAACTGAGTAGTTATCCCAACGTGACAACCCAGAATAAATCTGACTGACAAATGATATTTTGATAAAGTGTAATTTCAATAACCTTTTGAAATAAGCAAAAAAATTTAAAAAATGAAAAATACCTACCCACAGATTGTTTTCATAGTAGAAAGCATCTAGGAGCTTGACAATATTAGGATGATCACAGGATGCTAAAATATCAATCTCCACCATATAATCTTCAAGTTCTTCTTCTGATTTAGTATCTATCACCTTTGCAGCAGCCAGAACTTTGGTTTCTTTGTTCTGAGCCTGTAAAAGAAGTCACAGGAAACATATACATGAATTTCACCAGACAATTAGCACCAGCAAAAAAACCCCACAAATAAACCAACTCTCTTGACAGTTCTGTACAATTTTCCTGCCTCTAGTTTCCTCCTCTACAAAAAGAGAACACCTGCATATTAAAGAGAAGATAAAATCTAGTAGAAAAAGGGTTTAATAACTTTTCTCAAGGTCAAGAAACAACGAAAGACAAGAATGTAAAAATACTTAATTCTCATCACATTCTTTAAACCATCATCATGCAGTCAATAGCTCAGGATAATTGCTGCCTTACTAAGATGAAGTTTTGTGCTGCTCCTCAAACACCATCCATTAACGCGTGGCAAGGAGTACGAAGGAGCCTCTACCGTCTGTTTCTGCCCTTCTGACTCTTCCCACCTTGTGGCAGCACCGCTGTTCCCAAAGCCAGACAGAGAACTAGATCCTCCCCCAGGAACCAGCAGGTTGCTCCTCTTCAGCCAGGGGCTGTGTGCAAGCACCCGGCTTAAAGAGCTGCCAAGCCATCATTACTTTGTCTGGGCATTTTGCTCCCTTTGCTTCAGCAGCCTGGGAGGACTCCCAGAGATGGGACTCATGGAAGGTGGGGCTCTGGAAATGCTGCCAGCCTCTATTACTTCTCACCCGCAGACCAGGGACCTGGTGCTGCTGCAGTGATAGAGACAACTACAGAACACGTAAAACAAGCAAAGGGAAAACAAGACTTGAAGTACCCAAGGAAAAGGAAAGGCATTTCTGCTATGCATTTAAATATTCTTTGGCTTTTTTTGAAACATAAGAAATTACAGACAATTCCGGTGACTTATTTAAATAGCAAAGCATTTCAGAAACAAGGAAATACTACTTATTAACAGAATACTGCTGAAACCTAATCACAAAAAATTATATACACTCTCTAATAATTCTCTTGTAAGTTATGTTTGAAGGAATGCTCAATTTCAAGCTGCAGCAAGCTTTAAACAAGAAGGTGCATTTTTCTCAAGCCATCATAAAAACACTATTTTGTCAAGTAGTGACATTTCCAGTGGCTACCTCTGAAAAAAGGAAGTGCAGGACTGAAGTCTAATTCACCCATTGTATGTGGAGACCATGAAGCAAAGTCCTACATTTACTCCACTGAATTTTTGACATTCAGATGAAATAAATGGCAAGGAGGGACACAGGCTCTCTCCAAAGCAGCAAAAGACAACCACCTGCAGGGGCAATTCCAACTTTTGATGTGAAGCATCACAAGGTGGTTCATCCTGTCTCTCTGCTGGTGTGGATTGTGCATGGCCTCAAACCTATTTGGGATGATCCCAGGACAGGACACAGCAAAAATCCCAAAACCTGAGCTTTGTCGCCTAATGACTTTATAGCAGTATCAGACAAAAGCTGGTATCAGACAGCAAGTAAGAATTCTTAAGAATAATTTTGAAGGTCTAAATATTATTACTTGGCCAGCTATAAATAATTCTCTCAATGTGGCAAAAGATAATAAAATTTTTAAAGATAAACATTTATATTAACATTCAGTAAAACAGCAGTAACAGCAAAACACACTTAAAAAGCATAGTCCCAGCTGATTCATCTCATGTTGAGGGTAAAGGTTTTCCATTATATTTCTTTTTATCTCAATATTCTTTCCAAAACAAAAAACAACCAAATCTTCCCAACCTCAATATTTGCCCTCCCATGTTTAACAACAAAGATAAGGAATCTGTATAACATCATTTGAAAACCAACTACTGAGAAGTTTTCCAACACACATTCTAATAATAAAAGGGAAAAGGTCTGCTTAGTAACGCAAACAACATTTGTTTTGGTTCCATGCTTTGTAGCAAGAATGAAAGACCAACCTTCCTATTCTAGAGCTGCACGGTAAATTAAACACGAAAAGTGAAACAGATGTCTGACCACAACTGAATTAGACTTGGTAGCTTTACATGTGCAGAAAAATGGTTTTTAAAGCACCTTTCTAAAGAACTCAAATTTTAACTGTAAATGTACTTTTTTCAAACATGCATGGCCACACACTCTTCATTGCACCCTAAAGGATACTTAAAAAAATAAAGCTGAAATTCATTTTTAGATGAATTTGCTTGCAAACTATATAATGGCAATAACATTTTGTTTAAATAAAACCATCTACATCAGGTAACAGATGTTACTGCTTTCAGATTCAGTTTTACCTCTGAGCAAGGAAGGCATTGCTAAGTTAGTGTGAATGATTACGTGCTTGGGAGTTTGCTGTGTTTACAGCATATATTGTTTTTTTCTACTGACAGAACACTTTGTATTTTGATTTTTCCCAGATCCTTTTGCTTGAAGTTAACTAGAAATCTGCTTTGAGTAAGTTTCTATGATTTCCTCCTTTTGGCAGCTCTAATAAAACACCTCATTACAAGCAATGAATTGTTATACAGACAGTGTGATTATCTTTACGAGCATCTTAACAATTATAAACAAAACAAATGTTTGCCTTTGTTCTGACTTAAAATAGTAAAATTTTGTAGGTCTAGATCCAGACTTGTTTTTCCAGTTCTTAAAAGAAAAAAGCTTTAGAATTAGCATATTTCCACTGGCTATTTCTGAGGACTGATGAAACATTTTAAGTATACATCAAGTTATACCTGAAAAAAGATTATATCTTTTAAAGTTCTTTTTGACTAAGGCATTAGTCATCTCCACCCCACAATGCACTCTATAAAAAATACCCATCTATTTAACTTACTGTAAGAAACGTGCTCTTTTGAACTGTGTAGGAAAGGATTTTACTGTTCATGCATAAGATTTATGAATCACTGTACTGTAAAAAGAAAAAAACTTCTTTGGATTAGGAGGAACAAAAAGCACTTGCAACTTTGTGTGGGCATGTTTGTTTTTTCTAAACTTTGGCTGAAGTCTTTCTTCTTCACCATAACGTTCTCCAAAGGTCAGAGCTGGAGCAAAAATGATTGTGTAGACACAGTCTTGATTTGCACATGGAAATTCTGCATTTGGGTACACCAACATTTAAAGTCACCCTGCCATTTATGTTACACGACATATTTTGAAAGGGCAGAACTTCTGAGTAGCTGTAGCCCAGCAGTTTCTTCCTATATTTTAGCTCTCAATTACCAATTCAATTTATTCCAAATACTCTGCTTAAATACACTTGATTCTGCTATGATTAAGTGACTTAAACCTCAGTCCTATGCTATGAAATCCCAACTGGCATTTTCAATGGTTATGTGGAGACAAGAAAGAAAGGGGTAGAAGGATTCATTAACTAAATTTGATCTTTTCAAAAGATACATACATAATAGAAGAAAACCGAATTGGAATAACTCATTCCCTCAAGATGTGACTAATGCAAGATGACATGGATATTATTAACTACTACATGCAACGACACACAAATATTGCAATCCTTTCAGTAAAACTCCTATTTGGATTTTGTACTGAAGGTTACTACAGCAAACATTTTAACTTAAGGAGAGAGAATGCACAAAGAAATAACAAGCTGTATGTTACAGCATGGTTCTTGCAATGGATGGCACAGTCTCGTCAGGTGTCAACACACAGAAAAACACACTTAATTCTAAATTAAAGTACTTTGATAAAGATGGATTGCAGGCCTGTATAGAAAAAATTATCTCAAAAACTGCAAATTAATTTGTCTGAACCTACATCCCTTACCCTAGAGTGGCAACGTACATCTAATGCACAAAATTGTTGTACAAATCTGAAAACGTCTCAAGAAAGAAGAACAACCATTCCACACAAAACCAGGACCTACAAGTATGTGAAATTAATGACTCCTCCCTAACAATGCTGGATTTTTGCACAGTATCATATAACTAAATGTAAATTCTAGAGGCAGAAGCTTTGTGAAGAGACTGACAGCAGAATATTAAAAGGCAGGTTTACTATCTGGGCACTAGGCCAAGAAGTTGCATATTCCCAGCCCTGGACAGCAGGGAGAGCAGAGCCACTGTTCCAGAGTAATAGGATTACAGCTCAGAGATAACACATAGCCTTTCATCTTCTGATGACCAATATGAAGTTTCAGCCTTGGTTGTGAGGAGCTGTTTCAGTTTCCTATCACCAGTGAACGCTTCCTTCCCAACTGTGCATCTCCTCTGCAATGCTGCTTTAAAAATTAAACAATATTTACAAATGAAAAAAGTTTAGTACATCCTTTGCCTCTTGTTCAGCCAGCCAGGAACAAAGCTGAGGTACGAGATAGAAAATTGTTCATCACCTTTCCTCCTGATGCCTGATCTCTTGTGAGATATTACATAACCCCACTGCGTGTTTTGCAGGCAGCAAAACAAATCAATTAAGAAGCTTTTCCTTTCTGACTCATTCTTCTCAACAAAACCATATAGTCATAATCATGGATCATCGAAGTTGTCAAAAGGGGAAAAAGACGCACATCCCTATTCAGCAAAAGATGTTTTTCTCACATAAAAAGCTCCACTCTTCTGTAAACTTGGGGTTGTCAGCTCTAGCTCCATGTAAGTTTTCTGATGGTGCCTGGGTAATCAGTACTGAAAAGCTGGCCTTGTACAACACAAAGACAGGAGCTGTTTCTCTGAGCTATGGCAAAGCAGAGATTTCAGTCTTTCTTAAAACATATGAATTAAGGAAAAAAAATTGCTCTCATTTTAAATTTTAGCAGCTTTATCAAATAAAACTATAAGTAGTGTGGCCTAGTGGAACAACTACAGTGGGCTTTGTTTTGTATGAGTTTCCTATACCATATTTAACATTCTCCTGTACATTTTGAAACTAAAAAAATCCTGCATGATTGACCAGTATCAAGTGTTCAAACTTATTTTCAAAAACATGGAAAGGTGTTTTTTAGCAGCGAATTTTAGGGAAGTCTACCTTAGTCAGATAAAGGGAAACATTAATTCTAACACTAAATGTTTAAAAATGTAATTAAAAGTATCAGTTTGAATTCAAGAGCAAATAGCTACTCTTGCAATATTAAACCACAATTTTAACAAGAAATCACAAGTTCAGCCAATGAATAAGACAGCGATCCACAGATTTTTGGAAACTGAAATGAGCCAGTCATTTCAAAGAAGTTATTTTGCAACAGTCATCACTGCACAATGTTTGAAATAGCAGTAGTAATAAATTTTTTTAAAAAGGAGATAATTTCAGCTTTTCATTTAATTATAGATATGGTTGGCCCAAAGAATTAAAAACCAGTTAACTTCAGTTATGCCTGCTGAAACTTGTTGAAATAACTGTTACAGAAGATCTATCCAAAAGATAATGAAAGGACAGTATCTCTCAAAGAAGATGATACACCCTTGAACCACAGCTGATCAACCAAACATTTTCCCAGCCTGCACAAAGTATCACAGCTACCCTACTATGCAGTTTTTTCTACTTAAAAAGAAGTTAATTAAATTCAGTTTCCCAGTTTAATGCCGGGGGAAAAAAAAAAAAACAAACCAAACAAAACTGAAATAGAAATACAGATAAAAGTGCCTCTATTTCCTACAAGCAAATGCTATTCCTAAGAAAGTGGAGGCCAGGGTTCAACCCCGACTGCTGAAGCATCTTTATGATCCTGTGGTCTGGTGCTGCCTTTGTGGCTATGCTCATTTGGAAGCTGTTTCCATGACAACATCACTCTTTTAACATTATCCTTGTACTTCGTACTTACTGTGGTTCTTCTGCTTCCTCCACAGTTGGTTTGTGAGGATTCCACAAGTTATTTTTGGGAGTGGTATGAAGTATAATTTTCATGTTTAACCTCATGTTTCCCACTAAGTATTCTCATTAATTCTGTGGTATTTTGTGTACTAGCTAAGCACAGGTCCCATCCTGACTGCACATGCTTTGTGCCACTGAAATTACAAGGAATATTTATATTCATCTTTGAAAAGTACATGGGCTGAACTGGCAAATATGTGCAAAATAACTGAAACAATTCTTTAAACTTAACAGAGTTAAGATCTCAGATTTCAGCATAATTCTTATTTAAGCAAATACATTTAAAACACAGAATGAAAAACAAGAAAAAAATTGCTAAATACTGGCAAGAAGAAAACAGCTATGCTGTTCTATAATAACACATCTTATTTTCCCTTCTCTTGCTGCATGATGGCTTTCATAAAAGCAACAGGGAAAACCAGCTGACAATATTGGGAAAACATTTGTGACTACAGCATTAGGTGGTGTCAGAGGTGTAAGTGCAAAGGAGTGGTATTTTTCCCCTAAATTCAGTTATAATAACTGTACAACCTACTTGCTTAAGCAGCATTAAAACACACAATACTGCATTACAATCAACTCCTAAACTTGAGAAGGGGGAAGTGTGACAAATTGAGATTTATCCCTCCAGTGCTAAGCTGCTTTGCCAGTATCTTTCCCCTGCAGAGGACACTAACAGTTGCTGGCAGAGGTTCTCCGTTTTATCCAGCAGCAGACAATGTCAGCCCCAAACTAACTTAAAACTTCCCAGGAAAGACAGCAACACAGTGGATCTTCATACTGGATTACAAACATCCTACAGTTATTTATTTGGTTTCATGTTATTAGAAAAAAAAACAACCCATAATGCTTAATGCTTCCTAACTTTAGTGACTACAGCTTAAAATTCAGTCTATAAACACACCTTTATTCCAAATAACCTAATTAAGAATGCTTCCAAGAAACAACGTTATCAAGAAATAATTTCTAATCAAGCCATCATTACTAACTTTAGCTGTTCACTAGAATTAAGACAAACAACAAGTCAGAGTTTAAGCTGTGTACGGACTGTTGTTTTATCAGAAAATTCTCCCAATGCCAGGTTGAGAATTTGATTATTTGCTTTTCGTAATTTTATGATTTGTCTGAACACAGGATTTAGGAAACCTCCGATTCCTTCAACTGAGGATTCTGTTATAATCTTGCTTCTAATCATTTAACATCTGTAACAAGCTTTAGTTCACTGGAGCTCAGAGCCAGCGTTACTCCTGATAACCCCTCTTGCCAGGGAGACATTTGGAGCTGTTAAAGCTCACTCTGGAGCCTTCTGCAGACAGAGACACCACTGAGTCTTTTGGCTTCATGTAGCACAAAGTCATTTTGTTTACTCGCAGTTTGATACTTGTACATCTGTGGATGTACACTACTCTGCAATCTAGCACACTCCTTTGTTCTTTTTCTTTTTTTTTAAATAGAGTGACTTGGTCAAACCACAGTTCCTCAGAGTTAAGTTACAAAACAAAACTGAGATCTGCTTTGCCCAGAGCTTTTTAGCCTGATCAGATGCAAGATGGCTACAGCTGTTTCCTGACCCAGCACAGCCATTCATTATGGCAAAACAAGAAAAAAACCAGTGCATCTGACTTGAGTGTGGAAAATTCTGTCCTTCCTAACTGGATATGAACAAGACAACAAAATAATAAATAAAGAAAAATGACAATTTCTTTGGACTTTAAGAACCCTTCAACAAAGGCCTTCTGACATGTTACTAGGGAAACTACATAACCATAGAAATGCAATGTGGCATAGTCATTAAGTTAAAAAAACTTGCTGTCAAAAAAGTAAAGAATATTATTAAAAACTCTACATTTCATATAGCAGAAGAAAGGCATTAAAAGACCTGCACTAAGACAATTTATTTTATGTATTTATTGCAGAAGATGATGGCCAATAACAGATGTAACTTAACTGTCATTTAAAGTGTAAACATCTTACTAGCTCAAATATATAAGCAATTTGAGAAAAGGTTCTGTATAATTTGATACTGCAATGTGAGCCATATTCAAATCTCACAATAAACACAGCTAAATAGCCAGAAGAGAAAGATTAAATTAAACAAGATGAAGTGTCATCACCCCTTTTCATTCTTTGTCCTCCTAAAATGAACGACAAATGCAGTATACTTCATATATTTTAAGGCAAAAATATAAGCTCTATAGGCAGTTTAAGATTCAGTGTTTTACAAAGAGATACAGTTGTAGCAGAGGGAAAGGAAATGTGACTACATCAATACCACACAAACTAGCAACAGCTCTTGCAAAACTATCAAAGCATATATTCTCTTGCTTCATGCATACTCTAGTCTGTTGAAATGCAACTTCCTCTATTTCTGAAGGAGTAAAAGAAAGAAGTAGAGTAGCTTTAGAAAGTTTTAACTAAAAAAGTTGTACATCATCCCTCACTTTTAAGTAAAATTGTTACAGAAACTTATTCATATTCTATTCATAGTATTAATATATTTTTGAAAATAAAATTTAGAATTCTAGAGGGGAGTCATTGGTTCCTTACATTCACATCTCTAAGGCAATCTAACAGAAACCAACTGCAAAGACAGCAACAACAAAGAAATCAATAGAGTTAAGCTGGTGTCATTCAGTGCTCTGTAACATAAACAAGTTTTTTTCAAGTCAGTCCTACCAAAATAAACTTTATTAATTATAAAATTCCCTCTGCTGGTATATGCTTTTTAATGCTTGTACAGCCTATGACTTGCAAGTAGTTTCTCTTGCGTTGTTAATCCTGACCCTAAAGTTACACAGCACCTCACAAGCACAAAGTGAAATTTCAAAAGGTGCCTCACACAGTTTAGATGAGCTGGCTACCTTTGTGCTGCAAGTGTGAGATCTCAAGAGATGAGAAAGAGCCATCTCAATAAACATTTGGTATTCCTTGACAACTGGCTATTCAAGTACCACCAAAATAGCATCCTGGGTTCTGTAAATGAACTTCATTCATATTCAGCACAGTAGTGGAATATGCTGCTTCTGATGCTGCCTTTCAGATTAACTGTTTGGTTTGTTGGGGTTTTTTTAATTGTTGAATTTAAACAACTAACCAATTATGAAAATTGACTACTCCAACAAACTATATGAATGCAAATCCTATTACTTATCAGCAGATTTCAAAGGAAATTTTAATTTAGAAGCATGCTGCTGACTATATTTTTGAAATTCTCATGTTCTATGCACTTGCTGTTTGACATTTTACTGATTAGTGTAATTTGTTCAGAATTTACCTAGAATGCTACTGATAAATACAAATGGCCCTGGGAATACTTGCATTACGTGATAAAATTATTTTAAAAAAATCCATATAAACAAATCAAGACAAAATTCTACAACTCTTTGCAAAGCTCAATGCACAAAATACGCAAAAGAAAACCAACTGCTTTACTCAGACACTTGCAACTAACAAACTTTTATTGATACAAAGTTTTCACCTAACGTTGGAACTTTGTTCTTCTCTGACAGAACTGTTGAGAGCCATGGTAACATTAAACAGTTAAACACACAAGATGTTCAGGAGGGAGCACTGTTCTTGCCTCCTAACAGGGTGGCAGTGTTACTTTTAATGGAGTTGTGGAAGCTTTATTTTGCCCATGTCCCCAAGGTGTGCTGTTGCACGGCTCTTAGGAGGAGGTCCTGTTAAGGGAAAACTACTTCATCTCTTTATTCTTCTTCTCCCTCTCTCTCATGTTTATTTTTTAGATTTATTATTAGGATGAAAGCTTTTTGAAGCGGAGGACTATCTTTTGTTGTATATTTGTACAGTGAGAGGGAATGAAGAATTCCATTCCTTTTGGAAAATTATCAAAGCCACTTCTTGCTTCAAAACACCCTACTCACGCTGAAATTCAATTCAGTTTCTGTACTTTCCTCATACAAGGTAGATTTAGTGCCAAATAAGAAGTATTATAAAATTTTCCATCTTTTCTAGCAGTTACTGAGCACACCTAAAATAGAAAAGAGAATCACCACCTGAACTAAAACTGGGATCATAGGCTTATAGTTAATTTGCTGTTAAAGACATGCCTACATAACAAAATTCACCTAGCATGGATATCAGTGGTGCTAAGGGATAGAACCACTGGCTGATAAAAACACCACCAGCATTTACCACAAGTACCTTTTTATCAGTAGTTGCTAACAGCAAATGATTCCTACAACAGGAGCGAGTCTGGGTTTTTTGTTCTGACAAACAGCATTCATCTGACACACCGCAACAACTTCAGAATATTGATATGCTACTCTTTTACAGCTATTGAAGCCAATGCTGACACTGTCCTGTCTATTTTCCCTTACATTAGCAGTGTCACTTGTCTGGCCCTCTCGTGAGCTGGTCTGGGCAGCCAAGAAGATTACATGGACAATCAGCTTTTGCGTGGCTTAGTTCCTTGAACCAGATCAACACGGGGTTGGCAAGCACCAGGCCCGTCACAAGGAAGGATGTGGGAAGGCGAATACACTGCCAGAACCCTGCCTGCATCAACCTGCATCATCGGAAACTGTCGTGGAAAAGAGTCATGGTAAGACCCTGACACTTATCATTTGAGTGTCACTTCTGTACTTACTAAAACACATGACTTTGGACAGCAGTGCATTGTTAACTGTTTCACTTAGTAAATATCACATTTCCACACTGTTTTAGTGCTTTTCAGGGATTCAAAAGAATCTTCTTTATATTGCACTGGCTCAAAAGTGAGGTCCTATGTCAGGCCACTAAAAGCCACAAATTTACAACAGCACAAATAAACACTGAAAAAGACACCACAAATAGTAGAGGAAACAAATCTGTACATGAGCTCATTTTTATATTTCACTTCTAAGTGCTAAGGGCAGTGTGTGGGTTTTTTGTTTGTATTTATTCAAATGTAACATGCAAAATCAACAGCTGACTTACTGGGTTCTTAAGCTGGCTAGAATAGGTATGTTTGCTACCAAGAGACAGTTTGAAATTCTTGCTACAGCCAAGAGCAAAGGAGACATTTTCAGGTATCCCAGGTATCCCTGTCAGTAGGAAACATTTGACATTATTGTTTAAATGGTGATTTTTAACCTTTCATGCTTCCCACCCCAGAGATGAAAAATAGCAGACAGGTTACTTATAAACTTGGTTAGTACATCTCCACTAATAGCAAAAACTAGTTGGAAGAGGTGAAAGAGTAAAAAAGCTTGGCTTAACTCTAAGAGTATCCATTTCTCCACATTACTGGGATGATTTGAGTTTGTTTTGGGGATAATTCCTGTTCAAACTCTTCTGACCACATTTCCCCATGATGACCACAGCTTATGGTGTGCTGTAGCTCCATAGACCTGTGCTTCTGACCCTTGACTATCCAGCAATAAAAACCAGAACTGTTTGCCTGGACGGTGAACTGAAAGACTTGTGGCAGCCACAGAAGTTAAGCAAGTAAGAGAATGAGAAGGACAATTAAAATTATTAAAGGGTCAAGCAGCTGTCTTATAAAAAGCAGACTAAAAAGGTTGGGCCTCTTCAATTCAAACAGGAAAAGCTGAAGGTGGGGCAGGAACATGACTGAACTTTACAAAATAAAAAAAGGCAGCATATGAATTGAATAAATCCTGATTGAGACAATGGCAACATTCTAATTTTTGCTGAGGTACTCAATTAACATTTCTCCATTAAGGTTTTGCTGCCTTTTGATTACAAAAGTATTAATTCTTTTCCTGGTAAAATACTGTTTAGAAATACAGTGAAAAATTTTCTTCTATAATGCAAAATCTAGATGTGTTAGAGAAAAGCTTTGTTTTTACAGCATAAATCTGTTTCAAGAGAACCATTACCTATAAGATAAAGAAAGAATAAAATCCTGTGCAAAATGTCTTTCCAAGTTATTACAGTATCATTGACAAAGTTACAGTAACTTTCCTAAGAATACTTTCTGAATCATAGCTATGACTAAACATTTCTAGAGACAAAACCCAGTTCCTTAAAGTCCTCCTTAAACAAGAAAGTCGCAGATCTAAAATGCCATTCAAAGAGATATGAAGAAAGCAAAGAGACAGTCTTCTCCTAACTCATTACCAAGTTAGAAGGATTAAAACCCAATTCTGCCTTAGGATGGGGATTCACCATTGCTTCCATACCAAGTAAACTAATTGTGATCTATGCACAATTTCAGTTCTGGGGTAATAGTTCCCCCTCAAAAAAACTTCACTTTCTGTTCACCCACTCATTTTTAATAATTGCAGTAATGCAACTTCAGAAAAATTATTCCTGAAAATAATAAAGTTTCTTTATTCATGATGGCATCCTTCATTTTCAAATTTTCTGAAACAACGACTAATTTTCAAGATGGACACTTGAAGGTAACAGTCAGTTCTCCACAGTAAGGAGAGATTTAGCAAATTTTAAAGACTAACCAATAAACTGATTTGACTATTGCAGTACGATCTTACTTTTCCACTTCTTCATGTTCTTCTCCACAGAAAATTAGGTAAAATTTAAAAATCATACCATAGAATAGCATGCCTCAGGTAGTCAGAATATTCTTAAACCTACATTTTGTGTGAAACTTGATTCAAGCCTGAATCGAGGTTTGAGCAATTTCTTGCTCTACACTATAGGTAATTACCTAATTAGAAAATGGCTAAAAAATATAAACATGGCAAGGTAGAGGGGAAATATTTTGTGTCTCTCTCTTAGCTTCCAAATCACCATTCATGCTTAGCTGCCTTACATTAACCTCTCTATATACACACATGCAATCCTACAAAATACTGAAAAATCCAGTCTTAATCCAAAATAGTAAAAAAAAACCAAACCAATGACAAATCTGTAACTTTAATATTGTAACTTCCTTTTACATACATTGAGAAGTCCTTCAAGAAAGGAATATATTCACTATATCCTCCTAAAACCAAATATGGTAGTTTAAGCAGGTGAATTAAATATTAAAAGAATCTTACATTACCGTTTTATTGCAATTTTTTTTTCCTTTAGGTAAATCTTCTGCTGCATATACTTCAGTTGCTTTATATCATGAATGTAGAGCTTATTCAACAGAAAATCTGAAATGCCAGTGGAAAATTAACATTTACAGTAAAGCCTTCATTTTTCATTGAAGTATGAATACCATTACAAAGTGGTTTGAGATAGCCTACTAGCTTTTATTGAACATTACTTAGACAATTTTTATTGCCTGACATCCTTCAAACATATTCTACAAGTACTGGGTCTTCCTTCTCTCTAAAAAAATTCCTTCCCATTTGTGAGTGGAGAAACTATGTTTCCACAGGACATATTTGAGATATATCTGAGACCTAAAATTTCTTTCAAGCATTCCATACTGTGATCATGTTATAAAATCCTTAAAAATTAATTAGAGGGTGTATTTTATATGCTTTTGAAGAAAAATCATAAAACATCACTCTTTCTTTACTCTGCTGTTAATTCAATCTGCTTTCTGTGCTATTAATTCAGTCTGCTTTGTTTTCTAACTGCAAATTTCATGACTTTTCCATCACTAAACATGGAAAACTGGAACAATCCAAACAGTATCAAAAGAAAAGATAGCACAAGCATTGTGTTTGAGTAATTTGGCAGCTACTGTAACATAAGACAATAGGCAAAAGAGGTGAGACACTATGAATTTGTCAACTCTGTGTATAATCTGAATATAATTAAAGGTTATTGGGGGAGCACAAAGAAGCAAAGACTGAAAAAGTATTTATAAATGACACATCAGCCACCAGGGTCTCAAGGAATGTATTTAAAATCTCAAATCAGAGAGTTTAATTACAGACTCCTCTTGAACACAGACGCAACTGTCATTGAAGGAGAATGATGTTTACAATCTTAGGAGATTCTCAAAACGTGGTTCATGGCCCATGAAACATGGAATTTATAAGTGCATTCAATTTAATCAATGACAAAGTAAAATAAAAGAAATCCCAAACTGGGGATTGGGGCATTTGCAAATACAAACCCAACAAATTATTTCTAAAATATTGTTTACAGAGTGGTCAAAAGTGAAATTTGAGTCATCACCAAAATAAACTTTTCAACTACTGCTCTGCAACATTGGCGTGTTGTTGTCTACTACTTGGAGGATTGTAATTCTGGAGGACCCTGCCAACGATTAAAGGTTTAATCATATTGTCTAAAAAACCGTTAACAACCACCCAAAAAACCAACAAAACCCCCCAAAACCCATTCCAGAATTATTTAATTAAATGGACTGCATGTGACATAAGACAGAAGAATTATTTCACCAAGTTAGAACAGCTTAAAGAAGCTTCATTCTGCCATCTGACATGAAACAGTCACATTTAGCTTACGCCTGAAATTTGAAGTTTTACTCTCCAGAAAAGAAACCACAGTCCAAACAGTTCCACAAACAGTTAGCTAAGAAATATGATAGATCAGATGACATGAAAAAAAAACCAAAAGGGAACTTAATAAACACGAATAAATTCAAATAATTATTTCCTATTTACTTAGAGTTTTAAACAGTTTACATAACTATGCTCACACCTTGGAAAAGATGACTGCCTTACCAAGGACTGATCATAAGCATTCTATAATTACCCTCCACAAACTTGTCTGCGGTTTTAATTCCAAATGCAACAGACAGACAATACATTACTCATAAGTTAAGTATTGTGATGCTGATTTTAAGCCAAGTGATGCAAATATGTCCAAAAAGTGAGATACACGTGCTATGCGCCTTTCAAATACTTCCCTGCTACAGACAAAAAGGAAAGGTAAGTAACAAGTAGCCATTTAAGTCAAGAAAGTTATCTAAATTTACAGTTTACAGATGACTTTCTAGCATTACCATTTCCTCAGAAAACTTAGCTGGAGTGACAATAGGTGTAAAGAGCTCTGTAAAGTTTTCTCCTTGACAGATTTCCCAGAGTTTAAAACAGCGATACTGCCTTTTCCTTATCTGGTATCTTCTAATCAGGCTAAAACTGCAATAGTGTGAAAATAAAGATAACATTGTAGGGCAAGTCACCAAGCTGATCAGCAAGATTACAATCGTTTGCCTTGTATGAACTGTCATGCATATTTTTCCATCATTCATAGCAGCCCTACAATACTCAGGCTACTCTTACAGAGATTACTGTTCATAGCAAGCTTTAGGTAAAGTTTCAGTTCCATTTTACTTACACTAAATATTTAAAATTTAGTATTGGCACCTTATACATCAGTCTCTTGAGAGTAAATCAACTCTCATATCTCATCTACTAATGCCTCAATGGCTAAACAAAGCAACATAGCACTTACGAGAATATTATTAATTCACATCTCCTGAGGGCAACTGCACTATTTTACTGCTCCAGTTTAATGAGAGGTCAACTTATATAGTCAATTATGAATGGAAATAAAATAGAAGAAAACATATTTGGTATAGCAAACAATTTTAATCAAAATTGCCAAGAGTTCTGCACCACTGATTCATTCTTCTGTATTGAACTTCAATTTAGGAGATTTTTACCTACTATTTCTTTCCAGGTCTGGGCTCATGGCAGAGCCACACATGAAGTTTGTTTGTGAAACACCGTGTTTGACTGGAAACTTTCAAATATGAATTTATCTTCCAAATAGTACCAAACATATAGGACTTCAGATAAACTCAAGCAACATCCTTCCACAGGGAACTGCATCATTCATATAGGAATGTCTGCAAAGTTTCAACAACTCTACCAAATTCTTCTAAAGAATTAGTGGAACTAATGACACCACATAAGTAAAAAGATGAAGAGCAGAAAAAACAAAGCCTATCTGTGCTTCAAGCTTAGATACTAAGTAAGTGGTCAAAATCTATTCCTGTGAGTCCTAGGTTACAGATGTAAAAGATATCCACCCTAGGAAGCAGCATGATACATTACTATCATCTGGATAACTTCAAGTTGAACTATCCAAATGTAGGAATTTAGAACAATGTGCTGTAAGACCAAAGAAACTAGGAAGTATAAATTCTCCTTGCTCTGTCCTTATTTTGTTTATAGGTCAGACTAATCAATACATTTTCTAGGATTAGAAAATAAGTTACGAAGTTAGTGGTACACAAAAAAGTACTTCTAAGCAGCTACCAGCAGTCAGTTCATATTTTAACATTAAAAGGAGTTAAGAACACATAATGATTAAATTATATAATTGGTCCAGTCTTATTAAATCACTACTTAAAAATTCAATTTGTTTCTACATGCTGTAGAAGACATTAAGGCAAAACCAAGCTGTCCTATAAGCCATATAGGTACATTATAGATAAGATGGTTTCAAATACAGATACAAAAGCTTAACTTAAATGAGGCAACACGATTGGATTATTGGACTTCAAACACTATTGTCAAAAGTCCACTATCACCAGCCAGAGATGAGCTGGTACTGGCCACTACTGCCAATAGAAGTAAATATGAACACTTAATGTAGTTATAATTTTCAGGAGATAATGCAATTGGGTAATGCTGTTCACCATGATTATGGTTATCAGCTTGCACAAAATTTCTTCTCTGAATCTAAAGAAAAAACAAATTTTTTTTAAACCAAGCACCAGTTAATTGCTCAGAATTGGAAAACTTGTGCTAGTAATTTCATATGAAATACAAGTATTTCATTTTCCAAATTCCTATGAGAATCTTGTATACACAATGCTTCCAACACCTCAGATTTGGGCTAATGAATGGACAGAACACTCCAGTTCAAACAAAGAAGGATGAAAGAAATTCAAAGCCAGACATGTCCAAAGGATCACCTAATAATAACTAAAATATATTTACACCATATACTCTCTATATATACACACATACCATATAGAGATACTCTGTCTTATATTGTACACTGCCACATGATTTACCTCTACAGAATCTGTTCCCATAGAAGACTTAATATTAGTATATTTGTACAGATGGTACCCTTAATAATCATAATAATGGCCAGAAGTACATTCATTTCTTGGAGGAGTATCCTCTAGTGAAGGGCTCAGAGATGACAACCAGACACTATGAAAATGCCTTTCTGCAATGTAAGTCTTCTGTATTAGTGCACAATGTTCTTACTGCCAAAAGAGGCTGGCAAACTTTACTGAAATATAGGCCTAGACTTTATTTAATTCAAAAGGTTAACTTAGGAAGATATCTGCATTTTCATTAATGCTGTTTATCTGTGGTGATAGGGGCAATTCAGTGGCAAGAAAGAGCCACAGATCACATCAGGCATTTGAAAGGTCTGTTTTCACATCATCTGAACATTTACTTCTGGGAATTTAGAAAGTAGTTTAAAACTGATGAAAGTCATTAACACATTGATTTACCTTAGAGCTATGTGCACAGAACTGAGATTTGACACAATGGAGTACTAGAACACACAATACAGCAACATGATATAATAATGTAACTACTTCCTAAAGCAGACTGATTATAATTACAATTAAGAGCCCACATTTTTTTTAGGGCACTTAACCTGATCAAATCAAATCAAAGCAGTTTCAAACTGTCCCTCTTCTGTTTTTAGGTGTTTTTTTGTGTCTGACTGACAAATTTCAGTGTTGAAATCAGCCTCCAATGCTAATATTATGCATCTCCAGTGTCTTTCAGAACTCTAGCAGTCCACTCAGTTATTCCAAATAATCCATGAAAAGCGCATAAAAGAGACTGGAAAAAAGTTCTACCATCAGGAAACTCGAAATTCTCTACAAGGGCCATCACCTGACACGGAAGTACTGCAAGGATCTATAAATTGTAAAAGGACAGAAAACTACACTATTATTCAATTAGCCAAGAGCAAAAAGAAAACAGCCTAAAAGTGGCCTCTTTGAAGAGGATGACAAGGGCCAGAATGAAAAGTCCTACACGGCCATAAACCTTTGCCATCAGTAATCTGCAATTACAGAGCTCCTCTGATCACAAGAGACTTGCAACAGCAGTTGAAACACTCAGAGTATTTCTAAACATTATTTAGAAGTCCGTGAATACAAATGTATGAATTGTCAGAAACCAAAAAGCCTTAGAACACTGGAACAAACAGCTTCAAAGGAAATAAGCTCTTCTAGAAATTTGGCTAAGGTATTAAAAAAATAAGCAAGATCCTTGTACTTGATTGCAAAGAAGAGGAATGAATCACAAGTTTTCAATGCCCTTAAGACTTCTGTACACAAAATTAATTATCACTGGACAGCATTTTTAAGTAAATAATTTAATCAGCAAGGCTTCCCAGTACTGTCAGAATCATTTAGAGTTGTTTTTGAGTTTTTATTTAAATATTTGACACTTTGTTCAGAAGATCAGTTACACAACTAAACCAATTACTCCTCTAAGGGAAATCATAGCATGTAACCAATCTAACCTACTTTTTAGAAATTCAAAGTATACAAAGACTTATTTATATGGCAATTCCATTTAACATACATCTGCCAAAACCCTGTCACACACAGATCCTAAGATCTTAAACAAAGGCAAATGTAGTTTTGGCAGACGTAGCTGACACTAGGGTGATTGGGGGGGGGGGGGGGGGTGT